>JASVEL010009827.1:0-122561 GCA_032618575.1 Nicotiana noctiflora
CTTGGGAGATCGAGCAGGAGATGCGGAGCAGATATCCTTACCTATCTAAGTCTCCAGGTATGTTTCTTGACCCGCTCGAGGACGAGCATTTCATTAAGTTTGGGAGAATGTGATGACCCGGCCCGTCATCATGTGAGTTATCACATCGTTTTCCCCGTTATATGCTTGCTCACATTTCAATATGTGTGTTTGGTGATATTGAGTCAATTCGGATCGAGTTTGTTTGGAAATGAGACAATAAGGCATAGTTGGGAAAAGCCAATCGGACGTTGACCTGTGAGTTAGAGATCTCGGAATCAAATTCTGATAATTCTTTCAGCTTCGGGAGGTCATTTGTGGCTTAGGAGAGCGATCGAAATTGAATTTGGAGGTACAGTATAGTTTTAGGCTTGAATTGGCTAAGGTTGAATTTTGGTGAAACCCGAGCGGTAGGTGAGATTTTGATTCGGAAGTTGGAATGGAATTCTGATAGTTTGAATAGCTCTGTTAGGTGATTTTGGATATGTATGCAAATTTTCAGGTCATTCGGACATCGTTTGGTCGGGTTTTTGATTTGATGTTGGTTTCGGAAGTTTTAGATGAAACTTAGTCTTGAATTCGCTTTGGTTTGATGATTTTCGTGTTTAAGGGTGTGTTTTTATGATTGGAACAAGTTCGTATCGTGTTTTGGAGTAGGTTGGTGATTTTCGTTGGGGTCCCGGGGGCCTCGGGATGAATCCGGGGGTCTAAACAGACCATTTTTTGCCAAAGAGAGGATCATGTCTTCTGTCATAGGTGCAGCAGACGTTTGTTCTTCATGATCGCGAAGATGGCCACGCGATCGCGTAGTGTATCGAACAGCCAAGGATTTTTGTTCTTCGCATTTGCGAGGTGTTGGAAGCGAACGCGTAAGGTGAGGACAAGGTGAATCACATTCGCGGAGTCTGGATCGCGTTCGCGGAGGTAAATGGTAGCTGCCCATCACGATCGCGACTGAGACAACGCGATCGCGTAGAGGAAGAATAAGGACTACTTCCATTTGTTCATCACGAACGCGTGTGTAGCATCGCGTTCGCGTAGAGTAATGACGCCTGGCAGAAGGGTTTTAACCAGACATTTCATCCGCGAACCCATAACACATTTCCTCCATTTTTGAGTTCTTAGAGTGAAAAGTGACGCGTTTTGAAGGGGATTTCATTGGGAAAACATTGGAGGTAAGTTCTATGATCTAAATACACGATTTTATCTTAGAATCTTCAATTATTTCGCTGTAAATTGGAGAATTAATGGGGTATTTTCGCCCTAGGCCTACGCTATTGTAAAACATCGATTTGAATGGGCAAACAGAGTCCTATTTTGATAAACTTTATATGAATGGACTCGTGTTGAGATAAGTATTCCGAAAATGTAACTTTTCTAATTTTTCGAGAAGCGTACCGAAAGTCGGATTTTGACAACATCGTGGGTTTTGGTGTAAATCGAGTTATTTCGATTGGATCATGCCTATTTAACTTATTTTGATGTGTTCTTATTGATTTTTATCAGATTTGGCATCCGAGGAGATTGATTTGCGAGGCAAGGCAACTAGGACTTCTACCGATTCAAGGTAAGTGCTGGTAGTAAATGATGTACTGAGGGTTTGAAACCCCCTACTTGCACTATACAACGCTATGCTGAGATGAAAAACGCATCATGTGACGGGCGTGGTGGTATTGTGACTGGGGATTTGGACTTGGTCCTTCCCAATCGATAGTTTATTGTATATCATGAATAAGATTGAGCTTATATCTATATAATTGGGCTAGTATCCGTGTTTGGGGCCTTGTGTCGATCTGTAGAGTATTAGGGAAGCATGTAGAGCTAAGTGACCCTTATACCATGCGGGATACATACACTCAGCCGTAATTATAGTTGTATAGCATATCATGAGCCAGTAATAGATATGTACTTGAGAGAGACTACCTGTGGTGGGATTCCCTGTTCTAGCTGAGTGGGCCTGAGAGGCCAAGTCTATATTGTCTTAGATGGGGTCGAAGACCCGTTGTGAGGTATTGATATACATAATGGATCGGGCTGCACGCCGCAGTATTATATATATATATATATATATATTTATATTGGATCGGGCTGCACACAGCAGCATTATACATATATATACATATATATATTTAGATCGGGCTGCACATCGCAGTAGTATAAGTGAGAATTTGGTCAGTGTGGGATCATTGTGTGACAATTGTGGACTGGAAATGGGACATATCATTGTAGAGATGACTTACCTGTGAGGTTACCCTTAGAACTATCTAGTGATAGTACATGTGTTCTTATTTCAGTTTTTATTTATTATTATTACTCACTGAGTTGAAATATACTCACCCCACTCCCCTGCACTTTTTGTGCAGATCCACAGGTTCAGGAGGGCAGTTGAGCTATCGCAGCTGCTTTATTACTACTATTCCGAGGAAACGTCGAGGTAGCTGCCAGCGTCCACAGGACCTGATCTCTTCCTCTTTATCATTTTGTCGTTTCTATTCTGCCTAGACATGATTTGTGTAGGATATTTCATCTGTAGAGGCTCAGACTTGTGACACCGCGATTGGTTGGGCTGTATTTTGCTTGTTTCTATTTCCGCACTTAATGTTTTGATATGAAAACAAGTAATGAATGATAATTAATTAGTATTAATAGATAATTGGCTGGTAAAATGGATAACATGGTCGGGCTTGCCTAGCAATGTGTTGGGCGCCATCACGACCGGGTTTTGGGTCGTGACAAAGAAACTAGCCTAAGCTATAGTCTATGAATTACAAAAAATCTTGTCTATGCCATCCAACTTGTTCTTGTGTTGCCTTGTATCTTGCATTCTTCTAACGACATTCTTGTTATTGCTTTGAACTTGTATTCTTCTAACGGCATTCTTGTCGTTGCCTTGAACTTGTATTCCGTACTCCTCTAACGGCATTCTTGTTGCTGCCTTGATGATGTTCAACAACAACTACCCAGTATGTTCCCACAAAGTGGGGTCTGGACCTTGATGATGTTCAAGTGCTTCAATTTGAAATATGTGTCCATTTTCCTGGTGGACCCCTGCTTGCGACAAAATAAACAACCAAAGAAAATTTTTTTCTGCCCCAGTATGGTGACTATGCACAACATGTTATTAAATGTCAGAATTTAAAGAAAAATTTCAATTTTCAAAAAAAGTATTCCCTCATTATCCAGGTGGGCGCCTGATGCAGAAATAAAAAATGCAAAAAAGCATTCCATCGTTATACAGGTGGGCGCCTGAACAGAAATTAAAAATGCAGAAAAGTATTCCCTCGTTATATAGGTGGGCGCCTGAACAGAAATTAAAAATGCAAAAAAGTATTCCCTTGTTATACAGGTGGGCGCCTGAACAAACATTAAAAATGCAGAAAAGTATTCCCTTGTTATACAGGTGGGCGCCTGAACAGAAATTAAAAATGGAGAAAAATATTCCCTCGTTATACAGGTGGGCGCCAGAACAGAAATTAAAAATGCAGAAAACTATTCCCTCGTTATACAGGTGGGCGCCTGAACAGAAATTTAAAATTTTGTGTTACTTTGTGACTAAAGTTTATCTTAGGTGAAATATTCATCAGACTAAGACATTTAATCATAGGAGAAATTTTCAACAGACTAAGGTTTTACCTTTATCTTAGGTGAAAAATACATCAGATTAAGATTTTTATCTTAGCATAAAGTTTCAACAGACTAAGATATTGATTCACATTGGACTGGGTCCATTTCTGTGTAGTCTCAGGAGGAATATCCATTGGATTGAGATTATGAATCTAGGAGATAATTCATCAGACTAGGTCCATTTTCTGTGTAGTCTCAGGAGGAAGATCCATCGGACTGGGATTTTGACTCTAGGAGATAATTCATCGGACTAGGTCCATTTTCTGTGAGGTTTAAGGAGGAAGCTCTGATGGACTGAGATAATGGCTCCAAGAGATAATTCATTCAAACTGGGTCTATTTTTAATTCAGACTTTCTTAAGTCTTTCAAATTCAACAATATTTCCTTTCTTTTTCGACTTTTGCCTTTCTTTATTTTTCCAACTTCCGCTTTTCCCTTTTGTTTTCAAATTATGCCTTCCTTTTCTTTTCAAAACACGCCTTCGTTTCCTTTTCCAACTTCTGCTTTCATTTTCAAATTATCCCTTTTTATCAACTTCTACCTTCCATTTGTTTTCAAATTACATCATTCCTTTATCTTAGGTGAAAAAATTCATCAGACTAAGATTTCATCTTAGGAGAAAGTTTCAACAGACTAAGATTCTTTCCTTTTATCTTAGGTGAAAAATTCATCAGACTAAGACTTTCTCTTAGGAGAAAGTTTCAACAGACTAAGATTTTATCCTTATCATCCTTCGAAACTTGTTTTATCCACCTTTCAACTTGAATTGTCCACCTTCAAAAACAATTGTATATACCTTCATGCTCTCCGGATGACTACCCGATTTCAAGAAAATTTTTAATATGACAGAAAATTTTCTGCCCTAGTTTGATAATTCTCTTGTAGAATAATTTTTGTCCCTGTTTCAAAACAAAGAAAAATCTGTCAGTTTAAAATGCGGTGGTTGGTTGTGGCCTTGAACTTTGATGGCGATTGTTCTTTTTCTTCCTTCTATAACTGTTTTCCACTTTAATGCCTTGCCTGTTTACCGACTATCCATTTTCACTTCTTCTTTGTTCAAACCCGCCTCCCTTACGGCCTGTATGTTGTTCCTTTCTTGAGGATCCCACAAACTCCAATATTAACGTCTATTTGAAGACCTTGAATGTTTCTTGACTGACTGCTTCCTTTGTCAGAAGATATACCTCCTCTCCGTTTGAACTTTCTTTTGTTAATATTATTCCCAAACTGGTACTTTGCCGACTTTTGTGTCTCGCATGAATCCCAAAACATTTTTAATTGTTACCCACTTTATTGCACATGTTGCTCTTTTTAGTTTAAAGCACCGACCTTCTCTTTTACTAACTTACGACAATCGATGTATTGGCCAAATACCATCTCGTGCAATTGGAAAACTTGGTGGAAAATTTTGAAATCATTTCTTTATTTGTTATGACATGATAGACTCAAGAAGAGGGAAAGATAAGCTAAGTGGGGAGAATAGAATGAAAGAAAAATAGGAAGAGACAATTCCTAACAAGAAACCTACATAGGAACGACCCATCAAATGTAAATACCGAGTCTAGCGACCTTGACATGCACTTTTAGCCTTCTCTGTATAGGAAATATGATGCTCAACTCTTGTTGCAGTTTTCCGTGAAACTGGTCTTCAATACTCCATTTGCCCAATCTGATTCATAATCCTTAATCGACTTGTAGTGCCCATATGGTTTTCACCATGAAGCCTCTCTCATTTTTTTTATTTTTCTTTCTCTCAACTCACTGTCCCCATACGGTGCCCGTGAGGGTTTTCACTTATAAGACTCTCATTTTGATTTCTCTCATCTTGTAGTCGCGAGGTGGTTCTCATCATTTCTTGAATTCTTCATTTTCTTTTGTTTAGACTGGAGTGTTGCCCCTGATGTGATTCACCTTTGCTTGCTTGATTCTGCATTTCTTGAAGATTGATCAAAAGGTCTTTCTTTGGATAGTAATGCATGCTTTTGGATGGGTTTTAGAAAGAAGGATATAATGGCTCAAAATATTTTCAACGTGGGTTAAAGATTACAACTTTTGGAATCGTATTTCTTCAACAACCATAACTTCTGCCCCAGTTTCAATATGTGGGGATTCTTGGATTTTCCTTCTGTTGTGACTGAACCTCAGTGAGGCTGCCTACGTACCCTTTCGGGATCAAGTCAAACATAGTTCGGATCATAAGATTACTTCATTGTTGCGATTTTGGCTTCACCCGATTTTCTTCTTTTCTTTGCATTCTTTTTTTTTCTTTTCTTTTCTTTTTCGTTTCTTTTCTTTTTCTTTTCTCTTTTTTTCTTACTTTTTTTTCTCTTTTTTGCTTCTTTCTTTTTCTCTTCTTTTCTTTTGTTTCTCCATTTGATTTTCCCGCTCAATCCTCGATTTTTGTTTATTTCGAAAGAGGGATATGAAAGAAAAATATAACAAGACTCAAAAGGATAACAACAGATAAAGTTCTTAGATAGCAGAACGAAATGCCTTCGTCATTTCAATCTTCAAAACCTACCAAGTGCAAACTACTCAGTTAAACACTTTTCGACTGATCCACATATTCGCCTTCTATATTTGCCGCTTTTTAGTGCCATTAGGCAACAATATCGATACTACAAATAGTTCCTTTAGCCTTGGGGTACTGTTGCCTTTGGCTTTAACCGATTAAGCATGATGCATTTCCACGGCATTTCATTACGTTTTATTTTCCAGTTTCACTTGGTTCAGTATATGTTTTATTTCCTCCAAATACCTTTACATTGTTTCATTGACTTTTTAAACCAGACCGAGAATTATGTGCATGTCATGTCACTAAAATCAATATGAAAATAATTGTATAATGATTTGAAATGGAATGACTAAAAAATGATGGGAAACGAAGAGTTGTATTAAACTGATGGGTTGAAACAACAAGACGAACAACAAAATGAACAGACTAGATTAAAATTACAAACCTAGACAGCACTAAACAAATTTATTACTAAACAAAGCAAAGTGGAAATATAGAAGGGTTTTGGCTCCCAAGACAATGTCCGGATTACAACCCTGAAATAACCCGGGTAACACAAATGATACCAAAATAAGCCACCAAAACTCCAAGAGGTGGAGCGCCTTCTCAATTACCAAGCATGGCATCTTAGCCACTGAGTTCTTTATTAGTGTTGCCAAGACCACTATCTGTTTCAATATCTTCAACTTCAGTTGATAATTTCCCAAGAAGATTCTCATCTCCACGTCACCGGGCATCATTCCCACAAAATACGCAACGTTATGTCCAGGTAAAGGATTATGTGCAATGTTCTGGATGCCACTATCTTGGACCACAATTACTCCTTCCTGAATCATTCTTTCTACCTATCTTTTCGAATCCTGACAACTCTCAACATCGTGCCCTAGAGCATTGGAGTGGTATTCATACCTTTTAGATGAGTCAAAGCTTCTCGCACGTCGATCCACCCGATTTGGAGTAATCGGTGCAATCATGTCATGCTGTTTTAACTTTTCAAACAAACTTGCATAGGACTATCCTATTGGTGTAGTTATCATTCAACATTTGTTCCCTTCCATACCCCTGGCTTAGATGTGGGTTATAAGGTACTTGAAAATTTTGCGGAGACTAGTGGAGATTTTGTGATGTTCATGCTCGCTTTCTTGGGTTATTTGAGGGTTGAGCAACATACTGGACTGGATCAACAAAGTATGTAGGGTTCTGAGGCGGGTAGTAATGCTTATGGGGGCCATGGAAAACCTGATGAAACTGCACACTCCTTCGAGATGTTCTCCTAGGACCTCTTCTCGACCCTGATATTATCATGATTTCTTCATCCCTCCCATTTGCATTACCAAATTCACTTTGAACTATTTGAATTGCATCTTTGAGAGCTGCTTGACTTATAATTTTGTCTATCTTAAGACCGTCTTCCACCATTTCTCCCATTTTGATTATTTCTTCAAAGGATTAACCAACTGCAGATATCATGTTTTGAAAGTAATTCGACTCTTGAGCCTAAGGAAAACATTAGCCAACTCGTGATCATCCATGGGTGGCTTAGCTCTAGCTTCCTGCTCTCTCCATTTGATGGCATATTCCCTGAAACTTTCAGTTGGTTTCTTTTTCAGTTTAGAAAGGGAAATACGGTTTGGGGTGACGTCGATATTGTATTGAAACTGTTTGATAAAGGCCCGTGCCAGGTCATCCCAGACGTACCAACACGATGTGTCTTGATCCCAAAACCATTCAGATGTTACTCCTGAGAGTCTTTCCCCAAAATAAGCTATAAGTAATTCTTTATTTCTTCCCACACCATTCAATTGGTTGCAATATCTTTTTAGATGAGCTGTGGGGTTTCCATGTCCATCGTACTTTTCAAATTTGGGAACCTTGAAACCTGGTGGCAAGTGGACATCGGGAAACACACATAGATCTCTGAAGGCAACACTCTTTTGATCTACCATTGCTAATGTTTGTAGGACGATCAAACGAGTATGTGTGGTACTCGGGAGAGTAGTACTGTTCTTGTTGTATAGCAAAGTGTGACTCATGAGATGGTTCTGCCTGGCCATTGGCCCATGCTTGACGCATTTTGGTCATTTGTTGTTTCAGTGTTCTATTTTCCTCAACAACAGAAGACCCTTGTTGAATTCTCTGATCGTGAGTCTCTTTAGCGCTCGTAACAGCTTTGTTATCAGTTACAATTTTTCTTGAATCTTGTTTTCCAGTTACCACAACCAACCACCTCAACTATCTGAATTAACAAAACGAAACCACCATATTAGCATTAAGGTATTTCATTTATTGATTTCCTTTGTTTTTATGCTATTTTCTTTTCTTTTTGCCTTTTTGTGGGTTGTTTTCCCTTTTTTTCTTTTTATTTTTTTTATTTTGATTATGGATATGGTCAAATCCTATGTGGATTGCCTACATATCATGACCCCGCATGAATCAGACCGAGCGTAGTTCTTGCAAATTAATGCAAAAATAAAGAGATGTTTATTTGATTTATTTATTTATTTTTTTTGAAGGAAAATTTTAGAAGCCGACTCCAACTATGAATTTGATGAAAAACTTTCACATCTTGTGCCACAGATTTCGATAAGACTAAGAATATTTTTAATATCAATTATGACTATTTCTACAAAATTGTCCATGTAATGGCTTATTTTGGCAAAGTGGCTATTTTTGCAAAATTTTGTTTAAGAAAATAAACTCGAAAATTTTCTCATCCTGGGGCTCATGGGGCATCGTTCGGCATCGCCACAAGCCAACACAAGACTGAGAAGTTTTTAATATCAATTGTGACTATTTTTACAAAATTGGCCATGTAATGGCTTATTTAGACAAAGTGGCTATTTTTGTAAAATTTTATTTAAGAAACTGCAAATTTGATGATTAAATCAAAATATCGCATCTTTGGGCCCATGGGGCATCATTCAGCATTGCCACAGGCCAACACAAGACTGAGGAAATTATAATGCCAAATGTGGCTATTTCAGCAAAACCCGACCATGTAATGGCTTATTTGATAAAGTGATTATTTTTAAAAAGTTGAGTGATGACTCAAACTTGATTTTTCAGAAATGGCCTTTCAAAATTTCCGCGAGGGAATATTTCAGGGTTGTGCCTCCAAATTATTTAAAATGACTCAAAGTGGCTATTCTTGGAAAAACGGCCTTCCAACGTCCTTTTAAGGGACATTCGGCTTATTTTAAACAATAATAGCATCACCTGACTTATTTATAACAAAAATCAAAATTTTGACATATTTTGGTTATTTTTGCAAAGGGGGTGGTTGGACCCGATGAGGGTTGCCTACTTATCTCGCCTAGTGGTGAGAATCAAACCAGCGTAGTTCGATCAAATTTTTTTAAGACCAACTATTTCGACAAAATTATTCCGACTATTTTAAGAATGTCCTTTTCAAAATTTGACAGCATTTCATCACTATTTCAGTATTGCTATTATTAAAATCGCTATTTTTCTCTCCTTTCTTTTTTTTCTTTCTATTTTTTAAAGGTATTTAGCCTGTCAACATAATAGCCCAGGACAAATAAATACAACATATTATCATACTCGGTCTTTGATTCCTAGACGGACCCAACCCCTGTGTTGAGTCCCCTACGTCAGATATGATGCAAATAATCGTCCTAAATCTAGGCTCAATATCATGATTTTTATTGGTTCAAGACTGTGTACCCGAGCGGACAACTCAGATCAAGGAGGGGGCTACGTACCGGGGACCCACAGGATCATCCAACTTTGTAACTTATCCGGCCTCTATTTCCTATTGGGTATGACTTAACAGAAAGGGGAATCTCAACCAGTAAGCACATCCCTGAAGGTAAGAAGAGAAGGATTTTTGACACAACTTTATATATACAGTTCACGTAATATCAAAGCGGTAAACATATAGCATATTGATCAAAAACATATAGGAAATCAGATACAAACAAAAACAGCAATTTAACTGAGCTCGAATTCTTAAACCCTAAACCGAAGTACTTGGTTTCTTATCCCCAGCAGAGTCGCCAGGGCTGTCACACCTCCTTTTTCTTACCCGCTTATTTACTACTACACCACGGGAATGGATATAATATTAACAGGGAAGGAGTTTTTCCACTTAACGGACAGTCGAATTGGGATTTATTTATTAATTTTCAGAGTACCCACTTGGGAAAATAATGGTGTCCCAAGTCATCGGTTTAATCCCGAACCGAGGAAATTATGACTCTGGTTAACAGCCTGCGAAATTAGAAATCCGGATAAGGAATTCTGTTAACCAGGGAGAAGGTGTTAGGCACTCCCGAATTCTGTGGTTCTAACATGGTCGCTCAACGATTGAAATTGTTTTTATCTGATTCCTTTATATATTCCAATTTATGTGGATTTATTAATATTCCGCTTTATCATTTTAATGAATTGCAACATAGTGAAAATGAATCTTGGGCCACACCGTACCAGTACGCGTGTGGCTTTTAACATATTTCAACTTTGTTGAGAGTAAGATTTGGGTCACATACATGCGAACCCGTATTTGAGAATGTATGTTATTATTAATCATGCCTAAAATGTAAAATTCAATTGGATTTGAATAAGCTGGAATTCGATTGAGTTTGATTTGGAATTAAATTTGGAATGTATGTAAAATTCATATAGTAATATGTCTATAAGGGCTTTAACCCAATATGTAGCTGGCCCGCCAACGCCTATTTGAGCTTTGTATTCAAAGCCCAGGCTATTTGAATAAGTAATTCACGGGTTCTAATTTAGTAGATTCAAAAAATAAATTGAATTTGATAGCGCATACAAGTTGTATGATCCTAACTCAATCGAACAACAGCTTATTTAAATCCAATTGAATTTTACATTTTAGTTGAAGATCTTCAATGGACAGTAGTTAACTTGATTATGCTATTGATTTTTGTTGTTTTTGGATTATAGATATGAATTTGAAGATGTAAAATAGAAGAAAATTGATCTGAAAGTGTTAATTTCAGATCTGAAACTTAGTAGATATTTTTTTGGGAATTTTTCTAGTGTTTTAAAGCTTATGGGGTTCAAAAGTCTTTTTCATTCAGCAGAATTACTGCCTATTTGTAGGCAGAAAAATGGGAGGGAATTTCAAAATTAGTAATTATCTAAAAAATCCCGCACTTTTAACTTCTTAGACAGATAGCTACATTTACTTTATTAAAACATGCACTAGAACCCATTCTAGAAGGTTCTAGCTAATTCTACCATATTCTAATCCTTTGTAATACCTATTGTACCCCCACTTGCCTAGGAAAATCACTGATTCTATCCTTTTTTACGCCCAAACTACCCCTACCTTATTAGTTTTGTTACAACATTGTTAATTTATTTAACAAAATCACCCCTGAACCCAAGTCATATTTACCCTTTACCCCTTAGGTTATTTACAGCATACCAATTAAACCTTCCCCATTTAGCCATGCCTTTTCCTTTTATTTACCCTTTTAACTCCTTTATCAATTAGAAACTAAAGTCAAATTCAAAAATTGACTTATAAAAATAGCCAATAATAGACGGTTTCACAGAACAAATCTAAATAGACTTAAGTACTCAAATAACGAGATTCAAAGGAACAAATTAATCAGGGGTAGAATCCAATTAACAGAAGACTTAATTACTAATTTCGATTTTAATCAAGTAAAAACCCTAAGAATCTAAATGTGGCTATGAACAATAAACACACAGTTTTGACTAAGAACTGTTCAGACCATATAATTCTCAAATATGAAAAGCCAAAAATCCACGAGGTTACAGACATAACTAAGCAAGATCAAAAGGCAAAGGAATTATAGGCATGTGATTTACTCTAAACAAGATCAGAAGGCATATTATTTCATAAAAACCTATCTGTTTATTTTCTCAGACGAATCAAAACTAAAATCTAAACCTATCAAAGACAGAAGAACAATCATCCATACAGAGAAGGTAAAAGAAGAAATAGAAAAATAAAGAATAGCCAGAATACTTAACTTTTTTAGGCTTTTCTCTTCTTCCTTTCTTTCTTCTTTCCTTTTTTTGTTTCTTCTTTTCTTTCTTACTTCTCTTTTAGTCGAAAAGGATTTTCTTGATTCAAGCAGACCAACTTTTTTAATTATTTTCTTGATCTTCAAAGAATCTTTGAGAACGGACGACTTCAGAAAGGTGTAAAATGGATGTTATAGGGTGATTTGGGAGTGGTGCCGGGAAAATAGTATTCGTCGGAACCCTATTTCAGGCGACTCTATTTTGAATATTCGAAAGGTTCCGGCTTGATTCGAGGAAAAAAGCTATGGGAGTAGGGAGAAGAGGTTGAGAGCTATCTGGGGTGTTAAAAGTGAGGTCATTGGAGTAGTTTGCCATTCCCGCCTGTAGGGTTCTGGCGGGTTAGTTTGGATAGATGAGGTGGCTGGAAGAGATGAAAGGGGAGAAGAAAATGATTTTAGGGTTTGAATCTTAGGTTATTGTATATCTATACGTTATTAAAGTGGATATTTACTACTAACCGTTGGATTAGAACAAATTAAAGGCTAAGATTATGTGACGACCCAAAGGTTCATCACCTATTTTCCTCATTTATTCCGTGCTTCTGAGGCCTTGAAAATTTCATTTTATACTGCCTCGATTTGCGTGCATAGTCCGGAAGCATTTCCAGAAAATTTTTATGTGGAAATATATGAATTCTGTAAAAATATTGAAGAATTTTGGTATTAATATTATAATAGTTGACTTTGGTCAATATTTTTGGTATACGGACCCGGACCCCAGATCGGACTATTCCGGAAGGTCCGTAGAAAAAGATGGGACTCAGGCATGTGCCCGGAGTCAAAATCCGAGGTCAAGAACCAGAGTAAAAGAATTCTTCTGTTAAATTGTTTTTTCTGAAATTATCAAGAAAAATGAAAATGAAAATTGATTAAAAGATCAAGGTATTGGGCTCGTATTTTGGTTCCGACGCTCGGTACAAGTCTTATATATTGCTTAAGCGCTTCCTGTAAAATTTGGTCGAAAAAGGACGTTGTTTAACATGTCTGAGATAGGTTTGGGTTGCATTGTGCTCGTTTTTCTTATGCTTTGACATCGTTTGTTCAAGCGTAAATAATATCATATTGAACACATAAGCTCTGATTACTGTTTTGAATGAAGAATTAGATCCGTATCGTAATTACAGGCCCGTAGAAAAGAGAATCATCAAATTTGGACATCGTATGAGAATTTCTTGGCCATTTTACTAAGGTTGCCCAAATTTTCAGGTTAATGACGAAATTGCCTATGACGGCGTATTAAAACCCTACCCTATTTGCAAATCTTAAAACATACATATCGCCTTCATTATAAGGTCAAATTGAGTGATTCAAAAGCCTAAATTCATTTGAATTTCACAAGGAATCCACTGGGAGCAGTAAAATGCGTGAATAGTATACCTATAATGAGCAGGTCGAGTTTTCTTCCAATTTTTGAACGGGAAGAAGCTTCTGAGGCAATTTTTAAGAGAGAAAATCAGTGGGTATCACAGAGGTAAGTGATTTAATTATTAAAACTAATTTATGGGTGATTATAAATCACAATCCCATTCTTTAATTCATGAATACCGTAGAGAAATAGGATTTTGGGGCCTGCAATTATGAGACCTATAAGGGTCGATTTGAGGGGTCAAACAGACTCCGATTTTGGTGTTATGTACGGACTCGTGGAGAGACGAGAAATCTGTTAGTATGATTTTCGGATTTTTTTTACCAATCGGACCCGATGTCTTATAATTTTTGGACAGCATGTTAAAAATACTTTAATTAGGCAATTGGGCTGGTTTGTAGAGTAGAATTGATGATATTAAATAAATTATGTATAGATACGATTGATTTGGAGCCAAATTCGAAAGGAAAAGCACTGCTTGAGGATTGAGTGGACTATAAGCTGTCGAGGTAAGTGCTTGATCTATCCTAACTTGAGGGAATAGGAGTATAGTATAATAACTTGCTAATTGCTAAATGATCGAGTGCGGTGTATAGGCGTGGTGACGAGCATATATACACCGGAGTCTAGCATGACCGTGAGTCATTTGTTGATAGATGTTGTGAGCTAATGTGAAACGTTCCTAAGTTATATTATTGAGCCCTTGCCGTGTCGTGAATGTTGTGTTATTGTTCCCTTTCCGAGATCTCATTGTGTTGTTGTTGTTGTTGCATTGCCGGGATATTATTATGACTGTTGTTACTCCCTTGCCGGGATGGTACTTGTTGTTTATCTCATTCTTCTTGCCCGTTGATTGTGACTGTTGTTTGGGTGAGGAAGAGTGATAAAGCATGAAGGGTGATGCTGTGCCATTTTTAATTATGTTCGCACGAAGAATAATTTCGTGCCATGTTTTACTATTTATGCACGGAGGATCATTCCGTGCAATGTTTTACTATTTATGAATGAAGGAACATTCCGTGCCATTGTTAATTAAAGCATGCACGAAGGATCATGACGTGCCATGAATGTGAGGATGAGAGTAAAAGCACGAAGGGTGATGCCGTGCACTTTTATTTTCTTATTTGTCGAGGATGAGAGTAAAAGCACGAAGGGTGATGCCGTGTACTTTTATTTGCTTAGTTGGTGAGGATGAGAGTAAGAGCACGAAGGGTGATGCCGTGCACTATTATTTGATTATTTTGTGAGGATGAGAGTAAAAGCACGAAGGGTGATGCCGTGCAACTATGAAATTTCTTATTTTTTGATAAATATTTTGTTGCACTTATTTTTACCTTACTGATTAATTGTGTATATTCGATTATGCTCCCCTAGCATGTTCCCTCCCTCGCTATTTGTGTTGCTCAGTATTTTTGTTATTTTGTGGTACATATGTATATAGAACTGCACAGGTTTATGTGAGTGTCTAGTCCTAGGCTTGTCACTACTTCGTCGGGATAGGCCAGGCACTTACAATCATATGGGGTTGGATTGTGCTGATACTACATTTCTGTGCGTTTTTGCACAGGTCCAGGTTTTTAGCAGCAGTAGTATCATTAGTAGGATTGTCATACTCTCAAGACTGAGGTAGCTTGCAGATGTCCGCAATCCCGGCGTCTCTTCTTATATTTTTCATTGTTGCTATAGTCTCATTGTTTCGAGACAGACGGTTATTATATTTCTTTGAGACCATTATGTGTAGTTATTCTTAGTAGTTCGTGAGTTTGTGACTCCACATCTTGGGTAGAGGATTTATGTTTAGTATTTCACACTTATATTCGGATTTATGAAAGTTGACTTCTGCATTTTATGTTATTATTATTATTCTTGTCATTAATTTAACAATAGGATTATTTTTATTAATGGAAAGATGGTGAGTAAATTGGCTTGCCTAGCTACCACGAGTAGGCGCCATCGCGAACCCGATGGTGGGAATCCGGATCGTGACAAGTTGGTGTCAGAGCACTAGGTTATAGGTCTCACAACTCACGAACAAACTTAGTAGAGTCTGAAGGGTAGGTACGGAGGCGTCTGTACTTGATCCTCACAGTCTATTGAGTTAGGAAAAATATCTCATTTGTTCTTTCTTGTCATACAATTTGTTTCCTCAAATGTTAAATTGAATATTTACTCTTGTCTTCCCACGAATGCCAAAGTCACGAACCGCTTCTTCAGTCAAACATTGGCACAGGCTGGTGATAGATCAACTACGCCTTCAGAAGTTTTGCGGAGGTCGGATAGGTTTCACCAAACTCTTCGCTACCATCTTCAGCGGTGCATCTTTTGAGAATCCACAGAATTGTGCTTGACCGTTGTTATGAGGTATTACAGAACGTGGAAAAAGTCGAATGAAAAGGGGTTGATTTTACTGTGCGTCGGATGGCAAACAGAAGTAGTGGTTCCAACGGAAGATGCAATTATATCAGGAGAACACCTAATGATTCGTGTGGGGTTTCGATGGACCTTGACGTCCGGTTGATTTGTTGGAGTTATGAAGGACAAATATTGTGAATTATTGGAATGTATATATATGGTATGGAAAGGTCCTCCAAATAATTTATACATATTTAAGGTTGGTCCTTTTCATGGGGTAAGAATCGCCCCCAGAGAATGACGAAGAGTATATGAGTAAATGGGGTAGCTCAGCAGTGTTAAGCCAACATAGCAAAAGAAGAAATTGGCCATCGATGTTTGTGACAAGCCTACGAAGAGGGCAAGCCGTCCAACGCAACACTACCTACTAAACTCTATTTTAAGAAAATGTTCTGAAGACATCACCTCCCAGATTCTCTGCAATATGTTGTATATGCGATCTGAACGGTTGTACCAGGTCACCATGACTGTCCGAATATGTCGTCATGTGCAATAAGTTTACTGAGCCTCAAAGGAATTATTGTGAATATGGAAGTTTGGAAAAATGTTATTTAGGAAAGCACTTAGGCTACACGCTCCATTGCAGTCAATACTTATCTTACATGACCAGCCAGATGTAGAGGTCCGGATGTTAGAGGTGGAGGTGAGAATCCTAGAGGTGGAGACCCACCCGTTGATATAATTTTTATGGTATGACTGAGGTCACTACAACAGATGGTGTCATCACATGTACAATTTTGACAGTTATAAAAAAGATATTTCTCCTTAATTTGATTGGTTTTTGAAAAATTTAGGCGAGTTCTCTTAATATGCTGCACTCATGAGAGAGCATCATAATCATCAAATTTGCTTATGGAAATACTCACGTTGGGATATCACACGAGGATAGATATCCCTATTATTAGGTGTTAGTCATTAAAATATCCATGAGGCTAAGAGTGGCTTTATATTACTTATTACAGTGGGTTTTGATATAATTCTTGGAATAACTAATTTCAATCATTAATTGTATGCCCTATCAGTATGAGGGTTCATTTTATATCGTGATTTTCTTTGACGGACAATTATTGAAAGGAAGAAAGGAAGGAGATGAAAATTTCAGATGGTACAATGTGCAAGTACTTGTGACTTGGAGTTGAGGATGAGATCCTCAAATTTTTGCATAATGTGAAATATTTTTAAACCGAGCTTCAAGCTGCGGTGGATATCATATGAGGACAAGGTCCTGGTGGTAAGAGTTTATGTGTTTAAAATTCTCCTTTTATGAAATTAATATTTTTATATTACATTTTAAATGAGAGTCATGCCCGTTAGGATTATTTGACAATTCTTGTATAGTTTCTATTCATATTTATCCATTTCTATTTTGTAATTGTTGCGTTTTAGCCTTTGAGATGAGCACCCAGGTGAAGATAAATATGACTCATTAATTCGTGAAAGCAATCATGAGGTCTCCATACCTCATTATGAGTAAAGTGGGAGGTTTAGAATAAGGTAGGTGATAAAACACAGTTAATTGGCAATGTTGTAAATTAGGGACAACTTTTATGGACAGAGTCATGGTCACATGCATACGTATGAGGTGATCATGCCTTATTTAGACTTGTTCATGATAGTCTCTATTGATATACTCCCGCAGTAAGAAGAAGCATGCGCAACATCTTAGAGTGGCTCTCCAGACTCAGAAAAATAGTCAGCTATATGCAAATATTTCCAACGTATGAGTTCTGGTTAAGTAACGTTGCATTCCTGTGTCATGTTATAACGACAGAAGGTATACAGGTTGATCCAAAGAAGATAAATGTAGTCAAGGACCGGCCTACACTAACATCAGCCACAAAGATCCGGAGTTTCTTAGGATTAACAAATTATTATTGGCGGTTTGTGGAGGGGTTTTCATCTATTGCAACCCCGATGACCATATTGATCCAAAAGGATGTCCAGTTCGAATGGGCAGATGAATAAGATGTGAGCTTTTAAAAGCTCAAGACAGCCTTGACCATGGTATCGGTATGGGTTTTGCGCACAGGTTTGGGACCCTATACAGTCTATTGTGATGCTTACCGTATTAGTCTTGGTGTAGTGTTGATACAGGATGGCAAGGTCCTTGCCAATGCTTCGTGGCAGTTAAAAATCAATGAGAAGAATTATCCGGTTCATGACCTAGAGTTGGCAGCGGTTGTTCATGCCTTGAAAATTTTGGAGGCATTATTTATGTGGTGTGGCGTGTGAGGTATACACGGATCACAAGAGTCTTCAGTACTTGTTCAAGTAGAAGGAGTTAAATGTGCGGCAGAGGAGATGACTAGAGTTGCTAAAAGTTTTGACGTTACTATCTTATATCACCTAGGTAAGCCAATGTGGTGGCTGATGCGTTGAGTAGAAAGTCTGCCTGCATGGGTAGTCTTGCTTTCATTCCGGTCAGCCAGTGACCCCTTGCTTAGATATTCAGGCCTTAGCCAACCGACTTGTGAGATTAGATATTTATGAGCCTAGCAGAGTGTTGGCTTTCACGGTTGCTCGTTCTTCTCTATAGGAGCATATCCGTGAACGACAGTTCGATGATCCCCATTTGTGTGTCCTGAGAGACAGGGTGCAGCGGGGAAGTGCTACGAAGGTAACCTTAAGTGATGACGGGGCATTGAGATTGCAGGGGTGAGTTTGCATGCCCAATGTTGATCGGATTCGAGAGTTGATCTTCGCGGAGGCCGATAGTTCTCAGTATTTTATTCATCGGGGTGTCGCGAAGATGTATCAGGACTTGCGTCAGCATTATTGGTGGCGTAGGATGAAAAAGGACATTGTTGCGTATGTCGCTAGGTGTTTGAATTGTAAGCAGGTCAAATAGGAACATTAGAGGCCTGGTGGTGTGTTTTAGAGATTGAGCTTCCCTTGTGGAATTGGGAGTGGATTTCAAGAGATTCTGTTACAAGACTTCCGTTGACTCGGAAGAAGTTTGATACTATTTCGGTCATTGTTGATAGGCTGACCAAGTCAGCGCATTTCATTCTAGTAGCAGTCTCTTATTCACTTGAGAAGCTACGTCCGACTCAGTCTAGGTAGAAGAGTTATACAGAGCGTAAGGTCCGAGATGTAGATTTCGTGGTTGGTGAGCAGATAAGCTCCCGGTGTCGCCTATGAAGGGCGTGACTCGCATCCCATGGCAGGGGAAGGATTGTTTATGATGGGAGATTGTGACTTGGTCTATCCCGAACAAGAATATTTCTATATTAGCGATTGATACGCATCCTGTGTTAAATATATATGGGCTTATTGTCGTGTCTGGGGCCTTGTGCCGATCTGTAGCATCCTCTGAGGATGAATATCATTGTGATAGCAAGCTCTGTATAATCATTGATCTCAGCCTTGTATTAATCACCTTTATGAAATGCTAAGTCATTTTCCTGAAGTTAAATATCTAAAGTATATTCTTATTAACAAATTGGAAACTGGGAAATTAATTGAATCAATATGTGACTCATATGCATACGGTGGACTGAGTATGGATCAGGCTGCACGCCGCAGCGAATGTTATGATTGAGTATGGATCGGGCTGCACGCCGCAGTGTATGTTATGATTGAGTATGGGTCGGGTTGCACATTGCAGCGAATGTTATGATTATATTTCGCTTGGGCTGAAGGAGCTACATCGGAGCCGTTTTCCACATTTGTTCCCCGACTAAGGTACTTCCTTCTTTTGTCCGTTCGAGGATGAACGATTGTTTTAGAAGTGGAGGATATGATGACCCAAAGGGTCATCGCCTATTTTACTCATCTATTATGTGCTTCTGAGGCCTTGAAAACTTCATTTTATATTGCCTCGGTTTGTGTGCACAGTCCGAGCGCATTGAAGGAAAAGTTTTATGTGCAAATATGTGAATTCTGTGAAAAAATTGAAGAACTTTGGTATTAATATGATAATAGTTGACTTTGGTCAGTATTTTTGGTAAACGGGCCCGGACCCCAGATCGGACTATCCCGGAAGGTCCGTAGAAAAATATTAGACTCGGGCATGTGCTCGGAGTCAAAATTCGGGCTCTAGAACCTGAGTAAAAGAATTTTTCTGTTAAATTATTTTTCTGAAATAATCAAGGAAAATGAAAATTGATTAAATGACCATGGTATTGGACTCGTATTTTGGTTCCGACGCCCAGTACAAGTCTTATATATTGTTTAAGCGCTTCCTATAAAATTTTGTCGAAAAAGGACATCGTTTGACATGTTTCGGATAGGTTTGGGTTGCGTTGTGCTCGTTTTTCTTATGCTTCGACATCGTTTGTTCAAGCGTAAATAATATCATATTGAACAAATAAGTTCTGATTACTGTTTTGAATGAAGAATTAGATCTGTATCGTAATTACGGACCCGTAGCAAAAAAGAATCATTGAATTTGGAAATCGTATGAGGATTTTCTGGCCATTTTACTAAGGTTGCCCAAATTTTCAGCTTTATGATGAAATTGCCCCTGGCGGCGTATTAGAAATCTACCATACTTGAAAATCTTAAAACTTACATATCTCTTTCATTATATGGTCAAATTGAGTGATTCAAAAGCATAAATTCATTAGAATTTCACAAGGAATCCATTGGGAGCAGTAAAGCGCGTGAACAATACACCTATAATGAGCAGGTCAAGTTTTCTTCCAATTTTTGAACGGGAAGAAGCTTTTGAGGTGATTTTTAAGAGAGAAAATCAATGGGTATCATAGAGGTAAGTTATTTAATTATTAAAAGTCATTTATAGGTGATTATACATCACAATCCCATTCTTTAATTTATGAAAACCATAGAAAAAATAGGATTTTGGGGCCTGAAATTATGAGACCTTTAGGGGTAGATTTGAGGGGTCAAACAGACTCTGATTTTGGTGTTCTTTATATGTACGGACTCGTGGAGAGACGAGGAATCTGTTGGTATGATTTTCGGATTTTTCTGACCAAGCGGGCATGGGGTCGATTTTATAATTTTTGGACAACATGTTAAAAATACTATAATTGGGCAATTGGGCTGGTTTGTTGAGTAGAATTGATGATATTAAATAAATTATGTATAGATACGCTTGATTTGGAGCCAAATTTGAAAGGAAAAGTACTACTTGAGAATTTAGTGGACTATAAACTGTCGAGGTAAGTGTTTGATCTATCCTAGCTTGAGGGAAAAGGAGTAAAGTATAATAACTTGCTAATTGCTAAATGATCGAGTGCGGTGTATAGGCGTGGTGACGAGCATCTATACACCGGAGTCTAGCATGACCGTGAGTCGTTTGTTGATACATGTTGTGAGCTAATGTGAAACTTTCCTAAGTAATATTATTGAGCCCTTGCCGGGTCGTGAATGTTGTGTTATTGTTCCCTTACCGGGATCTCGTTGTGTTGTTGTTATTGTTCCCTTGCTGGGATATTGTTATGATTGTTGTTACTCCCTTGCTGGGATGGTACTTGTTGTTTATCTCATTCTTCTTTCCCGTTGATTGTGACTGTTGTTTGGGTGAGGAAGAGTGATAAAGCACGAAGGGTGATGTCGTGCCATTTTTAATTATGTTCGCACGAAGGATAATTCTGTGCCATGTTTTAACATTTATGCACGAAGGATCATTCCGTGCCATGTTTAAATATTTATGCACGAAGGAACATTCCATGCATTTGTTAATTAAATCATGCACGAAGGATCATGTCGTGCCATGAATGTGAGGATGAGAGTAAAAGCACGAAGGGTGATGCCGTGCACTTATATTTTCTTATTTGGTGAGGATGAGAGTAAAAGCACGATGGGTGATGCCGTGAACTTTTATTTGCTTATTTGGTGAGGATGAGAGTAAAAGCACGAAGGGTGATGTCGTGCATTTTTATTTGATTATTTGGTGAGGATGAGAGTAAAAGCACGAAGGGTGATGCCGTGCACTTTTATTTGATTATTTGGTGAGGATGAGAGTAAAAGCATAGAGGGTGATGCTGTGCAACTATTAAATTTCTTATTTTGTGATAACTGTTTTGTTGCACTTGTTTTTACCTTACTGATTAATTGTGTATATTCGATTATGCTCCACAAGCATGTTCCCTCGCTTGCAATTTGTGTTGCTCAGTATTTCTGTTATTTTGTGGTACATATGTATATAGAACTGCACAGGTTTATGTTAGTGTTTGGTCCTAAGCTTGTCACTACTTCGTCGGGATGGGCCAGGCACTTACCAGCACATGGGGTCGGATTGTGCTGATAATACATTTCTATGCGTTTTTGCACAGGTCCAAGTTTTTAGCAGCAGTAGTTTCATTAGCAGGATTGCATACTCTTGAGATCGAGGTAGCTTGCAGACGTCCATAGGCCCGGCGTCTCTTTCTATAGTTTTCATTATTGCTGTAGTCTCATTGTTTCGAGACAGACGATTATTATTTTTCTCTCAGACAATTATGTGTAGTTATTCTTAGTAGTTCGTGAGTTTGTCACTCCACATCTTGGGTAGAGGATTTATGTTGGGTATTTCACACTTATATTCAGATTTATGAAAGTTGACTTCCGCAGTTTATGTTATTATTATTATTCTTGTTATTAATTTGACAATAGGATTATTTTTATTAATGGAAAGATAGTGAGTAAATTGGCTTGCCTAGCTACCACGAGTAGGCGCCATCACGATCCTGATGGTGGGAATCCGGGTCGTGACAGATTAATCGCTACTATACGACGTCGTTTGTTATTAGTGAAGACATTATTTTCGTCCGTTGGATGAATTGAATGAACGGCTCAAATCGGATTAAACGAAACGATGTCGTTTCATTTATTAACGGACTTATAGCTTAACCGATGGATCAGATATTATCGATGGCCTGGGTTAACTAGGAAAAAATGGTGTCGTTCAAATTTTAAACGGGGCTCGCCAGGTAGACAATTTGTGATGACCCGGCCCGTCGTCACGGGAATTACCACCCCGTTATGTTGAAATTGTATGTTTTATGCTTTTATATCAGTGTTAAAGTCTATCGGGTGAATTAGGAGTGAATTGGATTGAAAATGAGGCATATAGCCTTTTTGAAGGAGTCTTGAATAAGGAAAGTCAACCCGGAGTTGACTATTTGGTAAGAGGGCTCAGAATCGGATTCTAATGATTCGGTTAGTTCCGGGAGGTGATTTGTGACTTAGGGGAGCGATCTGAATTGAATTTGGAGGCCCGGTGTAGAAATAGGCTTGAATTGGCTAAGGTTGAATTTTGGCGAAATCCGAACGGTAGGTGAGATTTTGATCCGAGAGTCGGAATGGAATTCAAACAGTTGCAGTAGCTCCGTTAGGTGATTTTGGATGTGCCTGCGAAATTTCAGGTCATTCGGACGTCGTTTGGTCGGGTTTTTCATCGAATGTGTAATTCGGAAAGTTTTAAGAAATTTAGGCTTGAATCCGTGTGTAATTGGTGATTTTGATGTTTAGGATGGTGTTTTTATGATTGGAACAAGTTCGTATTGTGTTTTGGGGTATGTTGGTGGTTTTCGTTGGGGTCCCGGGGGCCTCGGGGTGAATCCGGACCATCATCCGGCATTTGGAAGCATGAAATGGTCTGCTGTAAATTGCAGATCACTGGGCATAAAATAAGCCTTCGCGTTCGCGAAGGAAGGTTCCGCGTTCGCGAAGGCCAGGTTCGGTAAGGCATCGCGTTCGCGAGGGCAATGCCGCATTCGCGAAGGTTGGGGCTAGTTGTCCATCGCGTTCGCGATGGGTGGGTCGCGTTCGCGTAAGAGGAAAAGGTAAGGCATCGCGGACGCGTGACTTCACGTCGCGTTCGCGTAGAGTAAAAGTCAGGAGGCTGCGAAGTTGATCTTCGCGGACGCGTGAGAGAGTGCCACGTTCGCGATGAAGAAGAGGAAAAAGGCATCGCGTTCGCGTGAGAGGCGTCGCGAACGCGATGAAGAAAAGAAGCTGGCAGTGAAGATAAGTTCAGAACAGAACCAGTCGCGGGTTTAATACCCAAAAACGCCATTTTTGAGTTCTAGAGAGAGAAACTCACGGGAATTGCTGGTAATTCATCGGGGATTTGTTGGAGGTAAGTTTTGTGGCTTAATTACATCATTTTAACATGAAATCATGGGTTAAATTTCTGTAAATGGAAGATTAAAGGTGGGTTTGAGCCCTAGGCCTAAATTGAAGAAAAACACCGATTTGAGTGGGCAAATGGAGTCCGATTTTGGTAAATTTTATATGCCTAGACTCGTATCGAGATGAGGATTCCGAATATGTAACTTTTGTAATTTTTCGACAAGCGTACCGAAAGTCGGGTTTTGACAACTTTGGGAATTTTGATGTAAATCGAGTTGTATTGATTGGGTGTCGTCCCATTGGCCTAATTTGTTGTATTTCTACTCTATTTGATCAGAGTCTACGCGTGCGGAGCTTGATTCTCGTGGCAAGGGCATTGCGGAGTAGTCGTTGTGCCATATTGAGGTGAGTAATAGATGTGGGTGATGACCAGCCGGTTCGAAACCCCGGTATACCACTTTCTGACGCTGTATAGCGGCGAGACACGCACACTCTTGAGAGTGCGGGGTCGATCATGAACCGGAGACTATATATTAGTCCGACCTGTTGATACTGTATTATTGGCTATTCTCGAGCCGTTGAACCCCCTTCTTGGGCGGTTGAGTATACTTGTGGGTCGTGAGCCAATTATTGGATCCCGCGAGGATCGTTATCATTGTCTTATCATATAGACATGCTAGTTTACTACTAGTCCGCAGCTATTTCTGTTATTATGCTAATTCCAATCTCTGGAACTTGATATTACCGTTTTCCAACTGAAAAATGATAAAAAGAGTTTTCAAAAACTACTTTTGAGCCTCGCGAGGCTGTATCTGCATATTAGCTGACTAGTAGTGGATCGGGCTGCGCGCCGCAGCGAGATATATGTTGGATCGGACTGCACGCCGCAGGAATATCTCTATGAGATGTGCTTGGGCTGTAGGAGCCCCTCCGGAGTCTGAACCCCCACGGTGAGCACGGGTACCCAAAATTGGAGTCGGGCTACGCGCCGTAGCGGTCATATCATGCATTGCATTGCATTTAGCTACATCTGCTAGCTGTTATGCTATTTATTGGTATTTGTTGGAACAGGTACAGTGAATATTGATTCTATGACAGGGTAGCTGATTATAGCTTTACATAGTGTTTTATTGCGGATTTCTTATCTGCGCTGTCTTACCCTTGTTTATTACCACTGAGTCTGGCAGTACTCATTTTACTCCCTGCACCTTGTGTGCAGATCCAGGTACCTCTTAGCAGTGATCCAGTAGCTGTGCGAGGCAACATCTGTGGAATATACGAGGTAGCTGCAGAGTCCGCAGGACCCGATATTCCTTCCTACTGTCTTTTGATTTTGTATTGACATTTCTTTCCCCACTTGGTATCTTGTAAACCTTTATACACTCATGTTCAGTAGAGGCTCATGACTCTTGACCCTTCGATCTATGGGAGTTAGTATATTTTGGGACTTGGTCTCCCCGCTGTTGGTATAAGTATTACTATTGTTTCATATTTAGAAATGCTTAAATGGGTTAAAGAGAGCTTCTAGCTCCGTGGTTGATATGGATTGGTTAGGCTGGCTTAGCAATGTGCTGGGCGCCATCACGACCGGATTTGGGGTCGTGACAAGTTGGTATCAGAGCCTAGGTTTACTAGGCCTCATGAGTCTTGAGCCGGTTAGTAGAGTCTTGTGGATCGGTACGGGGATGCCTGTACTTATCCTCGGGAGGCTGCGAACCTTTAGGAAAACTTCACTTTTCTTGAACTCGGTCGTGCGATCTTGTTGTTCTGAGAACTGAACTTCTATATTCTATTCTCTCGCAGATGGCGAGAACGCGAGCATCAGGATGAGGTGGACGACCTCCATTACCACCTGTTAGAGGCCGTGGGCGCGGTCGTGCTAGAGGTAGAGGTAGGGCGGCTGAGGCAGTGCCAGTTGACCCGCCCGTTGTACCAGTTCAGGAGCAGCCCTCAGTGGTTGATGCCCCAGCAGCCCCAGTTCAGGGCCAAACTATATCTATTGCTATTCCTGGTCTTCAGGAGACTCTTGCTCAGATATTATCAGTGTGTTCCGGTTTGGCTCAGGTAGTTTCAGCTACCGCTACTGTAGCGACATCTCAGTCAGGGGGTGGTCAGCAGACCCCTGCAGCTCGCACACCGGAGCCGGTTGTTCAGGGACTTCAGACGCCAGAGGCGGTCCCCGCTCAGGTGGTTGCACCGGTTATTCCTCCAACAACACCAGCTCCAGCTCCAGAGCATATGGTTGAGGTTATGCCCGATGACGAGCAGCGTCGTCTTGAGAGATTTGGTAGACTTTAGCCACCCCATTTCAGTGGCGCTGAGGGCGAGGATGCCCAGGGTTTCTTGGATAAGTGTCAGAAGATGCTGCGTACGGCTGGTATTCTTGAGTCCGGCGGAGTTTCATTTACTACATTTCAGTTCACTGGTCCCGCATTTGATTGGTGGGAGGAGTTTGAGAGGCGTAGGCCTGCAAGAGCAGCACCTCTCACATGGCAGCAGTTCTCTACTCTCTTTCTAGAGAAATATGTACCTCGGTCTCGTCGCGAGGAGCTACGTCGCCGGTTCGAGTGGTTGATTCAGGGCGACATGTCTGTGACTCAGTATGAGCTTAGATTCACTCAGTTGGCTAGGCATGCCACATGGATGATCCCCACCGATAGGGAGAGGATCAGGAGGTTCATTGATGGCCTCAACTACTCTATCCGCATTCTTATGACCAGAGAGCTAGTTCTGTCATCATCATTTGAGTAGGTTGTTGATATGGCACGCTCCATTGAGGCGGATCGTCGCCGAGAGAGAGAGAGCGGGAGGCCAAGAGGCCTCGTGGTTCTGGCAGTTTCAGTGGTGCTCCATCTAGAGGGCATTCCCGGCAGAGCCGAGGTCGCTCATCTAGACCTTCTCATTCAGGCCGCCCAGAGCAGAGCGAAGGTTCTTATGGTCGTGGTCGACAGGGGTTTCAGCAGGGTCAGTCATCACTTAGTGCCCTTCCAGCCTAGAGTGCAACACCTACTTCTCCAGCACCAGGTGCATGTTATGAGTGTGGTGAGTTTGGCCACATGAGGAGACAGTGCCCTCGACTCCGTAGGGACAGGACTCAGCAGAGGGATCAGCCCTCATCTTCAGCACCATCTCAGTCTAGTAGAGGTGGAGGTCAGTCTTCTCGTGGTCGCCCCAGGGGCGAGGAGAGATCTGGTGGAGGCCAGGCACGGTTCTATGCACTTCCTGACAGGCGTGATGCAGTTGCCTCCGATGCTGTGATTACAGGTATCATTTCTGTCTGTCACGGAGATGCCTCTGTTCTATTTGATCCAGGGTCCACATATTCTTACGTGTCCTCTTATTTTGCACATCACTTGGGTGCGACTCGTGGTAGTCTTGATTTACCTGTTCATGTATCCACCCCCGTGGGTGATACGATCATTGTGGATCATGTCTATAGATCCTGTGTTATATCTATCGGGGGTCTGGAGACCCAGGCAGATTTGTTATTGTTGGGGATGGTGGACTTTGATGTTATATTGGGTATGGATTGGTTGTCTCCGTACCATGCTATATTGGACTGTCATGCTAAGATAGTTTACGTTGGCCATTCCTGGTATTTCTCAAATTGAGTGGCGGGGTTCGACCGATTTCGTCCCTAGCCGTGTTATTTCGTTCTTAAAAGCTCAGAAGATGGTTGAAAAAGGGTGTTTATCGTACTTAGCTTTTGTGAGAGATGTGGGAGCTGAATCTCCTAGCATTGATTCTGTACCGGTTGTGAGGGATTTCCCAGATGTATTCCCCTCAGACCTGCCGGGCATGCCGCCGGACAGGGATATTGATTTTGGCATTGACTTGGTGCCGGGCACTCAGCCTATATCCATTCCTCCTTATCGGATGGCACCAGCTGAGTTGAAAGAACTGAAAGAGCAACTTCAAGAGCTTCTGGATAAGGGTTTCATCCGCCCTAGTGTGTCTCTGTGGGGTGCGCCGGTATTATTTGTTAAAGAGAAAGATGGTTCCATGCGAATGTGTATTGATTATAGGCAATTGAACAAAGTGACAGTGAAGAACAAGTACCCTCTACCGCGCATAGATGATTTGTTTGATCGGTTACAGGGTGCAAGGGTGTTTTCTAAGATTGATCTTCGTTCAGGCTATCATCAGCCAAAGATCAGGGACTCGGATATTATGAAGACTGCATTCAGGACCCGATATGGTCATTATGAGTTTCTTGTGATGTCGTTTGGGTTGACCAACGCCCCAGCAGCATTTATGCATCTGATGAACAGTGTGTTCGGGCCTTATTTGGATTCATTTGTGATTGTGTTCATTGATGACATTCTAGTCTACTCCCGTAGTCGGGAGGAGCATGCTCAGCATTTGAGTATTGTGTTGCAGAGATTGAGGGAGGAGAAGCTATATGCTAAATTCTCCAAGTGCGAGTTTTGGCTCGAGTCCGTAGCATTTATGGGACATGTGGTGTCTCGTGATGGTATTCAGGTTGATCAGAAAAAGATAGAGGCGGTGCAGAGTTGGCCTAGACCGTCCTCAGCTACAGAGATCAGGAGTTTTCTTGGCTTGGCGGGGTATTATCGCCGGTTTTTTCAGGGATTTTCATCCATTGCTTCTTCATTGACTAAATTGACCCAGAAGGGTGCACCATTCGTGTGGTCGGATGAGTGCGAGGAGAGCTTTCAGAAGCTCAAGACGGCTTTGACCACAGCTCCAGTGTTAGTATTGCCATCAGCTTCAGGTTCATATACTGTTTATTGTGATGCCTCGAGAGTGGGGATAGGTTGTGTGTTGATGCAAGAAGGTAAGGTGATTGTTTATGCTTCTCGGCAGTTGAAGCCACATGAGAAGAACTATCCTGTTCATGACTTAGAGCTAGCCGCCATTGTTCATGCCTTGAAGATTTGGAGGCACTATTTGTATGGTGTATCTTGTGAGGTGTATACCGACCATCGTAGTCTCCAAGCACTTGTTCAAACAGAAAGACCTTAATTTGAGACAGCGGAGATGGCTTGAGTTGCTGAAGGATTATGACATTACTATATTATATCATCCGGGAAGGCCAATGTGGTGGCCGATGCTTTGAGCCGGAAGGCGGTCAGTATGGGGAGCTTGGCATATATTCCAGCTGAGGAGAGGCCATTTGCTTATAATGTTCAGGTGCTAGCCAATCGGCTAGTGAGGCTAGATATTTTGGAGCCCAGCAGGGTATTGGCTTGTGTTGTATCTCGGTCATCTCTATATGACCGTATTCGTGAGCGCCAATATGATGATCCACATTTGGCTGTCCTGAGGGACAGAGTTTAGCATGATGATGCTAGAGATGTCACCATTGATAGTGACGGTGTATTGAGGATGCAGGGCCGGATTTGTGTGCCCAATGTTGATGGCCTTCGTGAGTTGATTCTGGATGAGGCCCATAGCTCGCGGTATTCTATCCATCCAGGAGCCGCGAAGATGTATCAAGATTTGAAACAGCATTATTGGTGGAGAAAGATGAAGATGCACATTGTTAGACATGTAGCACGGTGCCTCAACTGTCAGCAGGTTAAGTACGAGCATCAGAGGCCCGGTGGTGTATTTCAGCGCATTAATATTCCTAAGTGGAAATGGGAGAGGATCACTATAGACTTTGTTACTGGACTCCCTCGGACGGCAAAGAAGTTTGATTCTGTATGGGTGATTGTGGATAGACTGACCAAGTCAGCTCACTTCATTCCAGTTAGTACTACCTACTCATCGGAGCGGTTGGCGGCGATCTTTATTCGAGAGATTGTTCGGTTGCATGGAGTTCCAGTGTCTATCATATCCGACAGGGGTACTCAGTTCACTTCTCAGTTTTGGAGAGCATTTCAGCGGGTTGAGTTGAGTACAACATTTCACCCCCAGACAGACGGACAGTCTGAGCGCACTATTCAGATCTTGGAGGATATGTTGCGAGCTTGTGTGATTGATTTTGGTGGTTCGTGTGATGAGTTCCTACCACTTGCGGAGTTTGCCTACAACAACAGTTATCAGTCAAGTATTCAGATGGCCCCGTATGAGGCATTGTATGGCAGGCGGTGTAGATCCCCCGTGGGATGGTTTTAGCCTGGTGAGGATAGGTTGATAGGGACTGAGTTAGTCCAGGATGGTCTGGATAGAGCAAAGTTGATCCAGGAGAGACTTCGTACAGCACAGTCTCGTCAGAAGAGTTATGTGGACCGTAGAGTTCGAGAGTTGTCTTTCATGGTTGGTGACAGAGTATTGTTGAAGATTTCACCTATGAAGGGTGTCATGAGGTTTGGGAAGAAAGGAAAGTTGAGTCCCGGGTACATTGGTCCTTTTGAGATACTTAGGAGAGTTGGAGAGGTGGCATATGAGTTGGCCTTGCCGCCCAGCTTATCCAGCGTTCATCCAGTATTCCATGTGTCTATGCTCCGGAAGTACATTGGAGATCCGTCTCATGTATTAGATTTCGGTACCATTCAGCTTGATGGTGATCTATCCTATGATGTGGAGCCTATTGCCATTTTGGGATGGCAGGTGAGAAAATTGAGGTCTAAGGAGATTGCATCAGTTAAGGTTCAGTGGAGAGGTCGACCCGTGGAGGAGTCCACTTGGGAGGTCGAGCGGGAGATGTGGAGCAGATATCCTCACTTGTTTGAGACTTCAGGTATGTTTCTTGACCCGCTCGAGGACGAGCGTTTGCTTAAGAAGGGGAGAATGTGACGACCCGGCCCGTCCTCACGGGAATTACCACCCCGTTATGTTGAAATTGTATGTTTTATGCTTTTATATCAGTGTTAAACTCTATCGGGTGAATTAGGAGTGAATTGGATTGAAAATGAGGCATATAGCCTTTTTGAAGGAGACTTGAATAAGGAAAGTCAACTCGGAGTTGACTATTTGGTAAGAGGGCTCGGAATCGGATTCTGATGATTCGGTTAGTTCCGGGAGGTGATTTGTGACTTAGGGGAGTGATCGGAATTGAATTTGGAGGCCCGGTGTAGAAATAGGCTTGAATTGGCTAAGGTTGAATTTTGGCGAAATCCGAACGGTAGGTGAGATTTTGATCCGGAGTCGGAATGGAGTTCCGACAGTTGCAGTAGCTCCGTTAGGTGATTTTGGATGTGCCTGCAAAATTTCAGGTCATTCGGACGTCGTTTGGTCGGGTTTTTCATCGAATCCGTGTGTAATTGGTGATTTTGATGTTTAGGATGGTGTTTTTATGATTGGAACAAGTTCGTATCGTGTTTTGGGGTATGTTGGTGGTTTTCGTTGGGGTCCGGGGGCCTCGGGGTGAATCCGGACCATCATCCGGCATTTGGAAGCATAAAATGGTCTGCTGTAATCTGCAGATCACTGGGCATAAAATAAGCCTTCGCGTTCGCGAAGGAAGGTTCCGCGTTCGCGAAGGCCAGGTTCAGTAAGGCATCGCGTTCGCGAGGGCAATGCCGCGTTCGCGAAGGTTGGGGCCAGTTGGCCATCGCGTCCGCGATGGGTGGGTCGCGTTCGCGTAAGAGGAAAAGTTAAGGCATCGCGGACGCGTGACTTCACGTCGCGTTCGCGTAGAGTAAAAGTCGGGAGGCTGCGGAGTTGATCTTCGCGGACGCGTGAGAGAGTGCCGCGTTCGCGATGAAGAAGAGGAAAAAGGCATCGCGTTCGCGTGAGAGGCGTCGCGAACGCGATGAAGAAAAGAGGCTGGCAGTGAAGTTAAGTTCAGAACAGAACCAGTCGCGGGTTTAATACCCAAAAGCGCCATTTTTGAGTTCTAGAGAGAGAAACTCACGGGAATTGCTGGTAATTCATCGGGGATTTGTTGGAGGTAAGTTTTGTGGCTTAATTACATCATTTTAACATGAAATCATGGGTTAAATTTCTGTAAATGGAAGATTAAAGGTGGGTTTGAGCCCTAGGCCTAAATTGAAGAAAAACACTGATTTGAGTGGGCAAATGGAGTCCGATTTTGGTAAATTTTATATGCCTAGACTCGTATCGAGATGAGGATTCCGAATATGTAACTTTTGTAATTTTTTGACAAGCGTACCAAAAGTCGGGTTTTGACAACTTTGGGAATTTTGATGTAAATCGAGTTGTATTGATTGGGTGTCGTCCCATTGGCCTAATTTGTTGTATTTCTACTGTATTTGATCAGAGTCTACGCGTGCGGAGCTTGATTCTCGTGGCAAGGGCATTGTGGAGTAGTCGTCGTGCCATATTGAGGTGAGTAATAGATGTGGGTGATGACCAGCTGGTTCGAAACCCCGGTATACCACTTTGTGACGCTGTATAGCGGCGAGACACGCACACTCTTGAGAGTGCCTAGAGCCGTCGAACCTCCTTCTCGGATGGTTGCATATATATATATTGTGATAATGGCCACTCTTGAGCCGTTGAACCCCCTTCTTGGGCGGTTGAGTATACATGTGGGTCGTGAGCCGGTTATTGGATCCCGCGAGGATCGTTATCATTGTCTTATCATATAGACATGCTAGTTTACTACTAGTCCGCAGATATTTCTGTTATTATGCTAATTCCAATCTCTGGAACTTGATATTACTGTTTTCCAACTGAAAAATGATAAAAGAGTTTTCAAAAACTACTTTTGAGCCTGCGAGGCTGTATCTGCATATTAGCCGACTAGTAGTGGATCGGGCTGCACGCCGCAGCGAGATATATGTTGGATCGGACTGCACGCCGCAGGAATATCTCTATGAGATGTGCTTGGGCTGTAGGAGCCCCTCCGGAGTCTGAACCCCCACGGTGAGCACGGGTACCCAAAATTGGAGTCGGGCTACGCGTCGTAGCGGTCATATCATGCATTGCATTGCATTTAGCTACATCTGCTAGCTGTTATGCTCTTTATTGGTATTTGTTGGTACAGGTACAGTGAAGATTGATTCTATGACAGGGTAGCTGATTATAGCTTTACATAGTGCTTTATTATTTCGATAAAGTATTCCGCATTTATTTAATTGAAATTGTGTTAAAAACAGGATAGTATGAATACAGTGGCTTGCCTAGCTACCACGAGTAGGCGCCATCACAATCCCGATGTTGGGGGAAAATCCGGGTCGTGACAATATTCGAGGTAGCTGGCGAGTCCGCAGGACCCGATATTCCTTCTTACTGTCTTTGATTCTGTATTGATATTTCTTTCCGCACTTGGTATCTTGTAAACCTTTATACACTCATGTTCAGTAGAGGCTCGTGACTCTTGACCCTTCGGTCTATGGGAGTTAGTATATTTTGGGACTTGGTCTCCCCGCTGTTGGTGTAAGTATTACTATTGTTTCATATTTTGAAATGCTTAAATGGGTTAAAGAGAGCTTCTAGCTCCGTGGTTGATATGGATTGGTCAGGCTGGCTTAGCAATATGCTGGGCGCCATCACGACTGGATTTGGGGTCATGACACAATTGGGCTGGGTCATTTTCGTTTCCTTTGTGCCACAGATTGGGCTAATTGATCCAAACCATTTACCATGTAATTTTGTATTGGATTTCTTTGTGTTTTGTTTATTTTATTTTGTATTTTGTATTTTATTTTCTTTGTATTTTGTATTTTAATTTTCCTTTGTATTTTGCTGTATTTTTTCTATTTTGTATTTAGTTTGGAATTTATTAAAATTTGTTAAACTAATTAACTTCTATTTTATGCTAAATTTTTAATTAAAACACAAAAATGTTATTTTGATTATTTCTTTAAATTGTTAACACCTACTAGAATGCAAAATTAATCTCCTAAATGAAAATGCATATTTTGTATTTTTTTAGTTGATTTAACATGCGCAAATAACACAAAAAATTCACACAAATTTTAAAAAATAAAGAAAAGTTGTTTATTTTGAATTTTATGGGAATAACTCATATTTAGGGTAAAAATCACGTGTTCACACCTACCCCTCAGAGTTTACTAAGTTTGTTCGTGAGTTGTGAGATCTATGTAACCTAGTGCTCTAATACCAACATGTCACGACCCAGATTCCCTAACATCGGGATCGTGATGGCGCCTACTCGTGGTAGCTAGGCAAGGCAATTTACTCACCATATTTCCATTAACACAATTGTCCAGTTGTCAATTTAATTAACAAGAATAACAACAACAACAACAACAATAATAATAATAATAATAATAATAATAATAATAATAATAATAATAATAATGTTAACTGCGGAAGTATACTTCATAAATCTGAATACAAGTGTGAAATACTCAACATAGATCCTTTACCCAAAATGTGGAGTCACAAACTCACGAACTACTAAGAATAACTACACATAATGGTCTGAAAGAAATATAATTACCGTCTGTCTCGAAACAATGAGACTATAGCAACAATAAATAATATAAGAAGAGACGCCGAGCCTACGGATGTCTGCAAGCTACCTCAGTCTCGAGAGTATGACAATCATTCTAGTGAACTACTACTGCTACTGCTGCTCAAAACCTGAACCTGTGCAAAACTGCATAGAAGTGTAGTATCAGCACAATCCGACCCCATGTGTGGGTAAGTGACTGGCCTATCCCAGCGAAGTAGTGACAAGCCTAGGACCAGACACTCACATAAACCTGTGCAGTTTTATATACATATGTACCACAAAATAACAAAAATACTGAGAAACACAAATACCAAGGGAGGGAACATGCTAGGGGAGCACAATCGAATATACATAATTCATCAGTAAGGTAAAAAAAATAGAGTGCAACAAACAGTTATCACAAACAAGAATTGAATAGTTGTACGGCATCACCCTTCGTGCTTTCACTCTCATCCTCACCAAAAAATCAAATAAAAGTGCACGACATCACCCTTCGTGCTTTTACTCTCATCCTAAATAAGCAAATAAAAGTGCACGGCATCACCCTTCGTGCTTCTACTCTCATCCTCACCAAATAAGCGAATAAAAGTGCACGGCATCACCCTTCGTGCTTTTACTCTCATCCTCACCAAAAAAGCAAATAAAAGTGCGCGGCATCATCCTTCGTGCATTTACTCTCATCCTCACATTCATGGCACGGTATGATTCTTCATGCATGATTTGATTAACAATGGCACAGAATGTTCCTTCGGTCATAAATAAAAAAATGTGGCACGGAATAATCCTTCGTGCATAAATAGTAAAACATGACATGTAATGATCCTTCGTCCATAAATAGTAAACATGGCACGGAATGAACTTTCGTGCGAATATAATTAACAATGGCACGGAATGATCCTTCGTGCGAATAAAATTAAAAATGGCATGGCACTACCCTTCATGCTTTATCACTCTTCCTCACCCAAAAACAGTCACAATCAACGGGCAAGAGGAATGAAATAAACAACAAGTACCATCCCGGCATGGGAGTAACAATAGTCATAACAATATCCCAGCAAAAGAATAATAACAACAACACAACAAGGTCCCGACAAGAAAAAATAACACAACCTTCACCACCCGGCAAGGGCTCAATAATATAACTTAGGAAAGTTCCACATTAGCTCACAACATGTATCAACAAACGACTCACGGTCATGCTAGACTCCGATGTATAGATGCTCGTCACCACGTCTACACACCGCACTCGATCATTTAGCAATTAGCAAGTTATTATACTCTAATCATATTCCCTCAAGTTAGGATAGATCAAACACTTACCTCGACGGCTTATAGTACACTCAATCCTCAAGCAATGTATTTTCTTTCAAATTTGTCTCCTAATCAATTGTAACTATACACAATTTATTTAATATCATCAATTCTACTCAACAAACAAGCCCAATTGCCTAATTAAAATATTTTTAACATGCTATCCAAAAATTGTAAAACGACCCCGGGACCGCTTGGTAAATTTTTTTTAAAAATTATACCAATGAATTCCTCATCTCTCCACAAGTCCGTACATATAAAGAACACTAAAAATCGGAGTCCGTTTGACCCCTCAAATTGACCCCTAAAGGTCTCATAATTTCAGGCCCCAAAATCCTATTTTTCTACTGTTTTCATGAATTAAAGAATGATATTATGGTTTATAATCACCCATAAACGAGTTTTAATAATGAAATCACTTACCTCTATGATACCCACTGATTTTCTCTCTTAAAGATCCCCTCAGAAGCTTCTTCCCGTTCAAAAATTAGAAAAAACTCGACCTGCACATTATAGGTATATTGTTCACGTGTTTTACTGCTCCCAATGGATTCTTTGTAAAATTATAATTAATATAGGATTTTGAATCACTCAATTTGACCTTATAATGAAGAAGACATGTAGGTTTTAAGATTTGCAAATAGTGCAGGTTTTTAATACGGCGTCAGGGCAATTTCGTCATTAACCTAAAAATCTGGGCAACCTTAGTAAAATGACCATAAAATCCTCATACGATGTCCAAATTCGATAATTCTTTTTGCTACTGGTCCATAATTATGATACGGGTCTAATGCTTCATTCAAAATAGTAATCGGGGTTCATTTATTCAATATGATATCATTTATGCTTGAAAAAACGATATCAAAGCATAGGAAAACGAGCATAACACAACCCAAACATATCTGAAACACGTGAAACGATGTCCGTTTTTTTACAAAACTTTACAGGTAGCGCTTAGACAATATATACTTGTACCTGGTATCGAAACAAAAATATGAGCCTCAAACCATAGCCTTTCAATCAATTTTTATTTTTATTTTCCTTAATAATTTCAGAAAAATAATTTAACAGAAAAATTCATATCGCGGGCTCTAGGCCCCAAAATTTGACTACGGGCATATGCTCGAGTCCCATATTTTTCTACGGACCTTTCGGGACCTTCCGAACTCGAGTCCAGGTCCGTTTACCAAAAATGTTGACCAAAGTCAACTATATCAATATTAATATCAAAATCCTTCAAATTTCTCATAGAATTCACATATTCTAACAAAAATAAATTTCGGCTAAGCGCCCAGACTACGCACGTAAGTCGAGTCAATATAAAATGAGGTTTTCAAGGCCTCGGAAGCACGGAACAAATGAGGAAAATACGTGATGACCCTTTGGGTCGTCACATCACCGATGCTGAAAAAATGAGGCGTGACAGTATTTTGTGTATTTTGTTGCATTCAAGAGTTTTATTCAGCTGTATTCAGTTGTATTTTGTTGTATTTAACTGTTTTATTCAAATTAATTAAGTTGTATTTTGTTGTATTCAATTGTATATAGTTCTACTCAACTTTATTATTATATGTATTTCTCTTTATTTAGCTATAATCTTTATTGTGTATCTTTCAAATACAGATTATGAGAGATTGTTTTAGTTCGTTAAGTTAAATTACGAGAATATCATGTGATTTAATTTTTTTTTGAACTAGTTTAATGAGTTAAATTAGGAGAATATTATTTGATTTGATTTACTTCCATTTTTATCTTGTTTAACCTTCCAAATTATACGCTGGAATTTCACTTTTTACATGTGATGACCCAAAGGGTGATCACCGTATTTCTCCCTTTTTACGTGCTTCCGAGGTCTTGGAAACCTCACTCTCAGTTGCCTCGATATGCGTGCACAGTCCGGGCGTGAAGCCTGTGAGCACGTGATTTTTGCCCTGCACAATAATTACTCCCAAAATAAAAAAATCAAACAAATATATATATATATATATATATATATATATATATATATGTATATTAAAATAGTTTTGTATTGTGTGTGATTTTCTAAATTTTTGTTTGATTTTCTTAATCGTTATTCGCATTTTTTATCCTGTGCATGTTTATTTGTTAAACTAATAAACAATAAAATATAATACAAAAAAAAATAATGTTGCATTTTGCATTTAAGTCTTAGTCAGGGTATTTAAGTTTATTTGTCCAAAATAATAATAATAATAATAATAATAATAATAATAATAATAATAATAGTGCATCTTTTACGTTTAGTATTTAAATGCCTATTTGTGTGATTTTTTATTCAATGGATATTTAACTTTATGTGTTAATTATTAGTAGAACCTAGTTGGTATTTTTTATAAATTAATTTGACTTTAGAATTTTTGTTTATTAGAAATTAAAAGAAAAAAAAAAGAGAGAAAGAAATGATGATAAAAAGAGGAGGAATTTTGACTGGGCCAATTCGAAATACCAGGCCCAAACGAGTTACCCCTTACACAAAACCCAGTCCCTTACCCGTCTTTACCCGCTCAATGACCCAGTCCTGGAAGACTATCCAAATGACGTCGTTTTGCTTTTAATGGTGAGATCTCAGCCATCAATCTCACCTAATTCTATGGCTCACATCGATTCATCTCTTTCAATATACCAACAGGACAAAATCATTTCAGAACCCTAATCTCCCTCTCGTCTCTAACCCTAGAGGCGTTACACCGCCGCCGCCACCATGTTCCACCCACCGGAGATCGCCACACGGCAGTTCCGGTGGTCCAAACCACCCCAAATTTACACCCCAAACTCCCCAAGACCTCCTCAACCAAACCCCTAACACGATCTACCTCGAATTAAATCGGAATACTTTGAATCTTCAATCAAAGATTCGAGTTCAAGCCCAACTTACCCCAAATTGCCCCAAATTGATATCGTGGCATCTCCAGACCTTCCCCTCCACGAATCCACACCCCATTTTGTTCGAATCTAACCAGAAAACCCCGAACCCCAAAACGTCCGTATAAACCCTAAAACTCAAATTTAGGTCTCCGGTTTAAAATTGATAAAAATTGAGATCTAAGGGACTTTAGGCTAGGTGTTTTCAACAAAGAACACGCTGTTTAAAGTTCGTTTGGTCTCAAAAAGAAGTTCAAGACCAAGATTGGCCCAAGTCTGTTTGATTTCTGCTCCTTTTCTTAAGGTATTTTCTTTTCTTCTTCTGTTTTTATTTATTATGGTATTCATCGTTTATTTTTAGTTGCTCATTTGTTGCCGTAGGTGTTTAGTTTTTTATTTTTTTTATTTTTCTGTTTTCTTCTTCTCAAAGACCTTTATTTGGTCGGTGATATTGTTGTTGTAAATGTGTCGTTGTAGATTGAATTCACTTCGATTTAATATCGTCGATTGATTGGTTTTGCATTTTTGCTTGTTTGCCCCAGAATCTTGAATCAGTGATTTGACGACTAGTTGTTATCGATTATACGTGTCATCGATTAATTTTGTAAGACTATTTGTTAGAGCATTTGGACAAAATTAGCACGGCACTAAGATTTTTGCTCGTTTATGATTGAGATTAGGAAGTTTGAATTGGTTATAGCTGAAGCTTTAATAGGATTATAATACTACAGTTGAAGAATTTGAAAACTTGAAATTGGTTTTAATTTAAACTTTCCACCATTAGTGAACTAGCATATCCTCAATGTAGTTCAGAATAATTGCAAAAAAAAAAAAATAAGAGCTTAATAAGGGATCCGGATCAAACAATACTACCTTTGATGCTGAGAGTTTAATGGTTGGGCATTTAAGTAATAGGAAATGAGAAAAACAGCTTTAGTTAATGCTGAGAATGTGCAATGCACATGGTTTAAAGTCAGTGGAACCTGTTTTACAGCAGGATAGGCATTACATTTGAACTTCAGATTATTTTTTTTTAATAGAAAAAGGCTGGCCTGGATGGTCCTAAGTGGAATTGGCAGTCTTTATAAGATGGATAAGATCTGAACATGGGAGGAAATTAGTTTCCTAATTGGTCTAGTGCTTTAAAGAGCTGAAAAGTTAAAAGAAAATGGGAATAACATGGGTTTTTTTAGTTCTGAAAATAATTAAAAAGAGGGCTTTTGGTTTGTTTTTGAAGGCTACAAAAGAGAAGGAGACTTACACCTTGAAGGCAGATTGTTACACACACAACCTCCAAAAAGAGAGCTTCTTACACAGATTCACCTCTTTGAATAACAGATTTTCAGAATACACATCGATATCCTGAAAAACAGATTTAAACAGACACATTCTTTGATATTTTTAGAGGCAATAGTTAGAAAGAGAGACTGCTGATTTTTGAGAGTTTGTTAGTCATTGAAAACTATTTTCAGTGAGTTCAAGAGTGGTATTTAGCCTAAAGAAGAAAGGAAATCCTATCATGTAACACTGTTGTACTGATTTTGAGTCCCAAAATTGTTTTCAAACAGTTTGAACCTTCCATCTTTGTTTCATTCGAGTTAGATTCTGTCCGAAGTTATCTGAAAGTTTGTTTGGGGCTCGTTTGTGAATGTTTTGGTGATGTTTGGTTGTTTGACATTCTATAAGACTCTCAGCCTCATTTTAGCCTACTTCTGGAATTTCATTCTACTACTAGCTTGTTAGTGTCCCATCTTTGGTAGCCGTATTCTTCGCTGGAATTTGCATTTTTGCTGTTATTGCTGTCATATTGTTGTTGCTGACTTCTTCTTCCATTGTAAACATTTCCAGGTATTTATTTCACCTTTTAATGTACGAGAATGGCTGAACATGAAGTCGATTTACACAAGTCGAGATTTGTCACTACAGCAATTGATGTTTTCTGCATTTTTGAAGCTAATCAGTTGTGATCTAACTTGTTACTCTGTTTTGAATTCCTTAAGGAAAAGCCAATCCGTTCAGCTTTTATTCGAGTTCAAATGTATAGACCTATTATGTGTATCTGCTAGTTTTTTTTCAATTCTATACTAAAAAAACCATGTATCCTTTTAAATCATATTCAAATGTCAGATTTCGTATGTATATTTGCTAAATGAGTTTTACGAATCTCCTCTCTGTTAGGCTTTGAAACTCATAGTAAGTTAAAGTTAGATATTCATATGTTAGATGCTAAGAAATGATTTGGTGTTTGCTGTTGAATAATTAGTCCATGCTGGAATTTTAATCAGTCGAGTTTAGCATTTTATTATTAATAACATAGATTCACTACTTAAGGGTTTTGAAGAATCTGCCTTGTTAGTTCTGCCCAATCACCTGTTGAAATTGAGGTCAAATCCAAACATGAAGTTGAAATTTGTACATGGAAAGACTAAATGGAATAAAAAGGTGTAAAATTGCGGTTTACTTGAGCAAGTAATTATATTTTTTTAAAAATAATAATTCAAATAATATTAGTAACTAATGTTAAGTTCTCAAATATTAGTGATTAACATAGCCATCCTTTAATACATTCCAACAGGTCACAGAATAAGATATCGTCTTGTATAGATATTAATTGGAAATAACCTTAACGGACTTTGTTGTAGATAAATTAATTTTTTGTCTAGTCTAATAAACGCTTTAACCAACATAGGTTGAAATAAGTGGTCCGGGCACATCTCTGATTTGCATATTCGTCAAGGGTCCGAGTCTATGTTACGACTAGACTTGCTTTTGCTTGAAAGTTAAATATATAGTTTTGAAACAATAAAGCGGTTTAAAGTTTAATCAGAGCACATATTTTATAAACATGTATAAAATCAGATATTTTTTAGCCATTTATAATAGTTGAAGCGACCGTGTTAGAACCACGGGATTCGGGGGTGCCTAACACCTTCCTCGGGTCAACAGAATTCCTTACTTAGAATTTCTGGTTCGCAGACTTCATTCGAAAAGTCGAAATTTCCTCGATTCGGGATTCGAATAAATCGGTGACGTGGAACACCATAATTTATTCCAAGTGGTGACTCTGAAATAAATAAATAATCCCGTCTCAAATATTGTTACTTAAATTGGAAAAACTCCCCTACGCCTCTACCCTCCGGGGTAGGGGGCGCGCCAAAAGGAGGTGTGATAGCTCTGGCGACTCTACTGGGGACACAGACCCAGAACCACTGGTTCAGGGTTTAAGAATTCGAGCTTTGAATAATTATTTTATTTGGCTTATTTATTATTTGATTTTATTATATGTTTGTATTTAGTGTGCTAAATGTTGCTTAAACCACTTTGATATTTTGTGAATTGTATATAAATTGTGCCGATACCCATTTTCCTCTTCTGAGTCTTTTTGAAATATAATATCGGCCATTTGCTGAACATAGCCCGTTTTTCTCAAGATAGCTATGGTGCTTGGCACCCGGTGAAGGATTTGTAGTCACACATGTTTAGGCGGGGAGTTTTGTCAATTAAGACGGAAAGCCATGCTACCGGTGCACTCACACTCTTCGGCTCGAGTTGTCCTCTCGAGTTAAAGCCAGTGGTAAGGCCCCGTAAAAATTTTGTGCATGCAACCTAGTAGTTGTGGTGCCATGGTCCGAATAATGTGTTAGGAATGCGTAGAATTCTTCGCGACGAGCTTGCTCACCACGGTTCGGACCCTTGGTAGTGACTTAAGTTTCAAAAATGTAAAGAGTTAATTTTTCCATAAAAATGTCGATTCTGCGATCAAGAATGTGACCGCAGATCTGCTATGCGGACTGCATTCTTGCCGTAGAGCTTAGCAGTAGGTTTGCAAAAATTGGTGTTGAGAATGCGGTCGATGTGCGATCGCAGAATGGATCTGCGGACCACAGATCTACCGCGTAAATTCTCGAAGGTTTTTGAGTGTCAAATCTGCGGTGCACTATGCGACCGCAGATCAAGAATGCGGACCGCATTTTGGTCAAATTCCGTAGCAGAACTTGTGTAAATTTTGGGGCAATTCCGTGGTCACTATGCGGACCGCATGTTGATTCTGCGATCGCAGATGCGACCGCAGAATTGAACCGGCCCAGGAATTTTATAAAATTGGACCCGACATCTTCTTTAATATAACACCTTTCTCCTTCATTCTATCATATCATCTTACCAAAATTAGAGAGAGAAGAGAGGGGTTTTAGAGAGAGGAGTTCTTCATCTTCAAAGATTGTTCCAACCATTTAGTCCAAAGGATTCTAGGGCCAAGATTCAACTTCCCCAATCTTTACAAGGTAAAAACCCTAGTTGTTTTCTTTGATTTTCAGTTTTAAAATGGGTAAAAGAGAGGTTTGCATATAATAGCTTTTGAAACTAGAATTTTACACTCATGCATGATTATTGAACTTGATTTTTAGCAAAGAGGAAGTGAATAGGCGTAAGAGTCTACAAAACGAGGTCGGCAAAGATAGGGTAGCGTGGGTAAGCATAAAGTAGGAAGTTAACAGAAGGAAACTCGATTCCAGGTATGTATGGCTAATTTTGATTCTTGTGAAATCGCCTATATGTGTGAAATTTGTTTGGTTCGTGTTAAATTGCCAAATTGTGTGAAATTTTTGATGTTGTTGTTGGATATTCAAAGTTGTTGTTGAACTATGAGTGATGTAATATGAGATTTGAGCCGAAAGATAAATGAGAGTTGAATTTGGGAAAAGAATTGTGAATAATGGTTATGATGGCATATATGGTACCTTGTGGAAAAGAAACGAAACACTTGAGGTGTGGTAAGTTATTCAACATAACAGAATGAACATTCTCGATTTTGGAATACTTGTAACTTGGTTGTGATATTGGCTTGAGAAGTAATTGAGAACATGAACCAATGTGTAAATTGCTTATTTGAACTTGTTGTAATTGTGTGTAGTGTCTTATCTGTTGTTTGTGATTGTTGTGTTTGAAAACTGTACGGTAGGATCGGGTTGCGCGCCGCAACATGAAGAAATAAGGTGTGGGTTGGGGTGATAAGGGTGGCTGAGGTAATAAGGGTGGACGAGGTAATAACGATGGAAATCGATCGAAATTGCAAATTAAATTGATACAAAATCATTAATATGAAATTGTGAAAGGAGACAGCAGGAGAGTTTGCAACCTGCGGGGCACTGATTGCCCCTATGTTTGACTACTTGAAATTTATGTGGTTGATTGGTTGTTGTTCTATTTGTTGACCTTAAACGTGCTTGTGTTGAGGCTTATCCGAAATGAGTAAAAGGTGGGAAACATGGTTAGTTAGCTTAATTGATTTCTTGATGTAATCTATTGGTTGTCTTGTCATCGTGATTCTTGTTTAACGGCTTGAGTTTACTTGGGACAAAGTTTGTCCATACATACCAGTACAATTCAAGTGTACTGACGTCCCTTTTGCCGGGGACGCTACATTCGTGTTATGATTGTAGGTGGATCGGTAGCAGGCACTTCAGCTCATCGGCAGTAGTATCCTTCACCTTCCACTGCCCGTTTTGGTGAGCCCCTTTCTTCCTTGGGGCCCTGTGTGGTTCACGCCACTTTTGTTTAGATTTCATTTTGGTTTTCGTAAGGTATAGCCGGAGCCTTGTTACCGGCAAAGTATTGTATTCCCTTTTTGTATCCTAGAGGCTCTGTAGACATCTAAACTGTGGGACTCCAGTCTTATGTATATATTATGTTATGTCGGGCGTTGTAAAAAACTGCAAACTTGATAATGAATCACCCGTATGGTTTTGTTTGTTTATTGTGAAATCATTCATGATTAGTAGGATATTTGGTTAATGAGAAACAATCAACATAGGGGTAACGCGTGGTAATGAAAGGCACCCAGATCCGCTTGACTGGGGCTACCCGGTCCGGCGCCGGTCATGTCCCTCGATTTGGGGCGTGACACCAGATAGGATGATTACTCAGAATAACAAAACGTTATGCCGAATCCCCGATAGGAACGTCTATTTGCATCATGTGCATATTTGACTTAGGAGGCTCAACACAGGGGTTCGGCCTGTCTAGGACAGGTGTACCTGAAACAAAAAGACCAACTTAATGCATCTTTGTCTATGCATTTATTTCAATCTTACATGCCGACCGGTTTGTTATTAGAAAGAGAGAGAATAAAAAGTGGAAAATGTCAGGATGTAGAATTAAAATAATTTTACCAAAATGGTCTGTTTTTTTCTAAAAAATATTTTTTTTAAAATAATAAAGAAAAAAAAATATCCGAATAAAATTTTGTTAATTTTAAATAGTTAGTTTCTTTGAAAAACAATTCTTGAAAAATGCAAAAAAAAAATTTCAAATAAATTTTCTTAATTTTACGAAAAATAGTTTAGTTTCTTTGAAAATAATTTTTGAAAAATGCAAAAAAAAAAAAATTCCCGATAAATTTTGTTGATTTTATGAAAGATATGAAAATAATTTGTTTTATAAATAGTTTGTTTTCTTTTCTTAAAATGATTTAGTTCTTTTATTTTCGAACTACGCAAGTTTGATTCTCACCGAGCGTGAGATACGTAGGCAACCCATATCGGGCTCAACTAATACTGCTTTTTCAAAAAAAAAAAAAAATTAATATTATATATATATATATATATATATATTAAAATTAGGAGTTTTGTCCTTAGTCAAGAGTTGGGAAATTTTTGCAAAAATAGCCAAACGCTTCAAAAGGGGCGCCGAAAGACTAATTTCGCATAAACAAAATATAGACATAACACAGGTATCTTGTTATACAGCCTTCAAATCTTCTTCAAGTGCTTAAAGGCCGTATTAACAAGATTCTTTTTTTTTAATAATTAAAAAAAAATTGGAAAAATCTTAAGTTTATTTTTATCTTTTCTAGGATCAGAATGACTTCATCGCAAAGAATCGACCAGAAAAGGGCGAGAGATGAAATGCCACCCATGTTCATGGTCCAGGACAAAACCCCAGGTCAGCTCTGTAAATGGTGGGCTAGTTTTTCGGCTTGGGAAAGAAATCAAGTCCACAAGCACCTCAAGTTTCTTCCGGACATTATGATGATAAAACCGGACAAAAATTTGATCAGAGCTTTAGTGAGTTTTTGGGACTCAACAAGCAATGTTTTCAGATTTTGGGACTGCGAAATGACGCCCACTTTGGAAGAATTAGGCAGACATACAGGGCTTGGGAAAGATTTGAACAAAAAGAGACCCGCAGCTCCTAGGCAACTGGGTGTGACTAATTTCTTGAAGAAGTTATGTCTTCGACGAGTTCCCATATGTTGTTTGGAGAACGGTTGGGTGCCGCTGGAGTATCTCTATAACAGATTTGGTGATAAGAAAGGGTTCGAGAAATTCTCAAACACTGAATTTGTTAACCAGTTGAATTATGATGCCTGGGGAAACTTAAGAATCTACGCCTTTATGATCGCTTTTTTGGGAACCATGATTTTTCCCGAACGTGGCGGACGCATCAGAACCCGTTTGGCTGCGGTGGTCTCATATTTATAGAGTAACTAAGAACACACTATTCTTCTTATGATCCTAGGAGACATCTTTCGAGCCTTAACTCGGTGCCAAGAAGGACATGATTATTTTGAAGGTTGTAATATTTTATTACAAATGTGGTTTGTAGAGCATCTCTGAAAAGAGGGGTTGCTCCTGATGGTAAGCAACCCCCACTTCCAACCGAGAGGTTGTGAGTTCGAGTCTCCCCAAGAGCAAGGTGGGTAGTTCTTGGAGGGAAGGATGCCGGGGTCTATTTGGAAACAGCCTCTCTACCTTAGGGTAGGGGTAAGGTCTGCGTACACACTACCCTCCCCAGACCCCACTAAGTGGGATTATACTGGGTTGTTGTTGTTGTTGTTGTTGTTGTAGAGCATCTCTATCATCACCCAATTGTGATAGACTTCAACGTGGACTGGCTGAAGTACATTTGTTGTCATGCGAACAGAGCTGCCCATTGTAACCTTCCAGATGATTTAAGGACTTGGCAAGAACTTCTCAACTCTTTGAGAGCAGATCGACTTACCTGGAATTATTATTGGATTCCTTCCGCTAAAATCATGCACATGTCGACATATCGCCCATTCTACATACTAATGGGTTTCAAGGGATTCCAACCATATGCCCCACTACGTGTCATGCGGCAGCTAGGTAGAGAACAAAAAAGGCCCCCGATTGAAGATATGCGATCATTTACATGGGAATTCATGACGGAAGAGCTCCCAAGAGAGACTTATGCACAAAAGGTGTGGTTCGGTAGTCAACTCTCCGACATCGACGAAATGGTTACCGATCGAGAACGAGGAGAAGTTAGCCTTGCATATCTTGAATGGTTTCACAACCAATCAATGCTCGAGCAAAGGGAAGAAAGGTCGGTAAAGTATGCTGTCGATTGGGAGAAAGAGATAGAAACCAGAGTTAGGGAGGCTAAACGTGAAACGACGCAAGAGTTCCAATCTTGCATTAACACCTTAAAACAGGACAAAGGAATTCTTGAATCTGCCATGGACATACAACAGGCTGATTTCGATCAGGAAAGGGCCGGTTGGTCCGAACTTAAATTCAAGAGATGCAATTGATCGTAGAAAGGTCGAAGAGAAGTCGGAATGACCAGATGCTTATAAACGACTTGGAAAGGAAAGCCTTTGAGCACCAGGAAGACTTGGAAAAGGCAGAAGTGGCTTTGGTTGCAATCCGGGAAAAATGGAGAAGAGCAACCCACCAAAAAGCGCTTCGTCTGCAATAGATCGAAAAAGATTATGGGGCGATCATCGTTGATTTAAGAGACGCAAATGCAGCTTTTAGAGAGCAAATTCTCAGGCAAGTCCGGGATGCCAAAGCAGATAGAGACCGTTGCCACGACTTAATGGCATGGATGGAAAGACAAATAGATAGGCTTTTGGATCAAGTCTCCGGTAACGCTCAAGTATTAGGGGCAAAGAACCGACACATAGGGCAGCTGCTCAGAGAAAAAGACATGATCAAGGCCAGGATCAATGAAATCAGGCACTACATCACTATAAGATGCCTGACCTGCGAACAAGTACCCCGGCCTACCCTCTTCTCTTCAATCATGGAATGTGTCCACCAAGTCATGGTAGAGTTGGGGAGTCTACAGAGAGATCTTACACCGAGAACCACAGCAAGGCCAAACAATGCCACCCGGGCGCAAAGATTCAAAGCGTTGGAATATGCTTAGAAGAGTCTGTTATTTTTAGAGTATGTTTGTCCTTTTAAAGGTTTCCTCCATTGTTGTCATTTTTCAAAGTGTTTCAAGTTTGAAATTTGTGAAATAATATTCAAAAAAATATTTCATTTGTATCTTATGTTTATTGTTTCCGAACTACGCCCGGTCTGATTCATGCGGGGACATGATACGTAGGTAATCCACAAAATATTCGACCATCACTAAAAAAATGGGGGGGGGGAGGTAAAAGAAAAGAAGATCGATAGAGGATGAAAGCAAAGGAAAATACAAACCGGAATGATGCATCGCAATCGATTACATGTAGCAACACAATCATCCGTATAAGTGCATCACACCCAACGTGAGATTACTTATCTGTTATGTTGTTTCAGACTAACCGTTTGTTTGCAGAACTCCAGGTTTTAGTAAAGAGATGTTGATTTTGTGGTAATCTGGCATCAGATTCGTACTTCACAAGGTCCAAAGGAAGAGTTCAACAGCTCGAAAGTACTCATCCCTATTTCACAAAGTCGAAAAGAGGTGCCAACATGTCATCAGAAATCCCTCTACCAACCATTCCCATTTCGGAAGAAAGCTCCATAACAACCATTCCGGCTACTGAGTCAGCAGCTTTGGAGGAGAATAGAATTTTGCGCTGCCGCATGCTGGAGATGTTAGACGATTGGAATAATGGCAAAGAGCCCCCAAGTCTGATCCCTAGGTTCCCTGAACTTCTCCTCAGATCACGTGGGATTTCCAATACCCCCACCAATTACCCACCTACTCTGTTTGGGTATTCTAATGTCACAACCCTCTCCGAATCACCCTCCACTTCCTATACTCGGGTGACAGCATTAGATACATCCACAAGAACATCAGTTGGTTTGCCAGTTCTAGTCACGACGCATCCCACCGCACATACTCCTTTCTTTGATTCCTCATCCTTTACATTCCCGGTACCACCCCTTACATGGGATCATACCCAGGTTGCCGCCAATATATATCCTCAGCCACCTCAATATGAGCTCCTACCAAGCCAAAATCCAAAAGCTCCCGAGCAGGATGAAATGGCAAAAAGAATGAGAAGCTTGGAGTAGAGTCTGAAAAATATGCAAGGTCTGAGCAGGCAGAAAAGTGTATCTTACGCCGATTTATGCATGTTCCCGCATGTACATTTGCCATCAGGATTCAAAACGCCAAAGTTCGAAAAATATAATGGGCATGGCGTTCCTATTGCTCACCTCAAGAAGTATTGCAATCAGTTGTGAGGTGCCGGTGGCAAGGAGGAGTTGTTAATGGCATATTTCGAAGAGAGTCTGGTTGGAATAGCCTTAGAATGGTACATGGACCAGGACATATCTCGCTGGCACATTTGGGATGACTTGGCCAGAGATTTTGTTAACCAATTCCAGTACAACATCGACACTGCACCGGACAGAAACTCTCTATCAAATTTGATGAAGAAGCCCTCAGAGAGCTTCAGGGAATACGCCATCAAGTGGCGTGAACAAGCGTCTAGGGTGAAACCCCCCATGGATGAAATCGAAATGGTCACGACCTTTATCCAGGCTTAGGAGCCGGACTATTTTCAAAATATGATGTCAGCGATGGGAAAACCTTTCGCCAAAGCAATCAAGATTGGAGAGATGGTGGAGAACGACTTAAAAATAGGTCGAATTTTGAGTCAAGCGGCCATTCGGGCAACTTCCCAAGCCATCCAAGGCGGGTCTGGAGGGTTGCCCAGGGGAAAAAACAAAGAAGAAACTATCATGTTGGTAGTAGAATGTAGAAGATACCGAACCCCAAGGCAGATATTCTCTGAAAGGGCCCCCAGCATTACTATTCACACCACAGCATGACCTATGCTCCCCCGCCTCCACCCTACGCGGTCATGAACGCTCAACCTTTTGCACGACCGCAGCCACCAGCAAGCAGAAATCCACCTCCATTCCAAAGAAACCAACCTCCTTACCCAAACCAATACAACTCCAGACCAAATAATACCTGCCACCGTGAGCCACCCAAAATGAACTTTACACCAATTGGGGAGCCATATTCCACTCTTTTTCCCAAACTCAGGCAAGAGAACCTATTGCAGCCCGTTCCGCAGAACAGGCAGAATCCGGACTCTCCTGCCTACCAATGAGGAATATACTGTGCCTATCATTCAGGTGTTGAGGGACATAGCACCGACAATTGTTGGACTTTGAAGAAGGCGGTGCAAGATCTAATCAATCAATGGAGGATAGTTTTCGCAGATGAAGACATCCCAAATATGACAAATAACCCATTGCCAGCCCACAACAACGGGCCAGTAATTGGGATGATTTGTGATGATAAGGAGTTTGACCCGGCCTTAAAAGCGATAATTGCCATCGCTAACATGGAGAAGCGGCCTGATGTTACCCAAAAACAAGAGAAAGTGGGGAAAAAGGTTGAAGTTCCCAAGACTGGATCTGAAAAGACGATCAAAGTGAACGCATCGTCTCAAAAGAGTGGAGTTCTTTACCTCCCGCGAGGCCAAGTGGAAAGACCCCTGTCAATAGGTGCCCCCAAGAAGTTTCATTTGAAGAGGGAAACAACAGTGTATGTACAAAAGGGTACCTATGTGGCCTAAAAGCCAATTGAACCACTGCAACCAGATGAACCCATGGTTGTTGCACGTGTGCAACAAAAACCTATGACAGATCCATCCGCTGTACCTTGGAGATATCAACGGACACTCGTTACTCGCAAAGGAAAAGAGGTTGCAGGAGAATCATCTGGGAGCTTCTTGGGGAAACAGTATTTAAACACGCAGGAGATAAATAACGCCATACAATGGCATTTCCCATAAAAAAACTTGTAAGCGCTGAAGAGGCAGAGGCCTTTTTACAGAAGATGCAAATGCCCAACTATGAGGTAATAGACCGACTGCGCAAATACTCGGAGCAGGTATCGATGTTGTCCTTTTTAATGAAGTCTACTGAACATCAGAAGGTTTTGTTAAAGACCTTGAATGAGGCATATGTGCGTATTGAGATTTCATCTGAACAACTTGAAAGATTGGCAGAGAGATTCTTCACAGTCAATCAGATTTCTTTCAGTAAGGCTGATTTGCCGTTGGAAGGTGCGGCTCACAACAAAGCTTTGCATTTGACTATCAAATGTGAAGGCTACTACATGAAGAGGGTCATGGTGGATGGGGGTTCAGGAGTAGACATATGCCCACTTTCCACTCTAGGCCGCATAGGAATTGGAGCTGAAAGAATTCGGCCCAACAACATATGCGTGTGAGCCTTTGATGGTGTGAAAAGAGACACAGTCGGGGAGATTGATGTGATTATGACCATCGGCCCGGTAGATTTCGAAGTGACATTTCAAGTTCTGGATATGGACACTTCCTACAACTTTCTTCTGGGAAGACCATGGATTCATGCGGCTGGGGTTGTGCCCTCTACCCTCCATCAGATGTTAAAATTTGAATACAAGGGACAAGAGATTGTGGTCCACGGGGAGGACGAGTAGTCAATTTATCGGGATCCATCCATCCCATGCTTAAAAGCGGTAGAAGGAAGCGAACACATCATTTATCAAGTTTTCGAGGTTGTATTGGCAGACCAACACGAAGAAGGGAACCCTCTCCCCCAACCCTTTTTGTATAATGCCTCCATCATGGTGGCAAAAGAAATGATCAAACACGGCTTCCAGCCAGGAAAAGGTTTGGGGAAGTCCCTGCAAGGAGTATCAAACCTAATAACTTTGCCCGCAGCTGAAAAGTTCTTTGGAGTAGGCTTTCGCCCTACCCCTGAAGATGAGAAATGGGCTAATAAAACAAAGAAAAGGGGATGGGTTCTACCACGACCGTTGCCACATTTGCACCAAACTTTTGTTCGGCCAAGATACAGTGAAAAAGAAGAAGATGAGGTCTTCACATCAGAGGAAATCGAAGACATATGTGGGGCCATGAGGCAAATGCTTTACGATGTTAACATGGTTCAATTGGGAGAAGGAACAAGCACCGCTGAGGTGCTGTATATGGGCCCAGAAGCCAAATTGCAAAATTGGAAGGCCACACCATTCCCAGTCAGGCGGGAGTTCCGGTAGATTTGTCCTGTCACTTTTCCTTCATCACAAGTTACTTCAGGACGTAGCTTGGATGTTTTTCTTTGTTTTCTTGTATTTTAAGTGTTCCCAATCTAACTTCGTTTATCTTCAGAAAATTCCAAGAAAATGAAATAAATATTTCATCATTTTGCACTCTTTATAATTTTGTTATTTATTCTTTCTTTTCAGTCCTAATAATGCGGCTTTAAATAACATGACATGCTTGCGGACTTCATGCTCAAATCCGAACTGTTACAACCCATATCCACACAAGTTAGTTCATGCCATAAGTTAGTTAACACAAATACAAGAAGGAATTACCCTTGAGATGATAAGAAGTTAATCTGATTATTCTTGAGTGATACAAGGGTGCACAAGGGTGATTAACAAGTATTAGAAGTTAAACGAATCAAGGATGCTGTAACTCGTACTTTTGGGTAAACCTATAGATGCTTAATATAATTAGGAGGTAATGATTTAAGGTATTTGAATCATATAATATCTGTATCATAAGTCTTGAAGTCAAAACAAGTTATGAAACAAAAGTCGACAAAAGTTGTTGCAACTTAGGTTCATAGTTTTACTTAAACTTTAGGTCAAATGTTATTATAATTTTCTCCCAATATACTTGGAATTACGGGATAATCTACCCACAAAATTGAATATCTATGAGTCTAGTTTCCAACGCATTAAACGGTTTATCAATACGACATTGGAATAGAGAGATATAGACATTTTCGTGAGACCGCACAAGCTGCTAATTGACAAGTAGGTGGGTCAGCTACTTGGTTAAATGTCGGGCCCAAAAGAGGAAATTTCGGGTCAGAAAAGGAGCCGATTAAAAGGATTATCTTCTGCAATATATCCCTCATTATATTTCACATATAACCAGACCTAAAACCCTGCAAACTTCCTCCCAAAAATTATCCACAAACCCTAATTGATTTTCCCTCTCTTTCTAGTTCAAATTGGGGGTAAACACTAGAGTTTGAAGAACCACGTTAAAGGCTGAGTTATCCGACAATTAAGGTGAGTTTACTGCTATATTTCATACATTTATTATGCTGTGAATTTATGGTAATTCATTATATACATGTAAGAACTCACGGGACGGTGATCGGAAGCCGTGAGTTCAAGTTATTCACTTGTAGCGGACTGTTTTGTGGACTGTTTTGTGTTGCTGTTGGGCTGCGTTTTTTATTACTGTTTTGTGGAGTTTTGGAGGAGGCAGGGTGTGGAGAAACACCATATATATGTTGGATTGTGGTCTTCTAGTTCTTTGTAATATTTTTGGGTAATTCGATACGACTATAGTGGTCGTCGTGTGTATGATGTGATTAGGTTGTGTGTGGACTATTTTGGGAGGCTCAATATGTTTATTATTGATGTTGTTTAGGCTGTTTGGTGATTGTTTTGAATGGTGTGAAGCCATATATATAGGGGAGGTTCTGTCCGTTTCATCACAAAATAGGTTGTGGTTGGTACATAATAGTTGCGACGCTTAAACGTTAACGATAGTGTCATTTCTCCTATTGTAGACTAAGGAGTCGTGACGTTTGCATAGCTTGAGGTTGTGGCAGTATATACAAGGTATGTGTGGCTATCCCTTTCCTTCTTTTTCACGACTCTGATTGTACATAATCTAATGAACGATCTTTCAAAGATACTCTACTCTTAGAAGCTAGCAGTACTTACATTATTTCCCCTCTTATGGAACGATTGATGTTGATGTTGCTTCTCTTATTCTTATGTTATCAATCTTGTTGGTACTTCCTGATTCCTACAAGGTTCATAGTGAAGAGTTAGTTCTAATAAGGTGTACACAGGATACCAACCTTACGTCACTCCGAAAGGTCTACAAGGTGTTTCCATGAGTCGAGCATGCATTATATATATGTATCTATTTTACTCTACCGAGCCGCGCTATAGTCGGCCGGGTACGGCACCTATTGTGCAACCACCGATCAGTTGGGTTTTACCGAGCTCCACATGACCAGGTACGATTCTACCGAGCCTTATAATGGCCGGGTACATTTTTTCGAGCCTATTACGGCCGGGTACGATATGATGATGATGATGATGCCCACAGAGGTGTATGTTTTAAAATATTATGTATTTATATGTATGTATCATGCATTTCATGTCAGTAACCCTCAGAGGTACTCAGATGTTACAGGTTGTATATTCTCTAGCCCTACTTACATTACTATTCATATTTATGGTTCTCTGCCTTACATACTCAGTACTTTATTTGTACTGACGTCCTTTTGTTTGTGGACGCTGTGTGTCATGCTGCAGGTCCTGATAGACAGGCAGGTGCAACTCCCCCATCACAGTAGGTTGTCCAGTTCAGCGGTGATTGGCGAGATCCCTTCTCCGGACTTGCCTTGGTGTTGGTTTGCATTTTTTGTTATAGACATTATGGGTATGTCGGGGCCCTGTTCCGGGTATGTTGCAGCACTTATGTTCCTTTAGAGGCTCATAGACAAGTGTCGACTCATGTATAGTTTGGTATGCCTTGTCGGCTGGTTTTTGTTGTATAGTCTTTCATTTTAGTGTGGTTGCTTGTACCATATGCATATAGTTTCTTGATTGTCTGGTCATCCCATGTTATGTAGGTTCATGCAATCATATTTTATTGTTGGTTGTCCATAATCCATGTCTACCATTTATATTGGTCTCGTCAGCCCTAAAAGATAATAAAGAAGGTTAGATAAAATGTACATTGGTGCTCGGCAAGTATGGTCGGGTGCTAGTCATGGTCCTCAAGTTTGGGTCGTGACAAACTTGGTATCGGAGCAAGTCTCTCCTAGGGATTGTCTATGAGCCATGTCTAGTAGAGTCTTGATTATGGATGTGTAGTGCGCCACATTTATAATCAGGAGGCTACATGACATCTAGGGTTGTTACCTTCTTCCCGAATCTAGATCGTGCATAGAGTTGAGTCGTAAGTGTTCGTCTCTAATATTCACCTTGTTTTCTTTCAGCAATGCCTTCGACTAGGAAACAAACAATTAGTAGACGGCTTGATACAACTGCGGGAGAGGGTACCGGTCAGGTGCCCCAAGCCAGAGCAGGCCAAAGTGAGGCTCAGAGTGAGATGCCGTCTCATACCTCATCTACTCCGTCTCCTCCAGATGATATTAGGTGGCACCCAGCACCTCCAGCTCCCCCGTCTGGCACTACAGACCAGGATATACGGAGTGCTTTGTAGTTATTGACTAGTTTGGTAGTTGCTCAGGCTCAAGAGGCAAAATACAAGTGCTACTGATAAACCAGTTAGTACAAGAGTTCGTGATTTTATTAATTTAGACCCTCCAGTGTTTACCGGATCAGACCCCAAGGAGGATCCGCAGACTTTTATTGACCAGGTTCATCGTATACTATGGGTTATGCATGTTAGTGATACAGAGGTAGTAGAGTTGGCTTCTTATCGGCTACGGGATTTAGCAGTTCTTTGGTATGATAGTTGGGAGAGATCTAGGGGTCCGAACGCTCATCCAACTGTGTGGAAGGATTTTTCTGAGGCCTTTCATCGTCACTATTTGCCAGTTGAGATACGACGAGCTAGAGTTGATAAGTTCTTGAACCTTAGACAAGGTAATATGAGTGTGCGAGAGTATAGTATTCAGTATGATTCTTTAGCAAGGTATGATCCCCATATGGTGGACGAGATGAGTGATAGGGTGCATTTGTTCGTGAACGGGTTGGGACCCTATATGATAAATGAGTGTATGACAGCCTCCTTCGTAGAAGGCATGGATATTTCCCGTATTCAAGCTTATGCCCAGACCTTAGAGGATCGTAAGCGCCAGCAGAAGGCAGATAGGGAGCAGGATAGGGGCTAGCATAAGAGGGCGAGATTTGCAAGGTATTTTGATGACTTCAGAGGCAGCGCCAGGCCCCAGTCTTCGAGGAGTTCGGCGCCATCTGTACCTAGTGCTCTTCCACAGTTTCAGAGGCCTCGATATGATCGATCTTATTTTGGTCCAGGTCAGAGTTCGCAGGCATCTGGATCGCAACATCACAGGGATACTAGTCAGATAAAACCCCCAACACCATATTGTGATCAGTTCGGAAAGGCCCACTTTGGACTATGCCGTCGAGGTTCTGATGCGTGTTATTCTTGCGGATAGCCTGGCCATATGATGCGGGATTGTCCTAACAGGGGAGGTGATGGTATGGCTCAGCCGACTAGATCTGTGTCTGGTTCTTCCTCATCAGTTTGACCTCCAGCACGGGGTTTTCAGCAGTCGACAGGTCGTGGTAGAGGTAGAGGTGCAGGGCCGAGTTCGAGTGGTGCTCAAAATCGAACCTATGCTCTAGTAGGTCGACAGGATCTCGAGTCATCTCTAGATGTTATTACAGGTATATTGTCTGTGTTTTCTTATGATGTATATGCGTTGATTGATCCGGGATCTACATTATCATATGTTACACCCTTTGTGGCTAATAAGTTTGGCATTGAACCCGAATTGATAAGTAAACCCCTTGCGGTATCTACTCCAATAGGAGATTCTGTGATTGCTAGAAGGGTATATAGAGGTTGCACTGTGATGATTTGTAGTCGTCAAACCTCGGCAAATTTATTTGAGTTAGAAATGGTTGATTTTGATGTGATACTGGGAATGGACTGGTTGGCCTCATGCTATGCAAATGTTGATTGTCGTATGAAGATGGTTAGGTTTCAATTTCCTGGTGAACCCGTCATTGAATGGAAGGGGAACATTGCCACATCGAAAGGTAGGTTTATTTCCTATTTTAAGGCAAGGAAAATGATCTCAAAAGGTTACATTTATCATATTGTTCGTGTTAGGGATGCGGAGGCGAAGCTGCCTACTCTACAATCTATTCACGTGGTCAATGAATTTCCAGATGTTTTCCCAAATGAACTCCCAGGCCTTCCTCCAGAAAGGGAGATTGAGTTTAGCATTGATGTGTTGCCTGACACTCAACCGATCTCTATCCCTCCATATAGAATGGCCCCGACAGAGTTGCGAGAGTTGAAGGCACAATTAAAGGACTTGCTGGATAAGGGCTTCATTAGGCCTTGCACTTCACCTTGGGGTGCGCCAGTTCTATTCGTGCGGAAGAATGATGGGTCATTACGGATGTGTATTGACTATCGGCAGTTGAATAAGTTTACTATAAAGAACAAGTATCCACTTCCAAGAATTGACGAATTGTTTGACCAACTCCAGGGTGCCAAGTATTTCTCCAAGATTGACTTATGTTCAGGATATCATCAGGTGAGGGTTAAGGAGAAGGATATTCCAAAGACGACCTTTCGGACAAGATATGGGCACTTTGAGTTCTTGGTGATGTCGTTCGGGCTAACAAATGCCCCAGCAGCTTTTATGGATCTCATGAATACTGTATCCAGGCCCTATCTTGATGTGTTCGTGATTGTATTAATTGATGACATTCTGGTGTATTCTCGTTTGGGGGAGGAACATGCAGGACACTTGCGTATAGTATTACAGATGCTTCAGGATCGTAAGTTATATGCTAAGCTCGCCAAATGTGAATTCTGGCTGAACTCAGTAGCATTCCTTGGCCATGTGATATCTGATGAGGGTATTAGTGTCGACACTCAGAAGATTGATGCAGTAAAGAATTGGCCGAGACCTACAACACCATCAGAAGTTCGTAGCTTCCCGGGGCTAGCAGGATATTATAGGCGGTTTGTAGAAGGGTTTTCCTCTATATCAGCACCATTGACTAAGTTAACACAGAAAGCTACCAAGTTCCAGTGGTCTAACACTTGTGAACTTTCAGGAGCTGAAGGATCGATTGACATCCGCACCGGTGCTCACTCTCCCCGAAGGAACAGAAGGATATGTGGTATATTGTGATGCCTCAGGTATAGGTTTGGGGTGCGTGTTGATGCAACATGGGAAGGTGATTTCATATGCATCAAGACAATTGAAGAAGCATGAAAGGAATTATCCAACCCATGATTTGGAATTGGCTGCAGTAATATATGCTTTGAAGATATGGCGGCACTACTTATACGGCGTCCATGTTGACATCTACACGGATCACAAGCGTCTACAATACATCTTCAAGCAGAAAAAGTTGAATTTGAGGTAGCGTAGGTGGCTTGAATTACTGAAAGACTACGACGTCGAGATATTGTATCATCCCGGTAAAGCCAATGTTGTGGCAGATGCTCTCAGCCATAAGTCAATGGGAAGCTTAGTACATATTGATGCAGGTAGATGGGGGTTGACTAAAGAGCTTCATCAGCTAGCGAATATGAGAATCAGATTGTTAGACTCTGATGACGGAAGTGTTACTGTACAGAATACATCAGAATCATCTTTGGTAGCCGAGGTAAAAGTACGGCAATATGAAGATCCTATCTTACTATGATTGAGAGAGAACATTCAGCAGTGTAAAATTACGGCTTTTGAGATCGAAGGAGATGGGGCACTGAGATACTAGGGCCGATTATGTGTGTCGAATGTAGCAGGGTTGTGCGAAAAGATTATGAATGAAATTCATCAATCCCGATATTCCATCCATCCTGGCTCAACAAAGATGTATCATGATGTTAAGGAGTAGTATTGGTGGGATAACATGAAAAAGTCTATTGCAGCATTTGTAGCCCAGTGTCCCAATTGTCAACAAGTAAAGATAGAACATCAGAAACCCGGTGGATTGCTTTAGAATATAGAGATTCCGACCTGGAAATGGGAGGCGATTAATATGGACTTCGTTATTGGATTACCTCGATCTTATCATAAGTTTGACTCTATCTCGGTGATAGTTGATCGACTTACAAAATGTACTCATTTTCTGCCACTTAAGACAACTTACTCGGCTGAAGATTATGTGAAGTTGTATATCAAGGAAATTGTTAGGCTTCATGGTGTGCCGGTATCTGTTATATCAGATCGATGAGCTCAATTTACGGCTAACTTTTGGAGGTCTTTTCAGAAAGGTTTAGGCACACAGGTGAATCTCAGCACTGCATTTCATCCGCAGACTGACGGACAGGCTGAACGTACCATTCGGACATTGGAAGATATGCTACGAGCATGTGTTCTAGATTTTAAGGGAAATTGGGATGACCATCTTGCACTCATAGAATTTTCCTATAATAATAGCTACCATTCCAGTATTAAAATGGCCCCATATGAGGCACTATATGGGAGGAGATGTAGATCACCAGTTGGATGGTTCGAAGTCGGTGAAACAGAACTATATGGGCCAGATTTGATTCACCAAGCCATTGAGAAGGTGAAAGTGATACAGGAACGATTGAGGACGGCACAAAGCAGGCAAAAGTCTTATTCCGATGTCCGATGTCGTGATCTAGAGTTTTAGGTTGGTGATTGGGTTTTCCTGAGGATATCACCAATGAAGGGTGTTATGCATTTTGGGAAGAAAGGTAAGCTGAGTTCAAGGTATATCGGTCCGTATAAAATTCTTCAACGAATTGGACAAGTTGCTTATGAGTTAGAATTGCCATCAGAATTAGAATTTGTCCACCCGGTATTCCATGTACCTATGTTGAGGAAATGTATTGGAGACCCTTCTCGAGTTGTCCCTATCAAAGATGTTCAAGTTATAGAGGATCTATCATATGAAGAAGTGCCAGTGGCTATATTAGATCGACAAGTCCGCAAGCTGAGAACAAAAGATGTAGCTTCCGTCAAAGTATTATGGAGGAACAAGAATATGAAAAAAATGACATGGGAAGCGGAAGAAGAGATGAAGTCTAAATACCCTTACCTATTCCAGAATGATGATAACAAGGATGTTGGTGGAACGCAAGATACATTGTAAAGGTGAAATGGCTTTATGAGGTAAGCAATAACTTGAGAACACTCTTCCTTAATACAAAATGGTGATATGTAAATAATGTCCATGTCCATAATGATTTGTGTAGCCTTGTGAGGCCATACTTTGAGCTTCACTACTTGCAAGTTTTGCTAGTGACCATTTTATAGGGGAAAATTGACCAAAAATTTCCGCTAGAATCACGATGATTTGGACTCCCCATAAACCCTTACATTCGGGGACGAATGTTCCTAAGGGGTTGAGGGTGTTACAACCCATATCCACACACGTTAGTTCATGCCATAAGTTAGTTAACACAAATCCAAGAAGTAATTATCCTTGAGATGATAAGAAGTTAATCCGATTAATCTTGAGTGATACAAGGGTGCATAAGGGTGATTAACAAGTATTAGAAGTTAAACGAATCAAGGATGCTGTAACTCGTACTTTTGGGTAAACCTATAGATGCTTAATATACTTAGGAGGTCATGATTTAAGGCATTTGAATCATATAATATATGTATCATAAGTCTTGAAGTCAAACGAGTTATGAAACAAAAGTCGACAAAAGTTGTTGCAACTTAGGTTCATAGTTTTACTTAAACTTTAGGTCAAATGTTATTATGATTTTCTCCCAATATACTTGTAATTATGGGGTGATCTACCCACCAAATTGAATATCTATGAGTCTCGTTTCCAACGCATTAAACCGTTTATCAATACGACATTGGAATAGAGAGATATAGACATTTTCGTGAGACTGCATAAGCTGCTAGTTGACAAGTAGGTGGGTCAGCTACTTGGTTAAATGTCGGCCCAAAAGAGGAAATTTCGGGTCAGAAAAGGAGCCCATTAAAAGGATTATCTTCTGCAATATATCCCTCATTATATTTCACAAATAACCAGACCTAAAACCCTGCAAACTTCCTCCCAAAAATTATCCACAAACCCAAATTGATTTTCCCTCTCTTTCAAGTTCAAATTGGGGGTAAACACTAGAATTTGAAGAACCAAGTTAAAGGCTGAGTTATCCAATAATTAAGGTGAGTTTACTGCTATATTTCATACATTTATTCTGCTGTGAATTCATGGTAATTCGTTATATACATGTAAGAACTCACGGGACGGTGATCGGAAGCCGTGAGTTCAAGTTATTCACTTGTAGCGGACTGTTTTGTGGACTGTTTTGTGTTGCTGTTGGGCTGCATTTTTTATTACTGTTTTGTGGAGTTTTGGAGGAGGCAGGGTGTGGAGAAACACCATATATATGTTGGGTTGTGGTCTGCTAGTTCTTCGTAATATTTTTGGGTCGTTCGATACGACTATAGTGGCCGTCGTATGTATGGTGTGATTAGGTTGTGTGTGGACAGTTTTGGAAGGATCAATATGTTTATTATTGATGTTGTTTAGGATGTTTGGTGATTGTTTTGAATTGTGTGAAGCCATATATATAGGGGAGGTGCTGTCCGTGTCATCACAAAATAGGTTGTGGTTGGTACATAATAGTTGCGACGCTTAAACGTTAACGATAGTGTCATTTCTCCTATTGTAGACTAAGGAGTCGTGGCGTTTGCATAGCTTGAGGTTGTGCCAGTATATGCAAGGTATGTGTGGCTATCCCTTTCCTTCTTTTTCACGACACCGATTGTACATAATGTAATGAACGAGCTTCCAAAGATACTCTACTCTTAGAAGCTAGCAGTACTTACATTATTTCCCCTCTTATGGAACGATTGATGTTGATGTTGCTTCTCTTATTCTTATGTTATCAATCTTGTTGGTACTTCCTGATTTCTACAAAGTTCATAGTGAAGAGTTAGTTCTAATAAGGTGTACACAGGATACCGACCTTACGTCACTCCGAAAGGTCTACGAGGTGTTTCCATGAGTCGAGCATGCATTATATATATGTATCTATTTTACTCTACCGAGCCGCGCTATAGTCGGCCGGGTACGGCACCTATTGTGCAACCACCGATCAGTTGGGTTTTACCGAGCTCCACATGGCCGGGTACAATTCTACCGAGCCTTATAATGGCCGGGTATGTTTTTACCGAGCCTATTACGGCCGGGTACAAATATGATGATGATGATGCCCACAGAGGCGTATGTTTTAAAAGATTATGTATTTATACGTATGTATCATGCATTTCATGTCAGTAACCCTCAGAGGTACTCAGATGTTACAGGTTGTATACTGTTCATATTTATGGTTCTCTGCCTTACATACTCAGTACTTTATTTGTACTGACATCCTTTTGTTTGTGGACGCTGCATGTCGTGCTGCAGGTCCTGATAGATATGCAGGTGCAACTCCCCCATCACAGTAGGTTGTCCAGTTCAGCGGTGATTGGCGAGATCCCTTCTCCGGACTTGTCTTGGTCTTGGTATGCATTTTTTGTTATAGACATTATGGGTATGTCGGGGCCCTGTTTCGGCTATGTTGCAATACTTATGTTCCTTTAGAGGCTCATAGACAAGTGTCGTCTCATGTATAGTTTGGTATGCCTTGTCGGCTGGTTTTTGTTATGTAGTCTTTCATTTTAGCGTGGTAGCTTGTACCATATGCATATAGTTTCTTGATTGTCTGGTCATCCCATGTTATGTAGGTTCATGCAATCATATTTTATTGTTGGTTGTCCATAATCCATGTCTACCATTTATATTGGTCTCGTCAGCCCTAAAAGATAATAAAGAAGGTTAGATAAAATGTACATTGGTGCTCGGCAAGTATGGTCGGGTGCTAGTCATGGTCCTCAAGATTGGGTCGTGACACGAACACGCCAGCTAATTTGGAAATAATGAACCAAGAACCGGAATACGATGAAGAAGAGGCTTTTAGGGAAATAAATCGAGAATTGGAACTTTTTGAGAATAAACCTAAGCCGAACTTGAATGATACTGAACCGGTTAATTTGGGAACTGTTGAAGAGGTCCGAGAGACCAAGATAAGCATCCACACAGATGAGAAAACTCGAGATGCAATAATCCAGCTCTTGTTTGAATTTTAAGACGTGTTTGCTTGGTCTTTCGATGACATGCCAGGATTAGGAGCCGATCTAGTGGTGCACAAGTTGCCAATCTACCCTGACTGTCGCCCAGTGCAACAGAAGCAAAGAAAGTTCAAGACTGACATCAGTGATAAAATCAAAGAAGAAATCACTAAGCAGTTAAAAATAGGGGTAATTCAGGTGGTACAATACACCACGTGGTTGGCTAATGTTGTGCCTGTGCCAAAGAAAACGGAAAAACTCGAGTATGCGTGGACTACCGAGATCTGAATAAAGCAAGTCCTAAAGATAACTTTCCTTTACCAAACATCCACATCCTCGTTGATAACTGTGCCAAACATGAGATACAATCATTTGTGGATTGTTATGCGGGATATCATAAAGTGTTGATGGATGAAGAGGATGTCGAGAAGACTACTTTTGCCACACCTTGGGGAACTTACTGCTACCGGGTCATGCCATTCGGTTTGAAAAATGCCGGAGCAACATATATGAGAGCTATGACTGCCATATTCCACGATATGATGCATCAGGAAATAGAGGTGTACGTGGACGATGTGATCATCAAATCCAAAACTCAGGGCGATCATGTGCGAGACTTGAGGAAATTCTTTGAGAGGTTGCGGAAGTATGACTTGAAGTTGAATCCAGCCAAATGTGCTTTTGGAGTCCCATCAGGTAAACTCTTAGGTTTCATAGTCAGTAGAAGAGGTATAGAATTGGATCCCACGAAGATAAAATCTATTCGGGACTTACCGCCTCCAAGAACAAAGAAAGACGTAATAAGTCTTCTGGGCCGATTAAACTACATCAGTAAGTTCATCGTCCAATTGACTTCTACATGTGAGCCCAAATTCAAGTTGCTGAAGAAAGACGCTGCAATCAAGTGGACAACTGAATGTCAAGAAGCTTTCGACAAAATCAAAGAATATTTGTCAAATCCTTCAGTCTTAGTCCCGCCAGAGCCAGGGAGACCTCTTTTCCTGTATTTAACAGTCTTGGAAAACTCTTTTGGTTGTGTACTCGGACAACGTGATGTGACAGGGAAGAAAGAGCAGGCAATCTACTACCTGAGCAAGAAATTCACTAGTTATGAGGTCAAGTACACTTTGCTGGAAAGAATGATAATAGGTGAATTTGACTATATTATGCCCTAAATAATCACACTTTATTGTTGTTTTGATATTGTTTAAGATGAAAAAATGCTTTTATTAGTGTTATTAATGTGTTATAGGTACACTTGAGCTAATGAAGACTAAAAGAGCAAGTTTTGGAGTCAAAAGATGGTGAAAAAGGCCAAAGTGTGATACAAGTCAAGAACTTATGTTGAAAGTAGCCGGGAAGGTGTGATTCCAAGCTATATGGATGTTATGAAATGAATTTAAGTGATTTGGAGCTTTGAAGTCTGAGTAAAAGCTCAAGGAATTAAGCCGGGATCGAGTTTGGGGGGTCAAATTTGATAAGTGTAGAACAAGCAAAGAATGGATGCGGCATATTGTGCACTGTTAAATTGGACATAACGTTTCTCTCAGGACTCCATTTTGGATCCATAATACATGGTTGGAAAGCTAATTCAAAGAGATACAACTTTCATGTTTTGCGTTTTTCCAAATTCCCAACAAAACAGGGTGAAAACCCGAGGTTTGTCCGTGACCGCGGATGAACCGCGGAAAAATAGGCTCTCTGAAGTTTTACTGTTCGCGGTCCGTCCGAGGCCGCGAACGAACCGCGGAAGTCGCCGCAGCAGCAGTCCTAATTGTACTCAAACTTAGTTTTTTTAGCCCTAAAACCTCTATATAAACTCCTAGTTTGCCCCATAGAGGCATGTTATCTTTATTTCATTACTTTGGCAAGATTTTTAGTAAGAGAGATTCCTCTCAAACTATTTCTTTTATTTTATATCAAGTATTTCTTTATGATTTCAATTATTATTCTTGTTTCTTCAAGCATGAGTAGCTAAATTCTTTTCTAAGGTTTTGATGGAACCTATTGAGTGATGAACTTATCGTTTGTGTGATTACAAATTGTGACTTAGATTTCTATTTGTTCAACTTCGTTCTTGTTGTAGTTAATTGGTAGGATCCCCAATTAGCTGTGCCTATTTAGTGTGCATAACTTGGAAAAGAGTGCATATTTAGGTATATTGTTGAACAACACCACACCTAAGTTATTGGAGGAATCTATAACTTTAGGCGTAAAGACGGGGTTAGGAATAACGAAGTCTTGGGTGCAATCTTAAGTGAACTATTCAAATTAAAGCTAGCTAGGGTAGCTCGGGAGAGTGCACTAGTAAATTATTGTAATTGCTCGGGAGAGGGTTACGATACACATAGCGTTCATGATTGATAGAATATATTAGCAATTTGTATGAGCATAACGATAAGGGATTCCATCAATAGGGGAAATCAATACCTTAGTCCTTCTCTATATTATTTTATTCAACATTCAATTCTTTCTTTTAAGCATTCTTAATTATTGCAAAGTAGATACTAGAAAATCACACAAAGATATATTCAAAGTTTGGGAACTTGATTCAGAAGTACTTTTGGGGTTGTGATAGTAGCAATTGGTAGGTTAATTCTCTGTGGGATCGATCTTGGACTTATTAGACCAAGTTATATTGACTACGACCGTTGCTTGGACGTGAATCAATTTTGGCGCCGTTGCTGGGGAATTAACGGAATTATCAATTGCCATTGCCAGAACTTCAAGATTCTTGTGTATTCAGGTTCTTTCTACACTCTACATTGAATATTTTGACGTTTGTTGATTTGGGTATTCGGGTGCATGCCTAGAAAATCTGCAAGGATTGGAGAACTAATTGAAGGACTCTCAGACCCCGACCAAACCTTCCGGGCACGCAACAAAGCCATTAAACAAATTCAACAATCTCAACAACCAATCAAACTAGACTTCGACATGGGTGACATAAACGATCAAAACCAGCAAGCCGGGCTAAATATACAAGAGGCACAGGAGGCACAGGAAGGTGCATTGTTCGACTGGGCACAACCCACAACGAATAATTTGGCAACTGCCATCGTTGTGCCAGCAATTCAAGCTGAGTCTTTCCAGATTACTAACAACATGCTTCACTTGTTGCAAAACAAGGGATTATTCTCTGGGTCTCAGGTTGAAGATCCACAACAGCACCTCAAGAACTTTCTATCAATATGCAAGACACAAAGGCAACCGAATGTAACTCCGGAAGCTATCAGATTACTACTCTTTCCGTTCTCAGTTACAGGAGCAGCACAGATATGGCTAAACTCACTCCCAATAAACTCCATTGCAACTTGGGATGAGTTAGTCAAATAATTCCATAACAAGTTTCATCCACCTAACAAGATAGCTCAACAAATTGATGAGATTGTGAGCTTCAAGCAGAAACCAATGGAGACATTACATGAAACCTGGGGCAGATTCAAGGGTATGCTTGTTATGTGTCCTCACCATGGGATTCCTAAGCACATGTTGGGTCAAAGGTTCTACATGGGGCTGTCTGATAGTATGAAGAATATTGTAGATGCTTCAGCAGGTGGGGCTTTTCTGAGCAATACTTGGAGAGAGGGCCAAAATTTGTTAGACAAGATGGCTCAAAATTCCGGGTGGACGACCAGGAATGCTCCTATCACACCAGTGGTACACTCTATACATCTGAATCCATCCAACACTCTAGAGGAGAACGTAACAACTTTATTGACACAAATGAGCATCCTGACAAAGAAGGTGGAAGAATCAGGGGTTAAGCAGCAAGTTCACATTGTAGATACTACCAATGGTGGTTTATGCACATCTTGCATTAGCCAAACCATAGGTAATCCATTGGCTGCAGACCAAGAAAATCATCATCAGCATGAGGATATGAACTATGTAGCAAATTATGGAGGGTAGAGACAAGGTAATCCGAGTTGGGGTCAGCAGGCTCCACAGCAATACAGGCCTCCACAACTACAGTATAATGCAGCAGGTATGAGGCCACCACACAACATGGCTACATATCCTAGACCTCAGAATTTCGGCAATCAGCAGCAGGGATATCATCCACCTCCACCACCTCATGGGGGTAAACATGACGATGGGTTCACAGAGTTGAAAGCTATGATGCAAGAGGTAATTGGGTCAAATGCTTAAACAAATGAGAGGATAGATGCACATGATGCCGCTATCAAGAATATTGAAATGCAGATGGGTCAGATTGCTATGTCACTTAACAATCGTCCTCAAGGGACATTTCCTGCAGATACACAAACAAACCCAAAGGACCAAATCCCAAAGCAGGTGATGGCAGTGACTCTGAGAAGCGGTAGAGATCTTGATGCTGAGAATAAAAATGAGAAAATTGATAGACAGGCTGAGACACCTACTCCATTGCCCATTAAACTGGATAAGTCCACAGGGTTGACAAAAGTCACAGTCCAGCCAGTTGCTGAAAATAAAGAAGCACAACAGGGAACGGAGAAAGTAGCTGAACAGGTAGAGCAACAGATTGATGAGAAAGTAATAGAAAAAGAAAAATCCCAAGTCACCGGGAAGAAGAGGCCTCCACCACCATTCCCCAAAAGGTTGGCCAAACACCAGAAAGAGGAGCAATACAAAAAGTTCTTCGAGATGCTCAAGCAAATCCAAGTAAACATTCCATTAATTGAAGCTTTAAAAGAAATGCCTGGTTATGATAAGATGATGATGGATTTGATGTCGCGGAAATTTGCTTTCCAGGACATGGCCATAGTTACACTCACCCATACTTGTATTGTAGTGGTCTCCAGACCCATTGCTGAGAAGCTATCTGATCCAGGTAGTTTCACCATCCCATGCACTTAAACCTGTTAAACGGGCCGGGTTGGACCGGTTCCGGACCGGCCCAGACCGGTAGAAATCGGAACCGGCCCGGACCGGTAGCAAAGGGGCCGGGTGGGCTGGGTTATCATGGGGTAGGGGTTAGTTCCGGGTATTTTTTGTAAACGGTTAACCGGAACCGGGTAGGCCCGGTCCGGCAAACAGTACCCTTAACGGGTAACCCGGCCCGGCCCGGCCCGGTTCAACGGTCAAAAAAAATTTTTTTTTTTTTTTAAAAAATCAGATATATGGGGCCCACCCCAAAGGCCCAAACGGCTAGAATCAAAAAAATCAGTTGGCCAACGGATCTATTTAAGTTTTGGCCATTTTTTTTTAATTTTTAACACATTTTTAATTTACAAATGTAGCCTTATGTAAATCTATAAATACCCCCCTCTCCTCTTCATTTCTCACTCAAAATTCTCATCTCAATCTCAAATTCTCTCATTCACCTATTCTCTACTTATCTAGTATTTTATCATTCGGGTTTTGAACTTCAAGTTGGAATATTGGCTTGACGTTTGTTCGTGGTAACATCGGAAATTCGGAATTACATAACCAAGTGCTCCAATTCGGTGCACTCCCTCCAACTCTTTCTCTTATTAATATTTTAATTGCATATTTATTTTGAGCTTATTTATTCCTTAAATTTCACAATATGTTTAATGTTGCTAAAAAGCGTGTAGAAAAGTTACTGATAAGGGGAGTAAAAGTAGAGGTAATTCTTCAGCATCTGGTAGTAATAGCCCAATATTTATTGTTCCTGAAACATCGCCTAATGGAAATATAGATTATGATCAATTACAAGAAGATTATGGAATAGAAGATAATGAAATAAGAATTGAAGAAGAGATATCTGCTACACCTACTAGTGCACCTAGTGCTGGGGTAGGTAGTGTTGGAGTTGATACAAGGGGTGGTGGTGGTGGCACTAGTGGTAGACCACCTACGGCTCCGACGACTAATCGTAGAAAAAGAAGTAAGGTTTGGAATTTTTTTGAATTAATTGAAGGTTCTGATAGAGTTAGATGCAAAATTTGTAAAGTATCATTTAAACATTTGACTGTAGGAAATTTAGGGGGAACTGGAACGCTTAGTAGGCATATGAGAGCTGCACACCCGATAGAATGGGGCCTAGATGGTGATGATAGTCAAACAACTATTAACCCTACTACTGGAGAGTTACTAGATGGAACTATACATATTTATTTTTAAAAGTTTGCTATAAATATAGATATCCAATAACTGAAGTTGCTAATGCACATTGTACGAATTCAACTGAAGAAATCAAGGACATGAAGATGTTGATCGCCCAGAAGACGAGGAACTTGGAGATATATTAACAAGTGGTCACCCATCCGAATTTACTTATTGTTATTTGTTCAAGTCTTAAAAGATGTAAACATTCAATTTGTAAGTTTCAAATTTGAGTTATGCAATATGAAATAAAAGAAGCACTTGCAATTTGCAGCAAGTGCAATTTTTCTCATATTCCTTATATTCTTTAATTTATATTTTAAAGTAATACAAATTCTTAATATAACTTAAATTGAAACTTTAAATTTGAAATTCAAAGTTAAAGTGTTAAATTGAAACTTTAACATTTTAATTTTGAAATTCAAACTTAAAATCTTGAATTGAAACTTTAACAATTTAAGTTTGGTCAAATTTAAAGTTTCAAAAATCAAACTTAAATTCTTAAATTGGAACTTTAATTTTGAAAGCAAACTTAAAGTCTTAAATTAAAATTATTATTTAGAAATTCAAACTTAAAGTCTTAAATTGAAATTTGAAACTTCAATTTTTAAATTTCAATTTCAATTTTCAAACTTAAAGTCTTAAATTGAAACTAAATCATCTAACTTATTTTTGAAATACAAACTTAAAGTCTTACATTTAAACTTTATAAGTGCACAAGTATCATTTACTTTGTGTTCTTTAAATAAATTACAATAGTTATACAAAATTTAAAAAAAAAAAAACGTTAAACCCGGCCCGGCCCGGCCCCTTTAACCCGTAACCCGTACGGGTCAATTTTTACCCGAAAAAACCCCAACCCGTTATACCCGTTAAGGGAGAGCCCGGAACCGGCCCGGTAAGAAACCCGTACGGGTTAAAAAAAATTGGACCCGGACCGGCCCGGCCCACCCGTTAAACACCTATACATGCACTATAGGGAATTATGCCTTTACTAAGGCTTTATGTGATTTGGGGGCAAGAATTAATCTCATGCCCTTAGTCATCTATAAGAGGTTAGGTATTGGGAGAGCCAGACCCACCTCTATGCTTCTACAGCTTGCTGACAAGACGGTTAAGCGTCCATTTGGTATTATAGATGATGTGCTAATCCAGGTTGGGAAGTTCGTGTTTCCCGCCGATTTTGTTATTCTTGATTGCAAGGTCGACGAAGAAATTCCCATAATCTTGGGAAGACCATTCCTAGCCACCGGGAGAGCCATAATTGATTGTGAAACTGGGGAACTCAAGATGAGTTTGAATGATAAGGAGATCATCTTCAATGTGCAAAAATCCATGAGGCGTCCTAGTGAGTTCGCAAATTGCTCTCTCATTGATGCGGTTGATGTGATAGTGGAGACCGACGATGCAGAATTGACTATTAAAGATCCACTTCAAGCATGCCTGATGAACATGGAAGAGGTAAATGGTGAAAGTTTGGCCGAATGGGTATTATCTCTGGAAGGCAAGGGATTCTGGCAGAGAGAGCTCGAATTCGAACCTCTACACTTAGAGAAAAGAGAAAGCCCACTAGTAAAGCCATCCATAGAAGAGCCACCGAATCTTGAACTTAAACCACTACCATCACATCTCAGGTATGAATTTCTAGATCCTAACTCCACTTTACCTGCTATTACGTCATCTGGTTTGCAAGATGTGCAGGCTCAAAAGCTTACACAGGTACTAAAAGAATGCAAGACTGCCATTGGGTGGACCATGGTAGACATAAAGGGGATCAGCCTTGCATACTGCATGCACAAGATTCTCCGAGAAGAGGGGCACAAACCTTCCAGGAAACGCAAAAGAAGGCTGAACCTGAATATGAAGGATAGGGTGAAAAAGAAAGTGATAAAGTGGCTAGACACGGGGTAGATTCCAGGTAAGTTGTCTCTCCTTTCTGTGCTATACATGTATTATTATGCCATGAGGACATGGCATGATTTTAAGTGTGGGGTGGGAGACTTATCTTGTATTGTATATTGTATATAGTAGATGTAGTTGTAAATTATATTAGCTGGCTTGGCCCGATGATGGACACTTGGCGACGGGTTTCTTAAGGGTCTAAGTCGGAATAAAAACACAAAAAAAAATTAGAAAATTTGAAAAAATACAAAAATATGAGTAGAGGACTCTTCCTTATGACGGACTATTTAGGAAAAGTACTCTTGAGGGAAGTAGTCCACGTAGGAATTTTTCTTTCTTTTGTTTTCTTTTTCTAGGTAGTGTATCATCTCCCCCTTGGTTTTTCTTTTGACCACGGTTCTTTTCCAAGGGTTTTTATTGAACCGGGTTAGGTAGATTTTTTTTCTTTCTTTATTTCTTTTTTTCTTAGGATTAGAGGTAAAAGGGCAACATGTAACCCCGAATATGCACATTAGCAAAAGCGTAAATTGAACTTGAGAATGTATCTTCTAAGCTTGACTCTGTAGAATCTCAATATGCCTTAAATTGCACAATAATGCTTGCTTGAACATCGATAGGACTTTGTAGATCAACTGGATTCCAAATGAGTTGCATGCCATGTGTGTGTGAGGTTTTACTTACATTGTATGTTGTACATGATGCCTAGAACTTGCCCTGTGTGTTTGCAAAGCAAAATAGAAGTTGTTGGTTGTAGAAAGGATAGAGGCATTTCTTTGTGCAACCCCATATACCAATAAACATGAATTCACCTGTACATTATATCTTAGTTAACCCCTTTGAGCTTAAAGCCTATTCTTTGATAACCCTTGAATATTCTTCAAATTATTATATTTGGTCTACTTTACCTCCTAGAAGCACTTGTATTGTAATGAATATGTAAAAGATTAAGTGTGGGGTGAAGGGAAATTGAAAAGGGAAAAATCAAGAATGAATGTAAAAAAAAATAGTGAGCTGGCCAAAATAATGTAAATGCATTGCAAAGCAATGAAAAGAGGAGCTATATTGAATAAAATCTTAGAAAAGCCAGTCACATCAATAAAAGAAAAGGTGGGGGTAAAAGTGAAGGAAGGTGAAGGTATGTTTATGGGAGACATAAGGAAGTAAACAAAAAGGGAAGTTGTGAATAAGAAAAGAAAAGTGCTTAGGGAGGCTAGTCACTATAACCAAAAGTATCCTACCCGTCCCATAGCCTACATTACAACCCTTAAAGACCTCTTGATCTATGATTGAATAACTCGATTAGTGGAGTATTACACTAGGGGCAAGCCTATGGTGTGTCCGTATGCATATGAATGTTCTTTGTTGAGAGTGAGTGAATTTTTCCGATATTTATAAGTTCCATGTTATGAATTGTTTATGTGTGGGAACTTCTCTCAATGAACCATGTTAGGGTGTGTAACTCAAGAGGAAGAAGGTAAATTTGCAAGTTTTTGGTAATAATTAGAGTAAACAATAATGTGCTGCCATGAGAGTTTACGGTTAGGTAAGGATTGTGCATATCTTAGGTTAATCATGAAAAATAGCTTTTGTGATATAATTTGGGGGAGACATAAATAAAATTGGCCTAAAGTGTGATTAAGGTTGCTCGAGGAATAGCAAAGGTTTAAGTGTGGGGTATTGATAATAGGTGAATTTGACTATATTTATGCCCTAAATAATCACACTTTATTGTTGTTTTGATATTGTTTATGATGAAAAAATGCTTTTATTAGTGTTCTTAGTGTGTTATAGGTACACTTGAGCTGATGAAGACTAAAAGAGCAAGTTTTGGAGTCAAAAGATGGTGAAAAAGGCCAAAGTGTGGTACAAAGTAGCCGGGAAGGTGTGATTCCGAGCTATATGAATGTTATGAAATGAATTTAAGTGATTTGGAGCTTTGAAGTCTGAGTAAAAGCTCAAGGAATTAAGCTGGGATCGAGTTCGGGGGTCAAATTTGATAAGTGTAGAACAAGCAAAGAATGGATGAGGCCATTGTGCACTGTTTAGTAAATTGGACATAACGTTTCTCTCAGAACTCCATTTTGGATCCATAATACATGGTTGGAAAGCTAATTCAAAGGGATACAACTTTCATGTTTTGAGCTTTTCCAAATTCCCAACAGAATAGGGTGAAAAACCGAGGTTTGTCCGTGACCGCGGATGAACCGCGGAAAAACAGGCTCTCTGAAGTTTTACTGTTCGCGGTCCGTCCGAGGCCGCGAACGAACCGCGGAAGTCGCCGCAGCAGCAGTCCTAATTGTACTCAAACTTAGTTTTTTTAGCCCTAAAACCTCTATATAAATTCTAGTTTGCCCCATAGAGGCATGTTATCTTTATTTCATTACTTTGGCAAGATTTTTAGTAAGAGAGATTCCTCTCAAACTCTTTCTTTTATTTTTTATCAAGTATTTCTTTATGATTTCAATTATTATTCTTGTTTCTTCAAGCATGAGTAGCTAAATTCTTTTCTAAGGTTTTGATGGAACCTATTGAGTGATGAACTTATCGTTTATGTGATTACAAATTGTGACTTAAATTTCTATTTGTTCAACTTCGTTCTTGTTGTAGTTAATTGGTAGGATCCCCAATTAGTTGTGCCTATTTAGTGTGCATAACTTGGAAAAGAGTGCATATTTAGGTATATTGTTGAACAACACCACACCTAGGTTATAGGAGGAATCTATAACTTTAGGCGTAAAGACGGGGTTAGGAATAACGAAGTCTTGGGTGCAATCTTAAGTGAACTATTCAAATTAAAGCTAGCTAGGGTAGCTCGGGAGAGTGCACTAGTAAATTATTGTAATTGCTCGGGAGAGGGTTACGATACACATAGCATTCATGATTGATAGAATATATTAGCAATTTGTATGAGCATAACGATAAGGAATTCCATCAATAGGGGAAATCAATACCTTAGTCCTTCTCTATATTATTTTATTCAATATTCAATTCTTTCTTTTAAGCATTCTTAATTATTGCAAAGTAGAAATTAGAAAATCACACAAAGATATATTCAAAGTTTGGGAACTTGATTCGGAAGTACTTTTGGGGTTGTGATAGTTGCAATTGGTAGGTTAATTCCCTGTGGGATCGATCTTGGACTTATTAGACCAAGTTATATTGACTACGACCATTGCTTAGACGTGAATCAAAGAACGTATTGTGCTTTAACTTGGGTAGCTCAGAAATTGAGACACTACCTCCAAGCGCATACAACTCACCTCATTACCCGGTTGGATCCTTTGAAGTATATATTCCAGAAACCGATGCCCACCGGAAGATTGGCGAAATGGCAAATCCTGCTCACTGAGTTCGACATAGTCTTTGTCACTCGCACAGCAACGGAGGCCCAAGCATTGGCGGATCACTTGGCCGAAAACCCGATCGACGAAGAGTATCAACCATTGAATACCTACTTTCCTGATGAAGAGGTAAACACGACAAAAGTTGTTTCGGAGGATAGTCATGCTTGGAAATTGTTCTTCGATGGGGCGGTAAAAGCTAAAGGTGTAGGGATTGGGGCAATCTTGATCTCTCATGCCGGTCAGCATTACCCAGCTATAGCTAGACTCCGTTTCTTTTGCACGAACAATACAGCTGAGTATGAAGCTTGCATCATGGGTATAAACATGGCAATTGATCAGGGCGTTGAAGACTTGTTGATGTTGGGAGATTTGGATCTGATTATCAAACAATCTCAAAGTGAATGGGAGACTCGAGACATTAAACTCCTCCTTTACCGACAGCATGTGAATATTCTTTGCAAGCGATTTGCATCGATAGAGTTCCGGTATATCCCGCGATGTCACAATGAACTAGCTGACGCACTTGTCACTTTAGCTTCAATGCTACCTTATCCAGGCAACGCCGTGTCAATCCTTTGGAAATTCAAATCAAGGAAAGACACGGTTATTGCAATGCAATCGAAGAAGGACCAAGCGTCAAGCCGTGGTACTACGATATCAGGAGATTCTTGAAAACACAAGAATACCCTGAACAGGCTACTGGAGATCAAAAGAGGACCATTAGGCGACATGCAAGTAGTTTCTTTTTGAGCGGCGAGGTCTTGTATAAAAGAACCCCGGATCTTAACCTTTTAAGGTGTGTTGATGCCGAAGAAGCAGGAAGAATCATGCACGAAGTACACGTAGGAGTGTGCGGGCCTCATATGAATGGGTATGTCTTAGCCAAGAAAATTCTTCGAGCTGGGTATTATTGGATAACCATGGAGAAAGATTGTTTCAGTTTTATCCGGAAATGCCATCAATGTCAGGTACATGGTGATCTGATTCATGCACCTCCAACTGAGCTACATCCTATGTCAGTGCAGTGGCCATTTGTCACTTGGGAAATGGATGTCATAGGCCCAATTGAGCCAAAAGCTTTGAATGGGTACATATTCATACTGGTCGCTATCGATTACTTCACAAAATGGGTCGAAGCCCTCACTCTCAAATCGGCCACCAAGAAAGCCGTGGTGGATTTTGTACACTCAAATCTTATCTGTCGTTTTGGTATACCTGCAACTATCATCACAGACAATGCTGCGAATCTGAATAGTCGTTTGATGGAAGAAATATGCGAGCAATTCAAAATAACACATAGGAACTCCACTCCTTATCGGCCCAAAGCCAATGGTGCCGTTGAAGCAGCAAACAAAAACATTAAGAAGATTTTGAGAAAGACAATCCAGAGTTCTAGACAATGGCATGAACAATTACCTTTCGCCTTACTAGGATATCGTACTACAGTGCGTACATCGGTGGGAGCAACCACACACTTGTTAGTCTATGGAACCAAGGCTGTGATATCGGTAGAGGTAGAAATTCCTTCACTCCGAACGATTGTTGAAGCAGAGATTGAAGATAGCGAATGGGTTAAGACTTGATTGGAGCAGCTAACTTCGATTGATAAAAAGCGAATGGCTGTAGTCTGTCACAGACAATTGTACCAACAACGGATGGCTCGTGCTTACAACAAGAAAGTATGACCGAGAAATTTTGAAGAAGGTCAGTTTGTTTTAAGACGCATTCTTCCACATCACCAGGAAGTGAAAGGAAAATTCGCTCCTAATTGGAAGGGACCATACATCATTAGGAAGATACTACCGAGAGGAGCATTATACTTGGGAGATATGGAAGGAAAAGATCCCGAGACAGCTGTGAATGCAGATGCTGTCAAAAGGTATTATGTCTGAGGTTTGCTTTGGTGATGCCCTTACAAGTCGAAATGATTGAAGGCTTTTATTCCCGCTACCCAAACACTACCAACCCTTTTGTAAACCCTCTGAGCCGGTTACATTTCTTTGGCTACCCTCTTTGGAATCCAAAACCAACAAAAAAAAAGAAGCAAAACAAAAACAAAACAAAACAAAGTTAACCTGAACTACGTTCTGACTTGATTCCGAAAGGATAAGTAGGCAACCTCTCCCTGAGGTTCAGTCACACCAAACCAAAAATCCCAAATTTCCCCAAAAAATGAGACTGGGGCAGATGATATGGCGATTCAGTTTAGATCTGTCAAGATGATTCCAAAGTGTAATTTTGTCCATAATTCTTGTTACCCAAACCGAGTACAAGTCCTTCAAGATCGATGCGGAGAAAATAGAGACTAAGAAAACATCGTTGTTGCGATCCAAAGCGTCTGGAATGAAAAGAAATAAAATGAGAGAGTCTTATTGGTAAAAACCTTCGGGCACCATAAGACGATGGAAGTAGAGAAATACATAATGAGAGAGCCCGATAGTAAAAACTCGCAAAGAGTGTTATCTGGCGATGGTGAGAAGAGAAATGAGAGAGGTCGATTGGCGAAAACCCGCAAAAGGGCGCTATCAACCGAAAAGGGTATTTCATCACTAGAGGTCCTGGCACGGCTCCCTAGCTTAGAAACATAGACCCGTTTTGGTTCATAAGGAAGTGAGATTTTGTGACGATCGAGCATTTAGTTCGAGAAGCATGTCATGTCGGTTTGAAGTCAGCATGCACCTCAGATAAGTCCTTCATTTTCCCCCGAAAGGGACGCTTCTATTTTGATTCGATTTTTATTCTTTGATCATTTTTCTTTGAATCCCTTTCGTTTTAACTTTGAATTCCGAAATTATTACAAAGAAAGATGACAGGACCGTTTATACAGAATCTCGTCTGGTAAAGAAGAAAAAACCCAGCCTCAGTGGTGTATTGATACAATCCCCGATTGGATCACAATGATCGATTGTTTCCAAAGGAAAGGACATTAGGAAGGAAAAGGAAATCAAATGATAAGGTCTTAGAAGAGACGGAACAAGGAAGAAAGATAGAGCCTGTACAAGAAAATCCTCATAGAAACCCGAGGCTAAACCCAGAGAGTTTGAAAGGAAGTCACCCTAAAGCCAATTGGTAGCAAAGTTCTCAATGGAAATGAGACAAATATCAAGCAATGAAGATAATCAAGGACACAAAGTCAACTATTTTTTCAACTAATAAAATGTTCTTTGTTGAAAGCAGGTCCATTTAATTGTGCAAAAAGAAGGTACATCTCAAAGAAGTGAAATACGCAAGCATTGAAATGGCTCTGGAACGAAGAAAATGCCTAAAAAGGGAAGTTTCTTTTCAAAAGCTTTATCTTATGCATTTGTTGATGGGTAAAAGGAAAATGCCTAAAAGAAGACCCAAAAGGAAGAATAAAAGAAAGGAAAGTGAAAACTTTCTTCAAAATCCCAGTCAGAAAATCGAGGATCGCCTAGTCAGAAAACTATGGAGCCATTTCTTTTAAACCCCGGCCAGAAAACCGAGGGTCTTCCAGCCAGAAAGCCGCGAAACATTGTTTTGAATTCCGGCCAGAAAGCCGTGAAAACTTTCTTCAACATACCGGTCATAAAACCGAGGATCTCCAAGTTAGAAAACTGCGGAGCTATTTTTTTAAACCCCGACCCAAAAACCGAGGATCTTCCGGCCAGAAAGCCGTTAAGATGTTGTTTTTGAATTCCGGCCAAAAAGCCGTGAAAACTTTCTTCAAAATCCCCAGTCAGAAAATCGAGGATCTTCCAGTCAGAAAACTTTGGAGCTGTTTCTTTTAACCTCAGCCAGAAAACCGAGGGTCTTTCAGCCAGAAAGCCGCGAAACTTTGTTTTGAATTCCGACCAAAAAGCCGTGAAAACTTTCTTTCAAAATCCCGGCTAGAAAACCGAGGATCTCCCAGTCAGAAAGTTGTGGAGCCACTTCTTTACAACCCCGGTCAGAAAACCGAGGATCTTCCGGCCAGAAAGCCGTGAAACAATGCTTTTGAATTCCGACCATAAAAGCCGTGAAACTCTTCTTCCCTGTCAGAAAACCGAGTATCTCCCAGCCAGAAAACTATGGAGCCATTTATTAAAACCCCGACCCGAAAATTGAGGGTCTTCCGGCCAGAAAGCCGCGAAACATTATTTTGAATTCCGGCCAGAAAGCCGTGAAACTCTTCTTCAAAATCCCCGGTCAGAAAATCGAGGATCTCCCAGTCAGAAAACTGCGGAGCTATTTCTTTAAACCCCAGCCAGAAAACCGAGGGTCTTCCGGCCAGAAAGCCGTGAAACAACACTTCTGAATTCCGGCCAGAATGCCATGAAACTCTTCTTTAAAACCCCGGTCAGAGAACCGAGGATCTTCCGGCTAGAAAGCCGTGAAACTCTTCTTTGCCGGTCAGAAAACCGAGAATCTCCCATCCAGAAAACTGTGGAGCCATTTATTAAAACCCCGGCCAGAATACCAACGGTCTTCCGGCCAGAAAGCCGTGAAACATTGTTTTTCGGCCAGAAAGCCGTTAAAACTTTCTTTGAGAAATCCCCAGTCAGAAAACCGAGGATCTCCCAGTCAGAAAACTGTGGAGCCGTTTCTTTAAACCTCGGTCAGAAAACCGTGAAACTTTCTTTCAAAATCCCGGTCGGAAAACCGAGGATCTCCTAGTCAGAAAACTGCGGAGCCATTTCTTTTAAACCCCGGCCAAAAAACCGAGTTTCTTCCGGCCCGAAAGCCGTGAAACAACGCTTTTGAATTCTGGCCAGAAAGTTGAAAACTTTCTTTCAAATATTCCGGTCAGAAAACTGAGGATCTCCCAATCAGAAAACTACGGAGCCGTTTTCTTCAAAACCCCGGCCAGAAAACCGAGGGTCTCCCGGCCAGAAAACCATGGAACTTTTATTTGTGAAACTATGATTTTAAAAAAAATCAAGATTTTCTTGACCAATACCAAAGAGTCTTTTTAATCATTTTCTGTGTCACAACTAACTCACGAAATTTTCCTAGCAAAACTGGGGCAGAAAAATTTTGTTCGTTTGTTTGTTTTTGTTGTCCAAATAGGTTTGACCTCGGAACGCAAGGATCGAGATAACCTCCGAGTGGAACCTCAAACCAGAATGAAGAAAAGAAGAAAATGACCAAAAAGAAAACGAATTCAAATATCGGAGTAAACAAAAGCGCGGATTGCTCAGAATCTGATTGAAGTCACGAGCTCCACCAATTCCATTTCACTCAATGTTACAGAAATAAGCAAGCACGTACAGCTTGCGAGCATCAAGATTCGGATCGAGGCCTACATCACAATCAGCTAAGATTCAAGATCGAGTTTTCAAAAGAATTATAGATAGGAATCTTGTAACTCATAGTTGATAGCATAGATAGCTTAGCTTTAATTTCTCTTTTGGTGTAATAAGGAGGTCAGTAAGCAATAAGCAGCAACAGCAGCAACGATAGCGATAGTAACAGCAACATGACAGTCCACGGTAGTCCCAGCTACCAAAACTTCCCGAACTACATTGACCTGATTCCTGTTTAGACCAGGATATGTAGGAGGCCTCTCGAAGCAAAGGCTCGGTCAAGATCTTTCCAAAATGCTTCACACGGAGTGCTCGAACGGACAAAAATCGCTCATATTTGCTCATTGTTCTTTGTATGAAACTCTTCATGTTTCCGAGCAAACAGGGGCAGCTGTGAGCATATGATTTTTGCCCTGCACGAGAATTACTCCATATATATATATATATATATGTATATATATATATATATATATATATATATATATATATATATATATATATATATATATATATATATATATATATATATATATATATATATATATATATATATATATTAAAATAGTTTTGTGTTGTGTGTGATTTTCTGAATTTTTGTTTGATTTTCTTAATCGTTATCCGCATTTTTTATCTGTGCATGTTTATTTGCTAAACTAATAAACAATAAAATAAAATACAAAAAAATAATGGTGCATTTTGCATTTAAGTCTTAGTTGGAGTATTTAAGTTTATTTTTCCAAAATATATAAAATAAAAGTAAAAAATAATAATAATAATAATAATAATAATAATAATAATAATAATAATAATAATAATAATAATAATAATAATAATAATAATTGTGCATCTTTTACGTTTAGTATTTAAATGCCTATTTGTGTGATTTTTTATTTAATGGATATTTAATTTTATGTGTTAATTGTTAGTAGAACCTAGTTGGTATTTTTTATAAATTAATTTGACTTTAGAATTTTTGTTTATTAGAAATTAAAAGAAAAAAAAAAGAGAGAAATAAATGATGATAAAAAGAGAAGAGGAAATTTGACTGGGCCAATTCGGAATACCAGGCCCAAATGAGTTACCCCTTACCCAAAACCCAGTCCCTTACCCGTCTTTACCCACCCAATGACCCAGTCCTGGAAGACTATCCAAACGACGTCGTTTTGCATTTAATGGTGAGATCTTTGCCATCAATCTCACCTAATCCTACGGCTCACATCGATTCATCTCTTTCAATATACCAACAGGCCAAAATCATTTCAGAACCCTAATCTCCCTCTCGTCTCTAACCCTAGAGGCGTTACACTGCCGCCGCTACCGTGTTCCACCCACCGAAAATCGCCTCACAGCGATTCCGGTGATCCAAACCACCCCAAATTTACACCCCAAACTCCCCAAGACCTCCTCAACCCAACCCCTAACACAATCTACCTTGAATCAAACTAGAATTCTTTGAATCTTCAATCAAAGATTCGAGTTCAAGCCTAACTTAACCCAAATTGCCCCAAATTGATACCATGGCATCTCCAGACCTTCCCCTCCAAGAATCCACGCCCCATTTTGTTCGAATTTAACCAGAAAACCCCGAACACCAAAATGGCCATATAAACCCTAAAACTCAAATTTAGGTCTCCGGTTTAAAATTGATAAAAATTGAGATCTAAGGGACTTTAGGCTAGGTGTTTTCAATAGAGAACACCCTGTTTAAAGTTCGTTTGGTCTCAAAAAGAAGTTCAAGACCAAGATTGGCCCAAGTCTGTTCAATTTCTACTTCTTTTCTTAAGGTATTTTCTTTTCTTCTTCTGTTTTTATTTATTATGGTATTCATCGTTTAGTTTTAGTTGCTCATTTGTTGTCGTTGGTGTTTAGTTTTTTTTCTTTTTTTTTAGTTTTATGTTTTTTTCTTCTCAAAGACCTTTATTTGGTATGTGATATTTCTGTTCGTTGATGTAAATGTGTTGTTGTAGATTGAATTCACTTCGATTTAATATCGTCGATTGGTTGGTTTTTCATTTTTGCTTGTTTGCCCGAGAATCTTGAATCACTGATTCGAAGACTAGTTGTTATCGATTATACGTATTGTAATCGACTAATACGAATGTCGTCGATTAATTTTGTAAAACTGTTTGTTAGAGCATTTGGACAAAATTAGCATGGCACTAAGATTTTTGCTCGTTTATGATTGAGATTAGGAAGTTTGAATTGGTTATAGCTGAAGTTCTAATAGGATTATAAAACTACAGTTGAAGATTTTGAAAACCTGAAATTGGTTTTAATTTAAACTTCCCACCATTAGTGAACTAGCATATCCTCAATGTAGTTCAGGATAATTGCAAAAAAAAAATCAGAGCTTAATAAGGGATCCGGATCAAACAATACTACCTTTAATGCTGAGAGTTTAATGGTTGGACATTTAAGTTATAGGAAATGAGAAAAACAGCTTTAGTTAATGCTGAGAATGTGCAATGCACATGGTTTAAAGTCAGTGGAACCTGTTTTACAGCAGGATAGGCATTACATTTGAACTTCAGATTGGTTTTTTTTAATAGAAAAAGGCTGGCCTGGATGGTCCTAAGTGGAATTGGCAGTCTTTATAGGCTGGATAAGATCTGAACATGGGAGAAAATTAGTTTCCTAATTGGTCTAGTGCTTTAAAGAGCTGAGAAGTTAAAAAAAAGTGGGAATAACATGGGGGTTTTTAGTTCTGAAAATAATTAAAAAGAGGGTTGTTGGTTTGTTTTTGAAGGCTACAAAAGAGAAGGAGACTTACACCTTGAAGGCGGATTTTAACACACACAACCTCCAAAAAGAGAGCTTCTTAAACAGATTCACCTCTTTGAATAATAGATTTTCAGAATACACATCGATATCCTGAAAAACATATTTAAACAGACATATTCTTTGATATTTTTAGAGGCAATAGTGAGAAAGAGAGACTGCTGATTTTTGAGAGTTTGTTAGTCATTGAAAATTATTTTCAGTGAGTTCAAGAGTGGTATTTAGCCTAAAGAAGAAAGTAAATCCTATCCCGTAATACTGTTGTACTGATTTTGAGTCCCATAATTGTTTTCAAACAGTTTGAACCTTCCATCTTTATTTCATTCGAGTTAGATTCTGTCCGAAGTTATCTGAAAGTTTGTTTGGGGCTCGTTTGTGAATGTTTTGGTGCTGTTTGGTTGTTTGACATTATATAAGACTCTCTGCTTCGTTTTAGCCTACTTCTGGAATTTCATTCTACTACTAGCTTGACACTGTCCCATCTTTGGTAGCCGTATTCTTTGCTGGAATTTGCATTTTTGCTATTACTGCTGCCATATTGTTGTTGCTGACTTCTTCTTCCATTGTAAACATTTCCAGGTATTTATTTCACCTTTTAATGTACGAGAATGGCTGAACATGAAGTCGATTTACTCAAGTCGAGATTTGTCATTAGAGCAGTTAATGTTTTCTGCATTTTTGAAGCTAATTCAATTGTGATCTAACTTGTTACTCTGTTTTGAATTCCATAAGGAAAAGCCAATCCGTTCAGCTTTTATTCGAGTTCAAATGTATAGACCTATCATGTGTATCTGCTAGTTTTTTTTTTAATTCTATACTAAAAAAACCATGTATCCTTTTTAAATCATATTCAAATGTCAGATTTGGTATGTATATTTGCTAAATGAGTTTTACGAATCTCCTCTCTGTTAGGCTTTGAAACTCATAGTAAGTTAAAGTTAGATATTCATATGTTAGATGCTAAGAAATGATTTGGCGTTTACTATTGAATAATTAGTCCATGCTGGAATTTTAATCAGTCGGGTTTAGCATTTTATTATTAATAACATAGATTCACTGCTTAAGGGTTTGAAGAATCTGCCTTATTAGTTCTGCCCAATCACCTGTTGAAATTGAGCTCATATCCAAACAGGAAGTTGAAATTTGTACATGGTAAGACTAAATGGAATAAAAAGGTGTGAAATTGCGGTTTACTTGAGCAAGTAATTATTATTTTTTAAAAATAATAATTCAAATAATATTAGTAACTAATGTTAAGTTCACAAATATTAGTGATTAACATAGCCATCCTTTAATACATTCCAACAGGTCACAGAATAAGATATCCTCTTGTATAGATATTAATTGTAAATAACCTTAACGGACTTTCTTGTAGATAAATTAATTTTTTGTCTAGTCTAATAAACGCTTTAATCAACATAGGTTGAAATAAGTGGTCCGAGCACATCTCTGATTTGCATATTCGTCAAGGATCCGAGTTTATGTTACGACTAGACTTGCTTATGCTTGAAAGTTAAATATACAGTTTTGAAACAATAAAGCGATTTAAAGTTTAATCAGAGCACATAATTTATAAACATGTATAAAATCAGATATTTTTTAGCCATTTATAATAGTTGAAGCAACCTTGTTAGAACCATGGGATTCGGGGATGCCTAACACCTTCCCTCGGGTCAACAGAATTCATTACTTAGAATTTCTAGTTCGCAGACTTCATTTGGAAAGTCGAAATTTCCTCGATTCGGGATTCGAATAAATCGGTGACTTGGAACACCATAATTTATTCCAAGTGGCGACTCTGAAATAAATAAATAATCCTGTCTCGAATATTGTCACTTAAATTGGAAAAACTCTCCTACGCCTCTACCCTCCGGGGTAGGGAGCGCGCCAAAAGGAGGTGTGACAAAGCCAAAAAGTTTTTGTGTTAAGATATATGACCCTGGGTCTACATTTTCTTACGTGTCGTCTTATTTTGCACCTTACCTGCCTATGCCTAGCGATGCTTTAGGTATTTATTTATATGAATATACACCAATAAGTGATCCTATAGTATGTTGATCGGGTCCATCGTTCCTGTATAGTAGTGTTTGAGGGTCTTGAGACCCGTGTTGACAAATTGCCTCTAGACATGGTGGATTTCGATGTTATATTGGGGATGGATTGGTTGTCGCCGTATCATGCGATCTTGGATTTTCATGCCAAGACCTTGACTTTGGCTTTACCGGATATGCCCCGATTGGAGTGGAGAGGGAATTTAGGTCATGCCACCCTCAATGTTATTTCTTATGTTAAGGATCGACGTATGGTAGATAAGGGGTGTCTAGCTTATTTTGCCTATGTTCGCGACTCCGGCACATAGGTTCCTTCTATTTACTCAGTCCCCATTGTTCGGGAGTTTCCAGAGGTTTTTCCTTCAGACCTACTGGGTATGTTGCTTGACGGGGATATTAATTTTTGCATTGATCTGGCTGTAGGCACGCAGCCTATTTCCATTTCATCGTACTGTATGGCCCCGCCAGAGCTGAAAGAGCTAAATGATCAGTTGCAAGATTTATTGGAGAAGGGTTTCATCAGGCCTAGTGTTTCTCCCTGGGGTGCGCCAGTTCTATTTGTGTAGAAAAAGGATGGTTCCATGCAGATGTGTATTGTCTACCGGCAGCTAAACCAGGTAATAATTAAGAACAAGTATCCACTACCGAAGATTGATGATTTTTTCGACTAGTTGTAGGGTGCAAAGGTTTTTTCCAAGATATATTTGAGATCGGGTTATCACCAACTGAGGATTAGGGCGTCTGATGTCCCTAAGAAATCATTCCACACTGGGTATGGGCATTATGAGTTCTTGGTCATGTCATTTGGGTTGACCAATGCCCCAGCAGCATTTATGGAGTTGATGAGCTGTGTGTTCAGGCCTTATTTGGACTTTTTCATGATTGTCTTCATTGATGATATTTGTGTGTACTCCCGCAGTCAGGGGGAGCATGAGCAGCACATCGGAGTGGTTCTTCAGACTCTGAAGGATAGCCAGTTGTATGCCAAGTTTTCAAAATGCGAGTTTTGGTTGAGTTTAGTGATGTTTCTGGTACATGTCGTATCAGCTGAGGGTATTCAGATAGACCCAAAGAAGATTGAGGCGGTTAAGAATTGGCCTCGACCAGCTTCAGTGACAGAGATTCGTAGTTTCTTGGAGTTATCTGGTTATTATCGTTGGTTTGTGAAGGGATTTTCATCTATAACTACCCCGATGACCAAATTGACCTATAAGGGTGCCAAATTCAGGTGATCAGATGAGTGCGAGGAGAGCATTCAGAAGCTCAAGAGCTCTGACTACAGTACCGATATTGGTTTTGCCCACAGTTCCAGGACCTTACACTATTTATTGTGATGCTTCCTATGCTGGTCTTGGTGCGGTATTGATGTAGGATGGCAGGGTTATTGCTTATGCTTCGAGGCAGTTGAAGATCCACAAGAAGAACTACCCAGTCCATGATATAGAGTTAGCAGCCATTGTTCATGCCTTGAAGATTTGGAGGCATTATTTATATGGTGTGACGTGTGAGGTGTACACGGATCACAAGAGTTTGCAATACTTTTTCAAGCAGAAAGAGTTCAATTTGAGGCAGCGGAGGTGGTTGGATCTATTGAAGGACTATGATGTTACTATCTTATACCACCCGGGTAAGGCCAATGTAGTGGCCGACGCATTGAGCAGGAAGCCAGCCAGCATGGGTAGTCTTGCATATGTTCTAGTGAGCTAGAGACCAATTGCCTTAGATATTTAGGCCTTGGCCAATCGGTTAGTAAGGTTGGACATTTCCGAGCGTAGCCGAGTATTTGCTTGCACTGTCGCTCGCTCTTTATTATTGTAGCGGATCCGTGACCGACAGTTTGATGATCCTCATTTGTGTGTCTTGAGAGACATTGTGCAACGTGGAGGTGCCACGAAGGTGACTTTTGATGCGGATGGTGTTTTGAGATTGCATGGGCGAGTATGTGGGCCCAATGTTGATGGCATTCGGGAATTGATCTTAGGGGAGGGCCATAGTTCTCGGTATTCTATTCACTCGGGCACCGCGAAGATGTATCAGGACTTGCGACATCATTACTGGTGGTGTAGGATAAAGAAAGACATTATTACATATGTGGCTCGGTGTTTAAATTGTCAGCAGGTTAAGTGTGAGCATCAAAGACCTGGTGGTGTGTTTCAGAGGATTGAGCTTCCCGAGTGAAAGTAGGTACGGATTACCATGGACTTCGTTACCGGACTTTCGGTGACCCGGAAGAGATTTGATGCTATTTGGGTCATTGTTGATAGGTTGACTAAGTCAGCGCATTTCATTCCTGTTGCTACTACATATTCTTCAGAGAGACTAGCTGGGATTTAAATCTGAGAGATTGTTCGTCTTCATGGGGTACCGACATCTATCATTTCGCATTGGGGTACGCAGTTCACCTCGCGCTTTTGGAGAGCAGTTCAGCAGGAGCTAGGTACCCAGTTTCAGTTGAGTACAGCATTCCATCCTCAGACGGACGGTCCGTCCGAGTGGACTATTTAGATATTGAAGGATATGCTCTGAGCCTGTGTTATTGATTTTGGAGGCTCTTGCGACCAGTTCTTGACTTTAGCAGAGTTTGCCTACAACAACAGCTACCAGTGTAGTATTCAGATGACACCTTATGAGGCATTGTATGGTAGGCGGTGTCGGTCTCCAGTCGGATGGTTCGAGCTGGGAGAGGCTCGGTTATTGGGTACTGATTAAGTCCAGGAGGCCTTGGACAAGGTCAAAATTATCCAGGAGAGGTTGTGTTCAACACAGTCTAGGAATAAGAGTTATGCGGATCGCAAGGTTCGAGATGTGGATTTCATGGTTGGTGAGCGAGTATTGCTCCGTGTATCGCCTATGAAAGGCGTGATGAGATTTGGGAAGAAGGGCAAAATTAGCTCTAGATATATTAGCCCACTTGAGACACTTGATCGAGTGAGAGAGGTGGCTTATAGACTTGCCTTGCCATCTAGCTTGTTAGCTGTGCATCCAGTGTTTCGTGTGTCTATGCTCCGGAGGTATCACAATGATCCTACCCACATTTTAGATTTCAGTACTGTCCAGTTGGACAAGGATTTGTCCTACGAGGAGGAGCCGGTAGCTATTCTAGACCGACAAGTTTGACAGTTAGAGGTCGAAGAGCTTTCCTTCAGTACATGTGCAGTAGAGAGGTCAGCCTCATGAGGCTTCGACCTGGGAGTTCGAGTCTGATATGCGGTGCCGTTACCCTCATCTATTTTCTGACTCAGGTACTTCTTTCTTTTGTCCTTTTGAGGACTAATGGTTGTTTTAGAGGTGGAGAATGTGACGACCTAAAGGGTCATCACCATATTTCTCCCTTTTCCACGCTTCTAAGGTCTTGGAAACCTCACTCTAAGTTGCCTTGATGTACGTGCACAGTCCGGGCACGAAGCCAAAAAGTTTTTATGTTAAGATATATGAATTATAAGGAAAATTTGAAGAATTTTGATATTAGTATTGATACAGTTGACTTTGGACAACATTTTTTGTAAAAGGGCCCGGATCGGTGATGTGACGGTCCCGCGAGGTCTGTAGAAAAATATGGGACTCAGGCATGTGCCCGAAGTTGAAATCCGAGATCCAGAACCTTGGTAAAAGAATTCTTTTGTTAAATTATTTTCTGAAATTAATAAGGAAAATGGAAATGATAATGAGTTAGAAAATATAGGTATCGGGCTCGTATTTTGGTTTCGACGCCCAGTACAGGTCTTAAATATTGGTTAAGCGCTTCATAAGAAATTTGGTCGAAATCTGATGTCGTTTGACGTGTTTCGGACCTAAATACCTAAAGTTAGAAAATTATGAACTTCCAAATGAAATCTTGAGTTTTGGGGATTGATTCTTTCTTTTTGATGTTATTTTAGCGATTTGATCGCTCGAGAAAGTTCGTATGATGTTGTTGAGTTAGTGTGTGCATTTGGTTAGGCGTCCCGAGGGCTCGGGAGTAATTTTGGGGGTGGTTCGGGATGGTTTTGCATTGAAAATCTGGTATTTTTAGCTGTTGCTGGTATCTAGTATGATGTTCTATACGATTGCATATGTCCTTCCGCGATGGCATAACTAAAAGTTGAGGAGCCCAAAATATGTTCTATGCGATTGCAGCTCTCCTAGTGCGATCGCACTGGCCAGCTTCCCATACCTATTTGATCGCATTGCCCACCTTGCGATCGCATACAGCATTTCCCTGGCACAGTCGCATTTACTCTATGTGTTCGCATCATGCCTCCCGCGATCGCAGTCCATTAGCACCCTACCCTATGCGATCGCAATGCCTTGTATGCAATCGCATAGGGCATTTTTGCCCAGTGATGTTTTGATAAAAATAGAATAGAAGCACGTGATTTTTCACACAAAACTCATACGGATTCTTCTCCTACACCCTCCATTTTCAAGTTACAAGCTCCCATTCCTCCATAGCTCCTTGGGTAAGTTTTCCTAACATCATTTCTTCATTATTTCTTCAACTAATCATAATTAATCCTAGCCATAAGTCATGAATTTAAGGTAAAAATGGGGGTTTTGGGTAGAACTAGGGCTTGTGGGATTTTGGGTGATTCAACCTCAATTTGAGGTCGAATTTTGAAATAAATTATATATTATAACTCGTGGTGTCATGGGTGATTGGAATTTTGTCCGATCCTCGAGTTTGGACCATGTGGGCCCTGTGTCAGATTTTGCTATTTTTGGAAGAATGATGGGAATTTCATTTCTAGGCTATGGGATTGTGTTATTGAGTCCTAATTGATCTTATTGAATTAAAAATGACAAGATACCATTGTTTCGGAGTCGGATTCTAAAGGAAAGGCGGTGCTAGAGGACTGATTTCTCTTTTCGGACCGAGGTAATTGTTTGATATAATCCTGGCTTGAGGGAATATGAGTAGAGTATTATTGTTTGCTATTTGCTAAATGATTGAGTGCGGTGTATAGGCATGGTGACGAGTATCTATACACTGCGTCTAGCATGACCGTGAGTCTTATTTGTACTTGCTTTGGGGTATATTTTGAGAATCATTCATAGAAAATGATGAATTCAACGTGATGAGTTAGTTGATGAATTATTTATGAACACATGAGATTTCTTGGAGCTTTGGCTCAAATGGTGTGACTTTTATGAAGTCAAAATTGTAAGTGTTGTAAAGAAATGTGGTTGGATCCCTTGTCGGGATGTGTAGATTATGATTGTTGTTGCTCCCTTATTCGGTTGAGCGTTACATGTAATCTCCATTATTGAGATGTTTGGGCTGCTAGTGGTACCCTTATTTGGTAGATCATTATATTGTCGAGTTTTCCCTAAAGGGGAACTCCTTGAAAGAGACTATATGAATCATTTATGATATTTACTGGGATCGTGTGGCACGCCGTCCACCTATGTTATATTTATTGGGATAGTGTGGCACGTCATCCACTTATACTATAATTATTGGGATCGTGCGGCACACCGTCCACCTATATTATAACTATTGGGATCGTGTGGCACGCCGTCTACTTATATTATAATTATTGGGATCGTGTGGCACGCCGTCCACCTATATTATAATTATTGGGATCGTGTGGCATGCCGTCCACTTATATTATAATTATTGGGATCGTGTGACATGTCGTCCACTTATATTATAATTATTGGGATCGTGTGGCACGCCGTCACCTTATGATATATACTATAGGATCGTGTGGCGCACCGATCACTTATGAAAGTAAATAATATGATCTGGTTTAATAATGTCACAGATGACCTGCTCTCATTGTTCAATATCTTCTGAGCATGTTCCCTTTTTTTTCAGTTGTATACCTTCATATATAATCCTGTTGTTCTTCTGTTGTTGTTGTTTTTATATATATACCTACACAGGTTGTTTTTAGTAAGTCATGTCTAGCCTCATCACTACTTCGCCGGGGTTAGGCCAGGCACTTGCCAGCACATGAGGTTGGTTGTGCTAATACTACACTTTCTGTGCTTTTGCGCAGATCACAGTGTTGGAGTAGCTTTCGGACAGCAGCAGCAGTAGGATATTTTTGGGAGTGTCTTCAGTCCAAGGACTATCGAGGTAGCCTAGCCAGCGTTCGCAGGCCGAAGTCCTTATCCCTTATTTCAATTTGTTTTATTGTATCGAACAGACTTATGTATTTTTCTTTCATTCAGACTTGGTTGTAGTATTCTATAGTAGTCAGTGAGATAGCGACACCAGATTTTGGGGTAGTGTTATGTTCAGTATTTTTTCACATTTGATTTCTTCTTTACTGGATTTAAAGTTTCTTTTTCTGAAAAGTTTAATTAGCTGAGTATATTCTGTTGTTAAGGATTGGCTGGCCTAGCTTCGATAGTAGGCGCCATCACGGCTCCCGATGGTGGGAAATCTGGGTCGTGACATTACGCTTATTTCTTTGGTTGTATTAATGAATACAACAGCTTAAATACATGAAATACATTGTATAAACAGATATAATATATCTATAACACGCAATATAGCAAAGAGTATCTATAAATAACTAATTAGACCTAAAAGATGGTACTTTATGAAAAATTCTCTTTTTTTTATTCCTATATAATATTTTAAACTTATTAAAATTGTCCTAATTTACATATTATGCTTCCTAACTGTAGTTTTCTTACGATTTGTATACAGTCCCTTAAACTTGAGTCCTTGCAGCTGTGGGTTTCTTATTTTAATGGTATGATTCAAGCAATAAATGTATCTTCAGTTACAAAATAAAAAAAGATACGCTACAATCTACAAACAATATAAAACGCGAGTATTCTGTAATCTTCATCTCTACCGATGATTTGTTTTGCTTTTACAGCAAAACTCAACAAAATTCATATAGAATACATCGGCCGAAGATTAATGTGGAAGTGTAACTAAGCAGCTTCGAAGGTATAGCAGATTTTTATACAATTTGACGATAAAAGTTATTGCTTCAACAAGTGAATATCAATAGCAACACTTGGGATAATGCTTCAATACAGTGGTCGCTGGGATAACTTCGGAAGATACGTTGATTTCGATGTCAATAGAATTGTAAGAGGTTGGGAATACTGTAGACTAATTGTAGCAGTGGATCGCAGCTTCCTAAAATTGGTGTATAGAGAAACCATGTAAACAACTAACACAATGGATACAACCGGTAAATTTTACTCTCAGTTAATATGTTGATTAAGATATGTATATTAATTATATGTTTTCTTAAGTCATGTTGTTTTTGAATTGTATTTATTGATTTTATGCTATGTGACATGTAACAAATTACCACTTGCTTACGGTATAGTTGATTAATAAAATGACATATCACGGACATGGTTTTTTGAGCAGCTCAAACGTACATATGGTGAAAAATCAAATATATATATGCTATTGTACATAAATGATAGTATATAAGAAGGCAACACCCACTACTTTTACTAGCATCCCACATTACGTATGCATGTGGTATATTTGGACAAATATAAGGTCAAAATTCAAGAAAGGCCATCTGAAGTTAAGTGAATTGTACTTCGTCATAATAAGATCATACATCCTTGATGAGTATAATGAACGCATGACAAAGATTGAAGAGATCGACACACTCGTAAATATCTTTACGATATTGGTTATCATAAATGGTCAAGGGTACATATGAAAGTGAATAGAACACGGACGATGACATCAAATATTCAGAATTCTTGAATAAAGTAAATAAAGATGCAAGAGAGCTCCCAATAGTTCATCTATTAGAGTACATGAGGGTACTAATTGAACAACGGATTTGTTTGGCTCAAAAGTTAAATGTTACTTTACAAGCTTAAAATAATAAAAAGGTAAAAAGGGTAGATCGTAATCAATTATAATAAGCCTAGAGATATGAAATCAATATAGTTATGATTGATTGGATATTGCAAAATGAAGAACTTAATAACAACTACGTGTCAAAGTTAAGAAGTAGAGAGAGAAATAGGAGAGAATGAGAGAGTTGTATTATTAGATAATAAAACTCATACCCTTTACAATGGGGAGGCCCCCTTTATATAAGAACAGGCCTCCTTTAAATAATAATAAAAGCATTGGAGCGTAATTGACATCCTCTTAGCAAGGACGCCCAGCCATGAGTGACGTCGTCCACGCCCTCACATCTGAACCGTGCTCCTGTTCTAGGAGGTATACGAAGAAGGTCGTATCCTCTTGATATAAAGATGTGTAGGGTCAAATTTGACCCCATACAGGTAGTCCTTCCGCTCGTTGGAGGCATATACGATGGACGTCTTGAATGGGCAGAAATGTCAATCTCGTCCTTTGGAGAATTTGACCTTATTACGAGGGCGGTGACGTGGGGGGAGTATATGGCATTGCCAATTCGTTGAACGTTGTCTACTTTCTGAACTGACGTCATCGTCGGCATGCGTCTTGATTATACCAGCTTCCGAGATATTTCCGGAGGTGATTTGGCATTTTGGTTTCCCGCGCCCATTTTGAACCATGGTTCTTCGATTTTCGTCTATTTTAGCCCTATAAATAGGAGGAAGGTTCAATCTTTGTCATCTTTCTAACTTCTGATATTTTGTACTCCCTTTTTTCATCTTCTTTGTAAAAAAACCGCTATTACGTGCTTTATACCCTTCCGTTTCTATTTAACCACTTTTTAACCATTAGAACATGATTCATATATACAATTACTATGGAAAAACGCGGACAACACAACATAAAAGGCCAAGATGATACCACATCTAGGGTTCCACCATCTTTGGGTGGTGGGAAAAAGGCCCAAAAACCTCTCGTCCCTCTTAGTGTGGACAAAGTTCTTCCCAAAGAGATTCATGCTCGAAGGGATTTCCCGACCAAGAGCTTGACTTCCTGTTGGGATCATACGGATTTTCTACAATCGCATTTGGATGGTTTACGGGAGACGTACCAAATCCCAAACCACGTAGTTATGGAGCCGGCCGGGACCAACTATATCAATGTACCTGCCAGGATATTGCACCTTTTATGAATACCCGTTCCTGGTTGGGTACGGTCTCCCGGTTTATCCCCTTGTGTAGGAGCTTTGCCGCTTCTATGATGTGTGTCTGGCTCAGCTTACTCCCAACACTTGGAAGGTGTGTCGTATTATGACCACCTATGCGACCAGGGCATGACTCAGCGTTTCGGTCCATCACTTGTTGCAGTTATTTAGCCCTGGCTATATGAGGGGTTCTATGCTGCAACTAAAGAGCCAAGGCACGAGGGGCTTGGTCGTCAAGGCCGACGACAAGACCAATCACCGCTTCTAGCGCAAGTTTCTCTACATCATTATGGAGCACCTAGTATCGAACCCTGAAGGATTCCCAGAGAGGTCGAATCAAGAACGTGAGTGTCTTTACTCGCATTTAGTATTGTTTGCAACCTTTGACCGTACAATTATTATAACTTCTTTTTGCTCTCTTTTCCCTTTTGCAGCGAGGGCGTCTCCACCCCGACCTGTTGAAGATATTAGGACATGAGTGGAGAGGATGATTCCCTCGGCAGAGGAATGCCGCACATGGTTTGTGTTCCACAATTGATACGGCCCACCAGGTAACGCCTCGACTAGTGTTTGGAGGTTTCATTAGGTTTCATTGCTTGACCTATCTTATATTGTCAGGTCGGAGTGCCCCTAGGAGGAGGATGAGAAAGAACGTCGCAACCTCGTCGGTAGTGGGGACTGATTCTTATGATGAGTACGTGCCTCGAGATTCTCCCACTAAGGGCACCCCAGAGGTCGCTCAACTTAAGGCTGCGCTAGTGGTTGAGTCCACAAGCGAAGTGACTCCTTCACCACCGTCCCCTCGACCCGTGGAGGAGAATTCTGAAGGCGAGGAGCGGCCGGAGCGAAAGAGGCACCGATTGAAGTTCAGCAAAGGAATTGCCACGGAAGATGAGATGGCAAGTGATCCTCATCCAGAGTCGAGGCCAGCTCTAATTGCCAATGCCATTCGTTCGGGGAGGTGGCTCCCTCGGGGAGGGTGGTTCCTGATACCGCCCCCACATATGTTCCAAAATGTAGCACGTCGACCATTGCTGAGCAAGCAGATGATGAGGAGAGGGCAGATGCATCAAGGAGGGATCGTGTCCGTGTGGTATGATCGCGGGTGGGCCTAACTGCTGATTTATGATTCCAAGAGGATACAACCTGTTGCAAAATAGCGAACAGGCCGCAACAGATATGTCCCAGCTATGTGTGGCCGCTGTGCGTGAGAGTTTAAAAGATTATAGTGACAGGGATTTGTCCCGAAGAGTTACTAGTGCGGCTTTGCAGGTATATTTTGTTCTTTACGTATTATAAAGTAAACCTTGGGTGTATGCTAATTTCTCCTCTTTTCATCAGACCATCATTTTGGAAGTAGAGAGGGGTCGGAGAGTGCAGAGAAAGGCTGCCACCCTCAAGAAGGTGGTAAAGAATTACAAGGAGTGCCGTGACAAGCATCACACACAGGCGGGCCTATTCACCAAGACCCGTAGTTTTAGGTTTTTCGTACGGGCCTGGAGCAGTCGGAGGCTCACCTGCGGAAGCGAGCAGATCAGCTGGAGGAGGTGGATAATCAGCTAATGGTTGTCTTGGACCAAAATGTTAAACTGGAGACTCTTCTCTAGTCAAAGGAGGATGAGTTAGAGATCGGTCATTGGGTAGCGGGAGAGGCCGCTAATTTGCATGCCGAGGTTGATGCCTTAATCTTTGAACTTCAAGACGGTCGAGATTGATACTCTTAAGCAGGCTGCTGCGGCTAGGTCAGGTGATGATGTGCTTGGTGAGGCATGGGACATGTGGGTATATGTCGAAGCCAAGCTTGATGTGTTTGAGAATTTGCTTTCTGTAGGTCATGCCACTAATGCAAAAGTTGAGGACCCGCACCGTTTGGTTCGGGTCGCTCGAGAAGCCTATGGGTATAGTTCCGATTCTTCAGACTGGACGAGCTATAATTTTGAAGATGTTAACCATCTAGCTTTCGAGTCCTGGATCATTGTGGCTTATCAAACTGAGGGTGGTAGCAGAAACGATGATGAACCAGCGGGCGACGGCGGACAAGGTGGTGATGGCTGCTAAGGCTTGTATTTATTTTGCTTTCGCAGTTTTGTGGGGACGTAAATAGATCCCTTTGTACTTCTATACTTTCTTCGAAGATAACAAAAGTTACGTTTTTGCTATTTCCCTTCGTACCTTTTATTTTGTGTGATTGCCATAGTTGTATACGTGACTTTGGATGTTGTCGAGTTGTTTTGTTTGTCGTAGTCGAGCTAGGTCGGCTTAGTATTGATGGGGGCCTTATACATCTATAGGTTAGAGATAGCCATGTCTATGTACGTGACCTCGATTGTGTCGAGTTAATTTGTCGTATTAGAGCTAGGTCGACTTATTATGAAGTGACCTTAGCCATTTATACGTTAGCGATAGCCATGACCATATACGTGATTTCAACTGTGTCGAGTTAATTAGTTGTGGTCGAGCTGGGTCGACTTATTATGACAGTGACCTTAGCCATTTATATGTTAGCGATGGATGTGACCATGTACGTGACTGCGACTGTGTCGAGTTAATTTGTCATGATCGAGCTGGGTCGACTTATTACGACAGCGGCCTTAGCCATTTATACGTTAGTAATGGCCGTGACCATGTATGTGACTTCGACTGTGTCAAGTTAATTTGTCGTGGTCGAGCTGGGTCGACTTATTACGATAGTGGCCTTAGCCATTTATACGTTAGCGATGGTCGTGACCATGTATGTGACTTCGACTGTGTCGAGTTAGTTTGTCGTGGTCAAGCTGGGTTGACTTATTACGATAGTGGCCTTAGCCATTTATACGTTAGAGATGGTCGTGACCGTGTACATGACTTCGACTGTGTCGAGTTAATTTTTTGTGGTCGAGCTAGGTCGACTTATTACGATAGTGGCCTTAGCCATTTATACGTCGGAGATTGCTGTAGCCTTTCATACATTGGAGATGGTCGTAGCCTTTCATACATCGAAGACGACCAAAGCCTTTCATACATTGGAGATGGCCGTAGCCTTTCATACATTGGAGATATTCGTAGTCTTACATACATTGAAGATGGTCGTAGCCTTTCATACATTGGAGATGGTCGTAACCTTTTATACATTAGAGATGGTCGTAGCCATTCATATATTAGAGATGGTCGTAGCCTTCTTTCATACATTAGAGATGGTCGTAGCCTTTCATACAATGGAGACGACCGTAGCCTTTCATACATTGGAGATGGCCGTTGCCTTTCATACATTGGAGATGGTGTTAGTCCAATCCCTTTGGCATGCTAGTTGGGAGGGCGTGCGGAGTAGCCGGTGTGCCAAATTTGCATCGTGAGTATCTCCGAGGGTGTCCTCTGCACCCTCGTTAAAACCTTCCTCAGAAAACACAATTGGGACAAAACTCGGGTAAGGGAAAAAGAGTACGACTCGAGAAGCGCCTTTTAAAAATGGAAATACTTGAGGTGGGCGTCGTTCCATTTGTTTTAGAGCGTCTTTCCTTCTATTGTCTCTAGATGGAATTTCCCTTTATCTGCCGTTGCAGTGATTTTGTATGGTATGTCCCAGTTGGTGCCTAGTTTTCCTTTTCTTGGGTCTTTTGATGTCAAGGTTTTAATTTTTAGGACGTAGTCACCCACTTTGAGTGATCGTATCTTGGCTCTCTTGTTGTAGTATCTTTCGATTTGCTATTTCTGGGCCACCATCCTTATGTGGGCCATTTCTCTTCTTTCATCGGCCTCATCGAGGTCTTGAAGTCTGCTTATGTCATTTCAGCTATGTTTGTATGCAAATACCTAAGCCTTGGTTCACCTACTTCGACCGGTGTGACAGCGTCGATTCCATAGACCAGTGAGTATGGTGTTTCTCCCATGGAGGATTTAGGTGTTAGTCGGTGTGCCCATAGTAATTCTGGTAGTAGCTCAGGCCATAGTCCTTTAGCGTCTTCGAGTTTCTTCTTTAGTATGTTTAGTATCATTTTATTGGACGATTCGGCCTAGCCGTTGGCGGAGGGGTGGTATGGCATGGAGAGTATCCACTTAATATGCCGTTTGTCGAAGAATTCGGTTGTTTTTTGACCGATGAACTATCGCCCGTTGTCGTTGGTGATTTCTATAGGGATGTCAAAGTGGTAGATGATGTTTTCCATATGAAAGCGATGACTTCCTATTCGTGTATTTGGGCGTACACACCTGCTTCTACCCACTTGAAAAGAATAGTCCATTAAAACTAATAGAAATCATACCTTTCCTCGTCTGGACCGGTAATGGACCGACTATCTCCATTCCCCATTTGATGAAAGGCCACTGGGAAGTGACGGAGTGGAGAGATTCTCCTGGTTGGTGTATCATGGGGGTGAACTTCTGGTATTGTTTGAATCGGCGGACATATTATGCCTCATATTTCTTCATGGTTGGCCAATAGTAGCCAGCCCGTATTAGGCAGCGCACGAGGGTGCGGTTACCTGTATGGGCGCTGCAATGGACCTCATTTACTTCCTCGAGTATCGGTGTCATTTGGTTAGGACCTAGGCATTTGGCCAGGGGTCTGCCAAAGGTCCTTTTGTAGAGCTTGTGGTTTATCAAGCAGTATCGGGCGGCCTACACGTGGAACTTCTTGGCTTCTTTTTTGTTAGGCGGGAATGTCCCTTCCTGCAAGTAGGACATGAACTATTTTCGCCAGTCCCAAGTTAAATTTAATGAGAGTACCTCTATATGATCAATGGCCGAATGGAGGGTGTCCATGCTCTCTTTATAGAAGTTTTTGGCAGCTGCGGCTAGTTTTACCAGACCATCCACCTTGGCATTCTATGCCCTGGAAACCTGCTCAAAGTGGCACCCATCGAGTTTGGCCATTAATCTGTAGATCTCCGACTGTTACTTTTGTAATCTCTGCTCCTTGATTCGGTAAGTCCTAGTGACTTGGTTCACCACGAGCTGGGAGTCGCAATGGAGAACAAGTCGGAAATCTCCATACTTGATGGCCAATTTTGTACCAGCGTAATGACTTCATATTCTGCCTCGTTATTAGGCACCTCGGAGCATCGTATGGACTTGCAAATTATTTAGTCCATGGGGACTTTGTAGACAAGTCCCAGTCTTGATCCCGAGGCATTAGCGGCACCATCAGTATAGAGAGCACATAGGTCGATGCTAGAGGGGGAACGATGTGCCTTTTGTATCGCCTCTGGTAGTATCTTTACACTGAAATCGGCCACGAAGTCAGCGAGGACCTGTGACTTGATGGAGGTTCTCGGGAGGTATAAGATATTGTGTTCACTGAGCTCTATGACCTACCTTGGAAGCATGCATGATAATTCAAGCTTATGTAGTACGCTCATCAAGGGGAAGGTAGTCACTACTTTTATGGGGTGGCATTGGAAATAGGGTCTGAGCTTCCGTGAAGCTACGACCGGTGTCAGGGATAATTGTTCAAGGTGTGGATACCTTGTTTAGGAATCCACTAGGGTTTTTCTAATATAATAAACAGGGGATTGTGTACCTTGAGTCTCGTAAACCAATACTGCGTTAGTGGCAACTTCTGATACGACCAGGTATAACAATAGGGGCTCACCCGGGTCTGCTTTGGCCAGTAGTGGAGGTGACGAAAGACACATGTTCAGTTCTCTCAATGCTTCGATGCATTCTTTGTTTCATTGTAACCCGTTGTCCTTTCTCAGTACATTGAAAAATTGTGGCATCTGTCGGAGGATCGTAAGATGAATCTGGATAGGGCAGCTATTCGCCTCGTTAGCTTTTGCACATGCTTTTTGCTGTTCAATACCTCGGGTATCGCATCTATTGCCTTGATTTGGTCTAGGTTGACTTTGATACCTCGTTGGGATACGAGGAATCCTAAGAATTTTCTCGAGGCCACATTGAAAGCGCATTTCTCGGGATTCAGCTTCATCCCATACCACCTTAGTATTTCAAAGGCTTCTTTTAGGTGGTTGATGTTATCCTCTTTTCTCATCTACTTTGCCCGTATATCGTCGATATAAATTTTCATGTTCTTACCGAGCTGTTCTTTGAACATCTTGGTGACCAATCTTTAGTACATAGCCCCTGAATTTTTTAGCTCGAAGGGCATCACTTTGTAGCAGTATGTTCCTTGTTGGGTGATGAAGGTCTTCTTCTCATGATCATCCTTGGCCATCTTTATTTGATTGTAGCTGGAATAGGCATCTAATAAAATCAACAGTTCATGTCTTGCGGTGGCGTCGATCAGCTGGTCAATGTGGGGAAGCGGGAATAAATCCTTTGGGCATGCTTTATTTAGGTCGGTGAAATCTACGTACATCCTCCACTTCCCATTTTTCTTTTTAACCATGATGATGTTGGCGATCCATTGAGGGTACTTTTATTCCCTGATGGAGCCGTTGGTGAGTAGCTTGTCTACTTCCTCGCCGACCACTTCGTTGATTGTGGCATTAAATTTCCTTCTAATTTGTCATACCGACGGATGCAGTGGATTGACTTTTAGCTTATGGGTGGCGATATCTCACGAAATCCCTGGCATATCTGAATGGGAAAAAGTAAACAGATCTGCGTGGTTAGTTAGGAATTCATTATACTTACTTGGGCTGGTAAGGTCATGGCTGATGTAGGCTTTCCTCGCAGGGTTGGTATCGTCTAATTGGAGTGGGTCGAGATCTTCGACTGTCGCTTTACATGATTCCATGACACCAGGATCTTTGATGGTGTCTATAGTCGGGTTGATTTTAGTCCCCTACACGGCTAATTTATGTGTCTCCGCGCTTGCCCCTCTTAGTTGTTGGGTGTGGGCAGTCTTGGGTTATTTTGTAGCACTCTTTTGCATTGTGCGACTCTCCCCTAATGCTGAATATTCCCCATGGGGTATGGAATTTGACCACCTGGTAAAGGCTTGAAGGTACCACTCGCATTGCATGTATCCATGGACGCCCTATGATGATGTTGTATGTCGTATCCTGGTTCATCACGTGGAAAGTTGTTTCCAGCGTGGCTCCTCCCGCGAAGACGGGAAGTGTTATTTTTTCGGATGTCCATTCCACTGCATTCTTTAAACCAGTTAGTGTTATGCAATGCGGTATAACCCTATCCTCGAGTCCTATATGTGCGAGAACCCTCGGGTGGATAATACAGGCGCCACTTCCATCGTCGATCATGACTCTTTTGACATTTGTATCAATAATGCGTCAAGTAATAACCAAAGTGTCATAGTGAGGGAAAGACAAACCGTCAACGTCAGACTTAACGAAAGTGATACAACCTTCGAATTCGTCATACTGTTCGCGGGAGATGGTCCACTTTAGCCTGTGAGTATTGGTGAACTTAACGTGGTTTATTGTCCGCGTTGGGGAAGGCGGATTTGGCAGCCCGCGAGATTGTTCTCGGCCGCATGAAAAGTTTATTTTTCCTTTATCGCTGAGTAACTCCTTCAAGTATCCTTGATTCAGCATCCTGACTAATTCTTGTCGTACACCTATACAGTCTTCGATTTTGTGTCCCCGTTTCTGATGGAACTCACACAGGACGTTCGATTTCCTCATGGCAGGATCTGACTTCATCTTCTGAGGCCATTGCACAGTGATGCCTAGCTTCTTCAGTGCGTACACTATTTCTGAAGGAGACACACAAAAGTTATGTGTTGATAATAAGGGGAGCGTACCTCTTTCATTTCAGAGTGGGGCGACATATCCCTATAACGTGTCCGTATGTCTGGGCGGTGGATTGGAGGATCTGGTGTAAGGCTGATGTCGATCTCTGTTGGAGTGTGTGAGGTGTTCATAACGTCCCTCATGACATTGATCTTTCCTTGTTTCTAAGTTTATTATTGTCAGCCGTTGGGTCGGCCCATTGAGATCATCCTCGTCCGGTCGTACATTGGCACACTAGGCGTTGTGGATTTCCTCCCATGTTGTAGGGGGATATTTCATGAGGCGGCTCAGCAGATTTTTAGTTGCCCTATAGCTATCCATACTTAGTTTGTTCTGGAAGGCGACGACTGCCATACCTTTTGACACGTTTGGCAGACTCATGCTGACCCTGTTAAACCTGGCTAGGAAGTCCCCAAGCCCTTCACCTCTAGTTTGTCTGACGGCGAAGATGTCTTTGACCCTTGCTATCCCTTTCTTTGCACCCGTGTGGGCAGTGATGAACTTATCCGCCATTTCTTCGAACATTGATATTGCCATAGCAGGCAACTAGGAATACCACGTCAAGGCCCCCCTCCCCCCAGTTAACATCTCACCAAACGTTTTCAGCAGAACCGACGGTACCTATTCTTTTGATAGGTTGTTGCCCTTTATGGCAGTGACGAAGTGGATTAGATGATCCTCGGGATCAGTGGTTCCATCGTACACCCTCAAGTAGGGAGGCATCTTGAAGGTTTTTGGGATAGAGTAGGGGCAGCTTCTTTAGAGTATGGCTGCTCTACGCAACTTCCCACGTCTCGTTTTGGTAGAAACTTAAGGGCTCCGGGGATTTTGTCGACCCTCCCCCGGTGTTCCTTCATCTGGTCACAGAATGCTTTGTTTTCTTTTTGCATTTTCTCCATCTTTCTTAGGATGGCAATTAGCGTGCCATCACTGATATGTGCCTCGACCGGTTGATTATTTGGTCGTGTCTTTCCCTTGTTCATCCATGGCAGTGGTGATACTTATTATTGGCATTGACTTGATGTTGCCTTGTGGTGATTTCTAAACCAAGCAACTTAAGGTGATTTTCAGCCACTCTTCCAGTAGCTTTTTGATCACCGAGGGTGCTTTCTTGACAGCAAATGTGGAAGCTCCTTTGTCGTGCAAGATCGTTGGATCCTCGGAGGGGGAAGGTGAGATCTCTGCACATGTTGCGGTGCTAGGAGTTGCGTTGATGATGACATCGTCAGTGGCCTCGTTGAGAGGACCAAGAAGGTTGGCTATGACCCCCATTATAGCTTTGAATCTGGTGTTATTTCAGCCATCTTTGATTTTCGAGTGATGTAGAGAAAGGTGGTGGTAGGCTAATCTCTAGGTGGATACTATAATTTTGATTCTCGAAATCCCCACAGACGGTGCCAAATTATTTGGCTCAAAAGTTAAATGTTACTTTACAAGCTTAATACAATCAAAAAGGTAAAAAAAAAAGTAAATCGTAGTCAAATATAATAAGCCAAGAGATACGAAATCAATATAGTTATGATTGATCGGATATTACAAAATGAAGAACCTAAGAACAGCAATTTGTCAAAGTTAAGAAGTAGAGAGAGAAATATGGGAGAATGAGAGAGTTGTATTATTAGATAATAACACTAATGCTCTTTACAATGGGGAGGACCCCTTTATATAAGAAGGGGCATCCTTTAAAATAATAATAAAAGCATTGGAACGTAGTCAATATCCTCTTAGCAAGGACGCCTAGCCATGAGTGACGTCGTCCACGCCCTCACATCTGAACCGTGCTCCTATTCTAGAAGGTATACGAAGAAGGTCGTATCCTCTTGATTTAAAGACGTGTTGGGTCAAATTTGACCCTATACAGGATTAACAAAAAATAATTGAATGCAAACGGGACGTTCACCTTGCTTGAAAACAAATACCACAATGGGCTGCAAGACAACATGACTTTGTCCCAAAATGCGAGAGTAAGTTATTGTGCATCCCAAAAGATGATTTTTATTATGAAAACAAGTAAGTCTTGATATTTGTATAGATGTTGTTGTTTAATTGTAGTTATTTTGGGTGATTATTTTATGGAACTTATAAGTTTAAGACTATCTTTAGAATCTTCTCTATAGAAAAAAGAAATAAGGGAGTTGGGTTAACTTGGAAGCTTTGTTCCTCTTACAATCTTACCCAACGAGGCGCCTTTTCAAAATAAATTTATCACACTTCCTCTTTGTAGATCAAGATGTAAGCATAAACTTTAATTCTACCAGGATCTTGAACATGATAATCTTACATATAATCGTCATAGAAAACATACCCGAATCGTGAGCCATCATCTTTAAGCGGAAGCGTTAATCGGTAATTGGTTTCTCGCCCCTTGCCCTAGCTTTCATTACCGCCGTCTTTAGGGATGGAAGAGAGGAAAAGCAGTAACCCTAATGGGTGGGGAGAGGACCAATTTATAGAGATTTTCATTTAATCTGGTACGTCCATCAAGTAACCAATCGGACGGATGAGATTTATTCATTAATTAAATATTAATTATGGGCCTTAACTTATTGGGCCACATTATTATAAGAAATAACTTACATTGTCCCACTTGGCCCAATAATCACATAATATTAATATTTAATATAGGAACATTAGTTGCGCATAAACAAATCTCGTCTATAATGTCCATCATAAATACCATAATACAATAAACTAGTAAATGTGAGTTATGGCGGTTATACATAATTTGTCTACATACTCCCTTCCATATACTACAACATTAGTAATTTACCGTATCAGGTTCATAAGCTATAAAATTTTATGGTCCACAATAATGTCTCCTTGAGACTTATCCTGTAATATCTCAAAACAATAATGTGCACACCATTATGAGAAACAGGAAATCACTAATGTATATCGGAAACATATAAATGAGCTCAGAGTGTCAAAACATCATAAATACATGAGTCATAAATACAGCCAAGACTCATTCTATGTACATGTTCTTTAAATATCTTTGGCTGTAAACCTTTCGTTAACGGATCTGCAATCATGAGATCTGTTCTAATATGCTCAAGTGACACTCTTTGTTTCTGAACTTCCTCCTTGACGGTAAAGTACTTTAACTCCATATGCTTGGCACCTTTGGAGTACTTATCATTCTTGGAGAAGAATACTGCTGCAGAATTATCACAATAAATTTTCAGCGGCTTGGTAATGGTGTCGACAACCCCAAGTCTTGAAACAAAGTTTCGCAGCCATAATGCATGAATTGTGGCCTCAAAACATGCCACAAATTCTGCTTCCATCGTGGATGTAGCAATGATAGATTGTTTGGCACTCTTCCACGATATTGCTCCTTAAGCTAATTGGAACAAATAACCAAACGTGGATTTTCTAGTGTCAACACATCCAGCGAAATCTGAATCCGAGTATCCAACAACTTCCAAATGCTTGGATCTCCTATACATGAGCATGTAATCCTTCGTTCCTTTCGGGTACCTCAAAACTTTCTTTGCAGCTTTCCAGTGGTCAATTCCTGGGTTACTCTGATATCTTCCTAACATTCCGACCGCAAAGCTAATATCCGGTCAACTTCCTTGTATCTGAAAGCGATGACAGGATGTTAGGTCTAGTAAGGAGGACGGGAGTGGGGGACGGCCCTACGCGCAGGCACTAGAACCAATCAATAGAATGAAATGAAATAATGGTAAGTCTGGGCATACATCAGACTGCCAACAATAGAAGAGTAAGGAATTGATTCCATTTCCTTTCGTTCTACATCATTTTTAGGACATTGCATGAGACTAAATTTGTCCCCTTTTTGAATTGGAACAATTCCTGCTGAACAATTGTTCATGTTAAATCTCTCAAGAATTCTTTCGATATAGCCTTTCAGAGACAACCCCAATAATCCTTGTGATCTATCACGGAATATTTCTATTCCTATCACATAGTATGCCTCACCCATATCTTTCATTTCAAAATTCTTAGAGAGAAAATCTTTAGTCTCACGCAATATACCTAAGTCATTAGCAGCAAGTAGAATATCATCAACATATAGGACTAAAAATATAAACTTGCTCCCACTGATCTTTTGGTATATACACCGATCAACGGTATTTTCCACAAATCCAAAAGATGTTATGGCATCATTGAACTTTATATACCATTGTCGTGAGGCTTGTTTAAGTCCATATATTGACTTTTTCAGTTTACACACCATTTGACCTTTCCCTTTATTTTCGAAACCCTCTAGTTGGTCCATATACACTTCCTCCTCGAGATCTCCATTAAGAAAGGCAGTTTTCACATCCATTTGGTGTAACTCCAAATCATAATGAGCCACCAAAGCCATAATAATTCTTAACGAGACTTTCTTTGAGACCGGTGAAAAGGTCTCTTTATAATCAATGCCTCCTTTCTGAGTATAACCCTTGGCAACAAGTCTGGCTTTATATCTCTCAATATTACCATTTGAATCGTATTTGGTATTAAAGACCCATCTACACCCGATTCTTTTAGAACTTTTAGGTAATTCAACGAGATCCCAAACTTTATTGTATTCCATGGATTTTAACTCTTCCTTCATGGCATCAATCCATTTGTCAGACTCATTACTTTCTATGGCTTGTGAAAATGAAACCGGATCCTTATTAAGACCAATATCAAAATCTGACTCTTGCAAATAAACCACGTAATTATCCGAAATAGCCGATTTTCTAACTCTTTGAGATTTTCTTAATGGCATTTCTTGTGGTTCATTTGTGTCAGATATTTGAGAGTTAGTTTCTTCATGAAGTGTTTCATCCAAATGTTGCTCGGCATTGTCAAAGTGTTCTTCAACAACTGGAACAATATTTGGTATTTGTGTGGAAGTAGGCATATTTCTGGGTAATAGAATATTGACCCTTACCTCTTTAATTTCCACACTTTGCTTTTCAACACTCCCACTAACTTCACCATTCTCAATGAATCTTGCATTATCGGTTTCAAAAATTCTTGAACTATGGTTTGGACAGTAAAAGACATACCCTTACTGTTCGAGAATCTAATTTCTTTTCTTGTGGATTATAAACTCTAGCTTCCGCTGGGCAACCCCAAACATGTAGGTGCCTTAAACTAGGTTTCCTTCCTGTCCACAGTTCAAAAGGGGTCTTTGGAACTGCCTTACTAGGAACCCTATTTAATAAATATACAGCGGTTTTAAGAGCATACATCCACAATGATTTGGGTAATGAGGAATTACTTATCATGTTCCTAACCATGTCCATAAGTGTTCGATTATGCCTTTCTGCAACACCATTTTGTTGAGGTGTTCCTGGCATAGTATACTGTGCACATATGCCACATTCCTCGAGAAACTTTGCAAATGGACCTGGATATTGTCCAGACTCATTATATTTTTCATAATATTCACCACCTCTATCTGACCTAATAATTTTCACCTTTTTATCTAATTGCCTTTCAACCTCATTAACAAACACCTTGAGAGCATCTGCTGCTTGAGATTTTCTTTCAGCAAATAGATGTATCTATAACGTGAAAAATCATCGATAAAGGTGATAAAATATTTTTCTCCCCCAAAAGATGGAACATCAAAAGGTCCACAAATATCGGTGTGTATGATTTCAAGAAGCTGGGTGCTTCTTGTGGCACCTTTCTTATTATGCTTGGTTTGCTTTCCCTTAATGCAATCCAAACATATAGTAAGATCAGTAAAATTTAGATTCGGAAGAATCTCATTCTTTACTAATCTCTCTAACCTTTCTTTGGAGATATGACCCAACCGTCTGTGCCACAAGTAAGCAGAACTTTCATCTAGTGAACTACGTTTAATTCCAACATTATGTTGGACATTAAGAAGGGATTCAGAAAAAATAATATCGAGTTTCAATTTATATAAACCATCACTAAGAAAACCAGAACCATAGAAATTAGCATTCTTATAAATTGAAACATCCATTTCCAAACTTTAAATCAAATCCAGAAACATCAAGTCTTGAAAGAGAAATCAAATTTCTAGAAACTGAAGGTACATAAAGAGTCCGTAATAGATCAAGGTGACGTCCAGTCTCCATGATCAAACGATAAGTCCCTATGCCTTCAATTGGAGCCTTCATACGATTTCCCATGGACAAGAAATCCTTATTTGGATTTGTGGTTTGGATCGTAAGGAATCCCTGCAACGTAGTAGATACATGAGCAAGTTGCACCAGAATCAAGCCACCAAGTATTATTAGGAACTTCTACTAAATTTGATTCGAAACATACAAAAGCACTAATTGTACCTTTCTTTTCGAACCAAGCTTTACGTTTCAAACAATCTTTCTGATAGTGTCCTTCCTTATTACAGAAACGACACGTATCTGCCTTACGTTCCTTGTTAGCATCCTGTTGAGCTTTAGCAGGTGCTTTATTCTTCTTGAACTTGTTGGCCTTTTCTTTAAGTCCTTTACCAGCTCTTTGACCCATGAGGTTAATTGAATGACTCCCTTATTTCTTAAGTCGTGACTCCTCCTGAGTAAGCATACTGGACAATTCACTAACATTCCACTTATCCTTAATAGTGTTTTAGTTAATTTGGAAAGGTCCATACTCAAGAGGCAACGAGTTCAGAATAAACTGAACCAAGAAGGATTCATCCACTTTCATCCCCAAGGTCCGAAGTCTTGCTGCAATGTTAGTCATCTCGATGATATGATTTTGCATACTACGCGACCCATCAAACTTCATGGTCGTGAGTTCGGCCATTAGTGTACCAGTGAGAGACTTATCTGCAGAACGAAAACGTTCTTCCACAAACGTCAGGTATTCCCTGGCACTTTCTGTTTGTGGAATAGTACTCTTAATGTTGTTGGCAATATTCATACGCATAAACATAAGGCTTAGCCTATTGGAGTGTTCCCATGCTTTATAGAAAGACTTCTCATCCGAACTGCTCGAATCAGTAATGGCAGCGGGCTTATCATTCAGTAGAGCCAAGTCAAGATCCATTACACCCAAGTGGAACTGGACTTGTTCACGCCTTTCAGAGAAGTTCAATCCATTGAACATAGTAACAGACGAAGCAAGCGAATGAAAAGGAATAGCTGCAAAATAGATAATACATGCTCACAAATCAATATGGATTCAACAAAACAATTAAAGCATATCGCAATTCTCCTTTGGGTAGATACTACGACACACTATCATAATTTAAATGCCATTTAGTCTTTAATAGGTATTTAAATATTTTTAACCAAATATATATGCCATCTTTGGACAGACAATATATATTTGACTAAGAATATTAATTTACCTCATCATGTTCACTATTCATAGAATAATTGATTCACCTTTGGGTAAATCCTTAAGTTCTAGCAATAGTAAAAATTAATTTATTCATTAATTTTAAATTATAGGCATTTCATTAATTTAATGGATAAACGGTAATTTTATGTATGCATATTTTCATAAACAAACTAGTTTGGCCACTTTGGTGACTAACAAACTATATAACATAAATGCACACATAAAATAAAAATCATAAGATTTTATGCATGTGAGTACTTTAAATAACCTAGTTTGTTCACTTTACTAACAAACAAACTCTGTAACTTTAAATGAATAATTATTTATTGCATAATACTAATAAAAGAACTATATCACAGTTACACATTACGTGAAATATATGTACAAAGTTTTTACATTCCAGAGACCATTAGAAAATAAACCTCATTACTTTAACAGTCAAATAAAAGGAAGCATAACATTATGTCCAGAACCCTATAGACCATGGCTTCCTTCGTTTATCAATCCGAATCGATAAATATTACTGCTTAAGTTTACATAAAAATTCAATGCAAAATTAAACTTGATAAATCAGCAGGTTAAACAATTTGTTCTGTTATTGCCATGCGTAGAACTTTACTAAGAAGAATTATCTTTTACTAATCTCGTAAGATTGGTTCTCAATAATTAATCTGAATCGATTTCATAAGGAAGATTATTTGTTCAAACAACCTGGCTCTGATACCACATGTAAGCATAAATTTTAATTCTACCAGGATCTTGAACATGATAATCTTACATATAATCGTCATAGAAAACATACCTGAATCGTGAGCCATCATCTTTAAGCGGAAGCGTTAATCGGCAATTGGTTTCTCGCCCCTTGCCCTAACTTTCGTTACCGCCGTCTTTAGGGATGGAAGAGAGGAAAAGCAGTAACCCTAATGGGTGGGGAGAGGACCAATTTATAGAGATTTTCATTTAATCCGGTACGTCCATCAAGTAACCAATCGGACGGATGAGATTTATTCATTAATTAAATATTAATTATGGGCCTTAACTTATTATGCCACATTATTATAAGAAATAACTTACACGAGAAACTTATTATACTGGTATACATTATTTACAAACCAGACAATAAGAGTTTCCCAATTAATTAAACTGATGACACGTGTTAAGAATAGGAGGCACCATATGTAAATAAATATTACTAGACGTACGATGGAATTTAAATCACAAAAATTTCTAGTACAGCCATATAGTATCAAAGAACCAAAACTAGGAAAATATAAATACAAATACATTAGTTTCTAGGGCTTATGTTTTTCATAAAATGGCATTTAATTCACTCAACAACACAGGCTAGACAGTTGCTCCCCTTCCGCGACAAACCTGGCAGCCATACCTCATTTTCCTCTATAAAATTAACATTTGAAAAATAACAAAACTTGGACCTTCAACGAAGCAGCGCTAGCTGGTGTCTACTTCAACCTATATTCTGAAGTTATTATCTAATAATAAAATCAAATCAAACCAAACGTACAACCCCTTGCCCCCTCCTCGTTTGTTTGTTTGTTTGTTTTTTTGTTTTGTTTAGACGCTCACCGCGCGTGTTCATTGGGTCTATTTCCTAGTTTTAAATGTAAGTACAAGATTTTTGTAAGGAAATGCGAACATTCATTTTCTTAGGGTCCATAACAACGGAGCATTGAACCGTATTGTAGAACTTGGGCTTCACCACTCTTCCTAAAACATAAGCCCTGGCTCGAACCTTGAAGTCTAGGGCCAGTGACACTGCTGCTACTGGTTTCCCCTCCTTGCTTATCAAGTCGGCTCCTCCTCCATACAATGGAATTTTACTTCCTATCAAAGTCACTGTTACAGTTCTCTGACTTTTTCTTTGTTGGTAAAACTTGTTTACCTGCTCTTAGACCACATACAACAACAAATCAATTTTTAAAGATATCAACTACTACTCCCTCCCCCCGTTTCAGTTTCTAGTAAATTAATACAGATATCATAAAATTATGTACAGTAACAAAGTAAGATACATGAACTGAAAAGTAATGTTAATTAAAAGGTAAGTGACGACTTACACTTCCAGTAGCTACGGTGAGCTGTGAAAAGGAAAGAAGCAGAGGAGTAGACGTTACATGCACCCCAAAAAATGTGCCTGTATTACGAAATCTCATCTTCACTGTGGAGTTCATTGATACCATCTCCGTTGCAACTCCCGACGAATCCATACCGGCTTGAATCCCAAACTCATTGAAGGAAATACTCTGCACATTAAATCACGCTATTTAACAACTATTCCGGCTATCGCTCTAGAAAGTAATACAGTAGTTAAATTCTTAGACCTTAGCATGAGCTTAACGTACAAATCTTCTAAGGTGAGTGCATATATATATATATATATATATATATATGACAGATCTTAAGATTCATTTCTTGTTATTCATCCAGAAGATTAGTGAACCACAATTAACTTTAAACTAAAATAACAAAATAAGGATCTGCTTGGCATATAGTAAGGAAATTAGATTACCCTCATGGTGACAACAGGTTTCTGATTTCTGCTGGCCCCCCACAAGATCAAGGAAAAGAAAGTGAAGAGCACAAAGAAGCCAACAACAAAAGCCAGGAAATAACAGCGGCGAGGGAGACCTTTGCGATAGCCATCGTCGTCAAGTAATCCCTCTTCTTCTATAGCATCAAACTCTTTCCACTGCTGCTTCTCTCCCTTCCTATGACGATGTTGGTGGTGTCTGCTGCTGCTGCTTCTGGACCCATTAGTACTTGACTTCTGTGTACTTGGTTTGAGTGAGCCGGAATACCTGGTAGATGATGAATCCCGGGATTGCCGGCCCGGTGAGCCCATTGGGCTAAGTATGGGAGTTGAGTGGAAGGAATTGGTCGTCTTTTCTCCATCATGAGAGTCTCTTGATGGGCTTTGCACGTAGTAAACTGGCCGATTTGGCGATGATGGTGCCAAACTCGTCACTTCTGAATCTGTTTTAGCATGATGAGTACTTGACATTGTTAATCACTAATTATCTGATCTCAATCTTTAGAACAGAAGAAGAAGAAGTGGAGAAATAAAGAGTAGATCTGGGATGATCACTGACTCTGAGAAATGAAGTAATAATTATAGTCTAGAAAAGTCCAACACCCACGTTGCTTCTTGTTTGTTTATTTGTTTTGTATACCAAATATTGCGTGCAATTGCAGTTAATTGAGGACCAAAGGGCATGGAGATAGGAGACCAAGGGTATCTCTCTCAGGAAAAATAAATGTAAAATTTTTATTAAAAATCGAAAAAACTTTTTCAGTAAGTAATGCCAGTTGGAGTTTTGAATATATTTATTCAGGGTTGAGCTAATTGAGTAACAAATGCTGATGTTGTCTCTATTTGTATTCCCAGCTAAACTACACCCAGAAAATTTAAATATGCATGCTCCCATTTTAAAGTATACTTGATATTGGCTTTATTAATTTAGAGTGGCGCCGGATTAGCAATAGTTGTTTCGTTTTTCTTTTAATTTTGGATGTGAGATGGATCCATGAGTAAGGAGAAAGGAGGCAACACGAGGAGAAATCTCTTAATCAGATCTGAACACTAAATAGGATATATTTATTTTGTCAATTGTTCAGTTTGGAGTTTGTAATTAAACATATATACTCCATTGTGGGTTTATGTACAGTAACGTGCAACATAATCTCGAACTTGTAAGTAGTATTTTAATCGATCAATCGACAATCAACCGTCTCAATTCCACACTAGTTTAGATGTAATTATTGGTAAATTTCTTTATGTTTATATATTGGTAAACGGTGATAGTGAACACCCTGATTTTTTAGTGGGGCAAACGAAGCAAGGATATAATTACATAGAATCGGGGTCGAAGCAAGAAACATCTTGTGCTCAGGCCCGAACGAAGAGCTTACCACTGTGGCCATCGAGACAACAGCCCCCGAATCCGGTTCGGGCTCCAAGACCTCGGAAGGCATAACCAAACAGTTGTACACGACTAACGAAGAGCCGTGATATCCACTCCAACCGGATATCATGGCGTGAATCTCGGCATGTATTGACGGCGGATAAGTGATTAACAAAAAAAGAAGATTTTTACCTTTCTTAGAATTGTATTTAGAGTAAACTATATAAAGCGGAAGTTTATTGTTAAATAGGGACACTGTAACATGCATATCAAGGCAATATGCATTTGTTTTCTCTGCTTCTAAAAGTCATTCAAAGTTCTTATTTTAGCTCATAGTTCTTCATAAGTATTTGGCTTCGAATCGTGGGCAGAACAATCACCAAGCTTAGACCCGCGTTCAGGCCTAACATGACAACTGATTTGGTTATTTATTCTATCTTCGATTCACTTATTTAATGTTATTACTCACTTGTATTGAATTAGTCCATTGTAACGACTCCACCGGTCATTTTGAGCATTTGCACTTTGCTTGATAGTTTGAAGGCATGAGTAGATCCATATGATATATTATGATTTATGTTAATTAGCTGTTTAGGATTTGAGGCTATTCAAAGTTGATTTGAAGAATGATTCTCAACTAGGAAGCTTTAAGTTTGAAGAGTTGACCAAGTTTGACTTTTCTAAATTTAACCTCAAAACTGAGTTTTGATGGTTCCACTAGGTTCGGATGGTGATTCTGCCCTCGAGCATATGCCCAGATTTGCATTTGAATTTTTCTAGAAGGTTTCACCACAAATTGACGAAAGTTGAAAATATAAAGGTTTAAAAAGTTCATAAGTTTGACCGAGAATATCGGATTCGAATTATGGTTTTGAGAATTGGAATAGCTTCGTTATTTAATTTGAGACTTATATACAAAATTTGGATTTATTTCGGATTGATTTGGTATGTTTCGGCGCGAGTTTTGAAAGATAAAAGTTCATTGACTCTTGATTTGAGGTACGATTTTTCATTTTTATGTGTCTAATGTGATTTGAAGCTTCGAATAAGTTTGTATCATATTTTAATACTTTTGTTATGATTGAATGGGGTCCCGAGGGGCTCAGTTATATTTTGGATCCTTGGTTAAGTAACTAGTTACGTTAAGGATTTTGAGTTTGATCATGGTCAATATCGAGTCAAGATAACCTCTTTTCGATGTTTTGAGTGCGCGGTTCGAAGCTTATTTTATGATTGAAACGCATATGTGGTTTGTGTCCGGGAGGGTCTCAATGAGTTTTGGGTGCTAAAACAAAAAAAAAGTTCGTTGATGATTTTCTGATGTAAAATAATTATAAAAACGTCATTTTCTATCCCTTAAATTTCAAGACTTCATTTATTTAAAACTTCAAAACAAACATATCCCTCATTTTAAGGCCAAATTGGTAATTCAAAAGCCTATCGTGACTGAAATTTCATAAGGAATCTATTGAAGGTATCATAAACAAGTTTCAGAAATCTCTGGCACATGAAACGTGTCAGAACAACTTGACAAAAATATTTAATACCAAGGGTTTGTTCATTATTTTAAGTTGATGAACTCGAGTTTTTGTAATTTTAGAGGCAATTTTCACTATATAAATAGAGTTAAGTGTTTTGTACTTCGTTTTGGTTATATTTCGTGAATGTATCTTTATTTTTGGTAATTAGATTGTGAATTTTAAAGAGGAATGTGGGGGTTATCGCCTAAAGTTTCATAATGCAAATTTTTGAGTTTTGAATATCGATTTGGAGTCGTGAAACTAGTGTGGTTGAACTCGTAATTGAATGCCGGATTTTGTAAGTTTTGTTAGATTCTAAAGTGCGGTCTAGGTTTTGACCTTTGGTCGATTTTAGGCTTTTGATTAAGGATCCGACCTTTATCATTTGAAATTATTTTCTTGGGCTTCATTTGATGTATCTGAATTGCTTTTCACTAGTTTTAGGTTGTTCGGAGGTCGGTACGCATGGGATGACATTTTGGAGCATCGTTTGGCATGCTCGGTATTTACTTTTGGCTTATTCGACGTAAGTAACAGTTCTAAACTTGGTACTGAGGGTACGAAACCCTGAATTATGTGTTATGTGTTTGGTATTGAGGTGACACACATGTTAGTTGACGGGCATGTTGGCTTGCACCGCGTGAATTATGACTCTGTATCCTTGTGGTACTGTGTAGTTACTTGAGCTTATCTGTAACTATGAGATCTCTTCGTACTAGAGCTATTGAGCTATGATCCATGTTAGAAACCATGTCTATGATACATACTTATTCTTTTGGGACCTACTAAGGTCATATTGCTGTTGAATTATTTGTTTAAGTTGAAATTTTACTCAGTCATATTCACTCATTTCATATCATATCTCACTCTCTGTCGTTATTCATCGACACATCATATCATCATTTTGGGCTAGTTTTATGGCATTGTGAGCCCAAAAGACTGGAGAGATTGATGACTGAGAGAGGTCGAGGGCCTGATTGTGAGGATATTGATATTTTAGCATGTGAGTTGTCCGTGTAGATTATAGTGTTTGGGCTGAAGGAGCCCCTATGGAGTCTGTACACACCTCCGGTGAGCGAAGTAGATTTTATACATACAACACATGTATGTATGTATGTGTATATATATATATATATATATATATATATATATATATATATATATATATATATATATATATATATATATATATATATATATATATATATATATGTATGTATGTGTGTGTGTGTGTGTGTTGGATTGGTTTGTATGCTGCAATGAGCCTTGTGGCTATATATGTATGTAGATCAGATTGTACGCCGCAAGAAGCCTTATGACTACATATATGTGGATCAGATCGCATGCCGTAATGAGCCTTATGGCTATATATATGCGGATCGCATTGCACGCCACAACGATCTTTATGGCTATTGTGAGCACGTGTTTTTTGCCCTATATGAGAATTACTCCCAAAAATTCAAAATAAAATAATTTTGTGTCGTTTGCAATTATTGTGGATTTTCTGTTATTTTTCTTTTACTATTTATATTTTGTGCGTTCATATTTGTATGTCTAAATTATCTGAAAAAATATAAAAATATAAAAATATATTGCATTTGTAAATAAAATTCATGATCGCAATTTAGAGTAATTAAGTTTGTTTTACGAAAATCAAAAATAAAAAAATATATATATTTGGCATTTTTACCATTTAATGTCCAATTGTGCGATGTTATTTTAGTTTGTTATTTTATTATGCGTGATAATTATTATTTAGAGTTAATTAATATTTTAGGATTATTTGATATTAAGGTTTGCATTTTCAGAAAAAAAAAACAATTGAAGAAAATAATTAGTCTTCTTAATTGAAGGACCCAATTTGGGCCAATTACCACTCTACTCACACCAAGTTCTAACTAAAACACCCCTTAAACCCAACCAGGTCAACCCGACCCGGTCCGCCCCTAACCCAAACAACCCCCTCTCATTTTAATTTCATTTGCCTAACCCTAAAAACCCCTTCTTCTCTAACCAGCCACCCCACCTCCCTATTTCTCTTCTCCTCCATAGCCGCCGCCTCAACCAACAACCAAACAACCTCCGGTCCTTCACCTCCACGACCACCCTCCATCTCCACAGTTCAACCAGTCACCACCAGTCTGCCGGTAGTACCCAAACGACCACCATCACCCTAACGTCCAGCCATGGACGACCACTGCCTCCACCTCATCGTCACAGCTTCTTGCTTGACGACCACCAGCCCCTCATAGCCGCCAGAACTTCACCAACAACCCTTGAAACTCGTCGTCCAAGCGACTCCATCCGACCAGCACTTGAATTCAAAACAACAGACCTAAGAAGGATGGACGAAGGAGATGGGTACAACAACAACGTATAAGGAGATTCGATGTTTGATTTTGGATTTAAATCCTACTGTTATTCGTACCATATTTCCTCTCGATCTTATGCTTTCAATTCTAGAAGCCATGGAATCCGATGGAGTTCCGATTATGGTTTAATACACCATTAATTCGAGGTGCTGACTCAAGGTCCGTTCATGGTTGATGATCCTGGTTGTTGGTTTGAAGTCTGTCTCGATCGAACCTAAGTTTGTCGAATTCCCAGTTGTGGCCCGATGTTCCAGTCACAATTTCTGCTTGATGTTTGCTGTTTCACAACTGATTTCTGGGAGTCGAGGCATGTATATTCATTGCAACTTCATTGATTTTGAAGAGAATTTTAGGCTCAATAAGTTTCATTCCGTATCACTCTTCATTTATCTAAACTTGTTTGGGTAATTTGAGTTACAGAATAGTTGTTTTGTTTAATTTCCTCTCGATTCAAGTTTATATCTTGTGTCGATTAAATGCATCGAGTTTCTTCTGTTGAAATCTTCAAGTGAGCTTAAAGTGATTGAAGATTCAGATTATCATCATGTTTAGTACCTCAATATTATTGTTAATCATCTGTTTCTGGGTGTTAATGAAAATTAATTAGGATGTTTGGTTTGGATAGTCATGGGAATATACAGTTTTGAAGAATTCAAATAATTCGAGTCCCGAGTTCAACTTTGACGAGTATGTTCTGTTCCTTTCAAGTTTTTTTAAGGAGATTAGATGGGATTACTTCAGTAGTTGCGTGCTGTTAATTTTGTTTCAAATGGTCTTTGGTTCTTACCTCCCCATTGTCTACCATTTTTACATATGAATTCAATTGTTTTGAGTATATTACAATATGCATACACTTTGTTAGGTCAGAATCATGTTGTTTTGTCTCCTGAACTTGAACTTTCATCTATGTTTGGTTGCTATCTAATTTGATTCAAATTTCAAATTTGAATTGTAATATGTCCTGTTTAGGGTCTGATATGAATCTGATGTTGGTTTAAATTTAGCTTTGGTGTGATAGTATTTATGAGTTAGTTTCTTGTGGTTAATTACTAATTTGTTCGGGGAATTGGTTATAGCTGATGGGTAATAATCACAGGGCATCAGGGGGTATCTTTGGAATTGAAAACTTGAAGAATTGGTATTAACTGCTCTGTCAATAAGCACTAATGTGACATTAAACTAATAATTTTGTTTAATAAAAAGGGGAACAAGACATAGTGGTGTGGAGAGACTTTAAAGGAGTTGATTAAAATATGTTTCCCATATCTGCTTTAACATTAAATAAAGAAAGATATTGGTTAATGGGGAACAAAACATATGATAGTGGAGTTGATGAAAAACAATTGCTTAATTAATGGGTTTTAATACTCTTATGAGCTGTAAAACTAGGAGGGCTCGAAATTGATTTCCAGTGATTCGGTTAGCTCCGAGTGGTGATTTGTAACTTAGGAGTGCGATCGGAATTGAATTTGGAGGTCCGGTGTAGAAATAGGCTTGAATTGGCGAAGGTTGAATTTTGATGAATTCCGGTTAAAAGGCGAGATTTTGATCTGAGGGTCAGAATGGAATTTCGAGAGTTCCAGTAGCTTCGTTAGGTGATTTTGGATATGTCCGCAAATTTTCAGGTCATTCGGACATCGTTTAGTCAGGTTTTTTATTAAATGAGAATTTTCAAAGTTTTAGTTTAACTTAGGCTTGAATCCGTCGTGATTTGATGATTTTTGTGTTGAAGGATGTGTTTTCAAGATTGGAACAAGTTCGTATGATATTTTGGTGTAGGTTGGTGTTTTATTTGAGGTCCCGGGCGCCTCGGGGTGATTTCCGGTGATTAAATGGACCATTTTTTGTTCTGAAGCATAGTAGATTTTCTGTTGAAGTATTTTAGAGAAATTGCTCTATGCGATCGCATGGGGAGCATTTTGATCGCATAGAAGGTTTTGGCTGCGTAAGAGGTAGTGCGATCGCATAGTTTTGGAGGTTTGTGATGTGTGTTCGCAGAGGAGGTACTGCGATCGCGTAGTGTATTTGGGCCCGGGGTCCTTGGCAGTGGATTGTTGTATGAAATCGCATGGCATATAGTGCGATCGCAAAAGAGAAAAATTGGGAGCTGCAGATTTGTGTTATGTGATCGCAATAGCTGGGTTGTGATCGCATAGAGTAAAAATCAGAATGTTTTAAGGACATTTCCCCAGCGACCCAACTTATTTCTTCCTCCATTTTAAAGCATTTTGGGAGCATTTTGTCGGGAAGAAAGAAGGTTTCGATTGGGAATTGATTGGAGGTAAGTTTTATGAGTTAAATACATATTTTTATTAAAGAATCATCCATGGAATTCATGCGTTTATAGAAAATTTTCAATAAATTAGGGCTTGGAGAAAAAACTATAAATTTAGGACTTGTGGGGCCATTTGTGGTCTGAATTGGGAGTTCTTGGCATGTACTGACTCATGGCGAGACGAGGAGTCCAGAAATGTGAATTTCGGAATTTTTCGAGACTACTAGTTAGATAGGGGGGTACATGTATATTGTTAACTAAGATGAATGGAGGGTAGATATTGGTAGAGTGTTGAAAAAAGGGGCTGCTAGTTAGACTTTGAAGGCTGTCAATAATGCTGGAAAATGGGATAAAAGGGACAGACTTTCAGAGATAAAAAGAGGACAGACGGATAAAACTGAAAAAGGAAAAAAAATCAGCTTCTTAAAAACAGCTTCTTTTCATATACACTTAATGGAAGGAAAAACCAGAAAATTATTTTCCTTCTATTGCCTTTTTGCTTCTGTTTGCTGTTGGCAATTATACTTGATATTTCTGGATTGAAACTAGTACTCTTGGGAACTGGTTATTGTTTTGAGACTGTTGTGTTGTTTCTGTTATTGCTTTGCCGTTAAGTTGCCATCCACTGACTTCCTCTTCTTCTACTTGTATTTCGATTACCAGGTACATGACTCTTGTAACTCTTTGGTCGTGGAATGAAACTTGAAGAGTGAATTAAAAATAAAGTGTTGAAGCGTAGAAACAGTCCCCTTTTATTTTCTGATATTTATTTTTTAAACCATCCTGTCTAATTTCCAGTTTAAGTAAGCATATTATGTTCTATGTTTGCTTAGTTTCTTTATATGTGTTCATGTATAAACTATGATTCAATTTGAATTTAGTTGGTAAATCTGGACAGATTCTGTGATTAAGCAATGTTAGATAAATTTTTTTAGATCTTTTAATGTAGTGACATAACTACAAGTATGTGACTTCCTATTATTGAAGGAAGCTTATTGTTTGAAGGTCCATCTTTAATTTATGCTTGACTAATACATTTTCTTAATGATTGTGATTGTGAATCTTTAAGCAGGAATAAACCTTTCTTTGAAAGAATGATAAGGATAGTTTTATTTTAATTCACTCTCCTATGTCTCACGTTTTTATATCACCATAATCCAAATATTTTATTGTATGGATCTACTGCATTGTTAGGCAAAAACAAAATTGGCAAAAAATGTTAAGGCTAGTAATTTTATACACATAGGAGATCTAATTAGACCAATCGTTAAATACTCTTGGGTTAGTTTACCTTTCCATAAATAATTTCCTATATTTCTCCCACAATTGAATTCCATAGTCATAGGCCTTTCACGCTAATCTTAAAGTAATTTAGTAAAATAATTATGAACTTCTATAGTTCGCTTTAGTTGAGTATAAACCTTCAAAATTATAATCGAGATGTGCCGCACCAAATCAAATTTATAAAGTGCGTGGCCTTCGCTTAATTAATTCTTTATCGATCTTTAGAATTCAAGGTGTGCTAATAGAAAATTTACATGACCCTCGTATTAAAATCATAATTTTGATCTAACAAATTGATAAATAATCATAGCTTTGCTTTACGACCAATTTAGATTAGTATTACGATTATATATACGTTCGCGTAATATAATTGTAAATTTTATTTTAAAAATCAATTTGGGGTAAGTATTTGCGCAATTGCGATCAAACTTTTCTTAACCATAAAAAATAATTGCGGGTTATTAATTAATTTTAGTTTACATAGCTTGCGCCACTCACCATTAAATTGCATATGACCCTTGTATTAATTTCTTATGGATTAGATATAAATGACAAATATTTCGTAGAATATCCTTTAGGGCCTTTTAAAATACTAAGTATTATTATGTATACGTTTGCGTAACATAATTATTTAAAAAAAAATTAATTTGGAGTATGCGTTAGCATAACTTTGACAAAACTATTTCTTAATAAATAAACAAAACGATAATAATTGTGGACACGTTCGTGTGGCATAATTTGACGCGTCAGACGGAATGAGTATATGTTCACGTAATTCAATTCTTCAAATGCGGGTAATTCAAGTAATCAAAAACGATAAAAAGATAAATGCACATAGAGTCTAAAAATCAGATAATTAAGCCGAAAATATGATAATTAAGCGACAATGCTAGAACCACGGAATTCGGGAATGCCTAACACCTTCTCCCGGGTTAACAGAATTCCTTATCAGGATTTTTGGTTCGCGGACCGTTAAATACAGTCAAACCTTTCCTCAATTCGGGATTCAACCGGTGACTTGGGACACCATAAATCTCCCAAGTGGCGACTTCGAACCTCTCAATAAATGAATTCCGTTTTGGTTGTCCTTTAATTGGAAAAACTCCCTTTTATACTATCGCACCCTCGCGGGCATGCGTAAAAAGGAGGTGTGACAGCTCCGGCGACTCTGCTGGGGAATATTTACCAAGAACCACTGGTACGGGGTTTAAGAACTCGAGCTTTGAATAATTGTTGTATTTGGCTTATTATTATTTGATTTTATTATATGTTTGTATTTAATGTGCTAAATGTTGCTTTTACTGCATTGATATTTTGTGAATTGTACATATAAACTGTGCCGAAACCAATCTCCTCTCCGAGTCTTCTAAATCATGAAGAATGGTGCACTTCGTGTGACTTCTTTTCTGTATAGTGTCAAAATTCTCACTTTAGAACGAGGTTTGGATAAGTTGCAAAACCGGTGAAGCTTCTGTATTCCCGGGTTACTGCCTCCCCCTCGGCTCGAGCTGTCCGCTCGGGTAAGCCAGGTCTAGAACAATAAACCCAGGTTTTTAAACCTAGAATAACAAAGCCTCATGCCGGATCCCTAGTAGGAGCGTTTGTTTGCATCATGTTGCATTTGACTTAGGGGACTCAACACAGGGGTTGGGTCCGTCTAGGACAGGTGACCTGAAATGAAAAGACCATACAGCTGCATCCTGTTTGTTTTACGCATTTATTTGCTTCAGACTTGCATGCTGACCGGTTTTTAAATGTTGAGAAAAATGAAAAAAAATTCAAAATAGTTTTTCTTTACTTAAAATGAAAAAGAAAAAAAACGTTTTTTTATAAATAAAAAATTTGTGTTTTTTTCTTAAAATAAAAAAGAAAAAAAATATAGTTTACTTGTTTTTCAATAAAATAAAAAAATTAGTTTGTTTCATTTACAGATGTAGTTTGTTTTATTTAACCGAACTACGCTGGTTTGATTCTCACTGGATGTGAGATACGTAGGCAACCTTTATCAGGTCCAACCTCCCCTTTTGCAAAAAATAGCCAAAACATATCGAAATTAATTTTTCGTCATAAATAAGTCGTTGATGTTGTTTTCAAAAACAGCCGATTGTTCCCGAAAGGGACACCGGAAGGCTGATTTTGTATAAACAGCCACCTTTGGGTCAATTTTTAGATTTTGATCAATTGACCCTCACAGCCTTATAATCTTCGTCCCCGAGGCGTTGAAAGGCCGTATTTGCAATACCGGGTCTTTTGTTTTAATTCGAAAAAAAAAAATATATCAAAGTTTTAATTTTTGTCGTAAATAAGTCAGGTGATGTCGCTTTTGCCAAAAATAGTCGAATGTTCCCGAGAGGGACGCCGAAAGGCTGACTTTGCATAAACGGTCACTTTTGATCGTTTTTAGGATTTTTGGTCAATTAGCTAAACACAGCCTTAAAATCTTCGCCCCCGAGGTGCTGAAAGGTCGTGTTTACAAAACCATGTCTTTTATTTTTGAAAAAAAAATAAGAAAAAGAGACAGTGGCAAGTAAATGCTTGAATTTTTGGTCAAAATAAGCCAAGCTAGTTTCGGCGGTGTTTTAAATCGTTCTTGCCGAGATAGCCTTATAGCATCTTTCAGTTGTCGAAAGGCTGTGTTCGTAAAAGAATGGACAAGTTTGAAAAGAAATCCTTCCCGACCTCAAAATTCATATGGAGTTGAGAAGGGGCCACGTTTGCAGAAATAGCCATTTGGTTGAAATTGGAAAACAAAGAGGAATCTGCTAGTTTTTTAGATCATATGGTGTTTGATTCTCAAGTCTGTAGGTATTTCTTTTCATCAAAATATGTTAGTATGGATAGTTTTTAAAACTTTGCAATCAAGTTTGTTTTATTGTGAAAGTTGAAAATTCCTGTAAAGAAAAATGTTTTATTATTATTATCCTTTCATGAACGAACTACGCAAGGTCTGATTCATGCGGGGCCATGATACGTAGGCAATCTCTATAAGATTCGACCGCAACTAAAACTAAAACTAAAAAAAAGATGTTGTTAATAAGGGGAACCAAATGAGTCAATTTCTAACATATTTTATTTTGAATTGTTGATAAAATTAAGGTGGTTGGTTGTGGTACCTCTTCCCTACAAAAACCAAAGGCAAAAGAGCATGGCAGAGAATCTCAAGACCAAATTGGTTGGTACTGATACCCGACAACAACTGGTTGAACAAAACCACGGGTTAGTAGAAGAAGTCACGATACTGAGACAACATGTGGCTGACATGTATCAGGCATGGATGGATAGGAAAGCACCACCCTCTCCACCACCTAGCTTCCTGGACTCTGTCCTTACCCGAACACCGAGCGCAATGCCGGATGATCCCCTGCACTCCCCATATATACCCACCTATCACAATTTTTTCA
>JASVEL010009828.1:0-26660 GCA_032618575.1 Nicotiana noctiflora
ATGGTTTGGCCATGCAACTACCCCCACAAGCTGAATCGAGATTCATCTTTGAAACTTCGTCTAGTCCATCTACAAAAGTGTGCCCTAATACCTCGTCTATCTGGAAATGATGGGGATAGTTGTCACACCTCCTTTTCTTACGGGGCATATTTACTACACCCCGTGAAGAGATACAATAAAAGGAGGGAGTTTTTCCAATTTAAGGACAGTCTGAATGGGATTTATTTATTTAGTTTCAGAGTCGCCACTTGGGATAATAATGGTGTCCCAAGTCACCGGATGAATCCCGAACCGAGGAAAGTTTTGACTCTGTTACAATTTGCAAACTAGAAATCCGGATAAGGAATGCTGTTAATCCAGGAGAAGGTGTTAGGCACTCCCGAATTCCGTGGTTCTACCACGGTCGCTCAACAGTTGTATTTATTTTTATCTGATTTCATATGTTCCATTTTTATGTGCATTTAGTATTTCGCTTTATTATTCAAAGAATTACAACGTCGTGAAAATATATTTTTGACCGCGTCGTACCAGTACGCCCGTGGCTATTAACACATTTTGACTTCGTTGAGACTTGGATTTGGATCACATAAATGTGCATCTGTATTAAGAAGGTAATATTTTTATAAATCGTGATAGTATCTATGTATTGTTAACTTTGCGAAAGTCCATAAAGTTTACTAAATGGTCCTTCCAAATCTAAGATTTTTATAGCAATCATTTGAGGGCCAGCAATTATGTATCTAATGCGGTGAGGCTCACCTTATTTTTTATTAAGGTCATGTCTAAAGTACTATATTTTTTATAAGTTTTGTCTCTAATCATGAAGGAAATACCCTAAATTGTTTATCAATTACCTATTAATTTTTACAATTGGGGCCATGAGATCATATGAGCCTAGGCTTTCGATCATTTCTGGGCTTTATCACAACCCATATGCTAACACTAAGGCCAAACGTATCAGGACTGGTTAAGTCAATCTTGGCCCAAATGCTGAAACACGTATTAATACTGTCAGGCCCAATTGCTATTGAAATATATATATGGAATTTCAAGTCCGTTGCTAAGAAATTGATTTAAGAATTGACACAAAATCTACCACGGTCGTGATGGCGCCTATCGTGTTACAAGGCAGGCCTATTCCCAAAATATTACCATTAAATCAATAATAAGAATTTAATAAAATATTTTCAACATTTGAATTTCTCATAAACTAATCAACTCCAAATATAATTAATATAAAATACAGAAACGAGTCCCAAACATCGGGGTGTCAGTAACTCGTGAGCGTCTAAAACTAGGAGCTAAGAAAAATAATTGTCTAAAACAAGAAATGACAAGATGGTTAACAAGGTCATGCAGACGCAAGCAGCTACCTTGCAGTCTTCAAAGATAGTCGGCCTGAACTCAACGATCGCCACCCTCTAACTTACCTGGATCTGCACATATAGTGCAGGGAGTACTATGAGTACTACCACCTCAGTAGTAACAAAAAAAACTAAGGAACTGAGCAGTATTGACGAGCTGAGAAAATTAATCCAATTATTTATTTTCACAATTTACAATAAACATAAATAAATAGGTAAATTTCATAAAACCAACAAATATCACAAAGAAATCAATAGGTAAGTGTAGCAACAACAAAAGTAAATGCAACCTCATAGCAATGTCACTCCATCACTCAGCTCTCGCACTTAACTCTCTACACTGAACACTCTGCGCTCATTGGGGGTGTGTACAGACTCCGGAGGGGCTCCCAAAGCCCAAGCGCTAAGCACGGACAACTCACCTGCCATCATATCAATACCTGGATCTGCACCGTCAACTCACATGCTACGCGGACAACTCACGCGCTATGGTATTAATACCTGGACCCGCACGGTCAACTCACGTGATATGCGGACAACACATGCGCTATGGTATTAATATCCTCAAAATCAGGCCCTCGGCCTCACTCAATCATGTAACTCACTAGTCTCACCATTATCAACAAATAAGGGAACATAGTCCACATCAAGTATCACAACATATTAGTGAATACTAGATACTAAGGTAAACAAGTACAATAATTTCTATGACTGAGTACAAATAAAGTGAGCATGAAATAATTAAACCTAAGCATGATCTCTAACATAAAGCCAGACAAGTTCAACAACAAGTAACTACGTAACTACAGATGATGAAAATAAGGCCTCACGGAATGGACCAAGTCTCAATCCCCCGTAGTGCATACCCACACGTCCGTCACCTAGCGTGGGTATCACCACCAAACAATCACATGATATTAATTTCTCCAAGTTTATACCCTCAAAAACAGAGTTAAAATTATTACTTACCTCAACAACGTAAAATCCTACTCCGGAATGCCCTCGTCTCTGGACTCGGTCTCCACAAATTCCAAATCTATATAAAATTAGAATAATACTAATATTCATATCCTAAAATAATAATCCTAGAGTATATGATAGAGTAGTACGATACAGTGATTTATAAATCCAACATTATGAAATTTGAAAACACATTAATTGCTCACTAACGTTGACTACTAATCAGTTTTATACCAATTATTATCTTCCACCATCAAATACCAAAATTTTAAAGGTAAAGACATATCATAGTATTTCAATCTAAACTCAATGATCAATTACAATTCCTATAGAGTAACACAGAAATCTTATGGTGATTACAAGAAAGTAAAAGTTAAAATGTATTCTATACATAAAAAAAAATAAGTTTCGTAACAGTAATTTCAAAGGGGAAAATAACAATAATAAATTTTAAAAAAGAACACATCGTAACATTTTCAGTAAATTGCTAGCATCTAACGTTAAAATTATATCTTATATCTAATCTAAAGATGAATCATAACATAATTATTGGTCAATCACTAGTTAATTATTAAAAATCCTATATTACTATTGCCAAAAATTGAAACTATGCAGAAGCAGAAATCTGTAATTGTTTTGCTAAAAAATTGTACCGTAAGACATATAGATATATTGTTTCAAATCATTATATAATTAATCCAACATAATTATTATTAATAATTTCCTATCATGTCGTCGTAATTAATTCCTACCTTATATCTTTCCATAGTTACTTGCTAAAGTTTAATTCGAAGTGCATGATAAATAAATTCATACCTAAAACTTATAAAATTCTAAAGAATCTTCGTGAATGGTAGCTCTCTGGTGCGCATCAACCACCGAAGGATTTTTAGCTAATTTGGTTTATGGCTGTGTGAAATAGAAGACAATTATTCTTCTTTTTTTATTTATTATTTTAGATGCCCTAAAGCGTGAACAACAATCGAGGTAGTTGGGCTCATTTCTTTTCTTTTATCAGTTACAACCCATGGTAGTATAACTATTATATACAATTAACGAGTACTCTCTATTTTATATTTATAATAACAAATCTCAATTTACTAGGTTAGCACTTTTTGGAACACGCATCACAACTGACACTATGAACATACTCCAACTTCCGGTTGACTTTTCTAACTGAGAGACTAAGTGATCATTTTATCCCAAAACTACTCCGAACCCAAACCTACCAACTCGATACAACTCAACATAGCTTAACAACATATAAATAAATAGAAATGAGAGAAAATGGGCTACAACTCTCGGAGTGAACGATCGGGTCGTTACATCCTCCCCCTCTTAAACAAACGTTCGTCCTCGAACGAGTCCAACGAAAAAAACATACCTGAAATTATGGCATCTGAAGCGATAGTGTCTGGCCTGGCTTGAAGTGCATAGAAACGGGCCTGACCACCCCCTGATCTACTGTCACGACCCAAACCGATGGGCCGCGATGGGCACCCGGTACCTTACTTAACCGAGTACCAACGTAACATATCTTTCTTATTATACTATTATGAGTAAATAAGCCAGAAAACCCGCCATGAGATAACAAGAATAAAACATAGGGAATACTCAACAAATGATGACCCAACATGATATACAAACTTATACATATGACACACGGGCCTATAAGGCCGACATGACCATTTGTAAACTCAAAATATAGGCCGACAAGGCCATACAAGTATCCATACACCTGACATCTGTCTACAAGCCTCTAAGAGTACATGAAATCATAAAGGTCGGGGCAGGGCCCCACTATACCAACCAATACATATCTTAAGCATACTGACCAAATAGGCAACTCCGGAGCAAGTGGAGTGCGCCAACACCTTCGTTGAGCTGATAGCCTAATAGGAGGACAATCAACCTATCAATCGGGACCTGCGGGCATGAAACGCAGCGTCCCCAGGCAAAAGGGACGTCAGTACGAATAATGTACCGAGTATGTAAGGCAAGAAAGCATAAACAAGAACAGTAATGTAAAGAGAGATGAAGGAAATACAACCTGGAACATCTGAGTGCCTCTGGGGCTATTGACATGAAATGCATAATACATATATATACATATACCTTTAAAAACATTTGCCTCTGGGGGCACCATTATCATCATATCGTACCCGGCCTCAAGAGGACTCGGTAAAAACATACCCGGCCACGTGGAGCTCGGTAAACCCAACTGATCAGTGGTTGCACAATAGGTGCCGTACCCGACCGACTATAGCGCGGCTCGGTAGAGTAAAATAGATACATATATATAATGCATGCTCGACTCGTGGAATCACGTAGTAAACCTTTCTGAGTGACGTAAGAACATTATGGACACACAATATGAACTTAAGTAGGATTTATGGATCATACATACTTTCTTAGAATAACTTTGTATGGAAAGAACAACATGGACAACCTTAGTTGCTAGGAGTAGATTCATTATGAAATAGCATATTCATTTCATATTAGATCATGCCAAAAGAAAGAAGGAAATGCCTTAACATACCTTTTCCTTGAATTATTTGATCGAAGTGAGCTTCTCCTTCCGAATTTGAATGAAACCTTTAATATTTGGACGAAGTGATTCTATGTCTAACGTCCTCGGTTTGAAATTTTAGGAGCAAATTCTGGTTCTATAATTGTTGAACGAAACTTCTTCTTAATTTATTAAGTTTGGACGAAATTGCTTCACAATGAAGCTTTTGTTAAGATTCTCTTCTTGGATTTTTTCAAACCAAGAAAGAATGAAATCTTTCTGTTTGGATAATTCACGTGACCTGATGCCTGCTAAAAACAAACTCATTCTTATGAGTTAGATAACCGACTTACACATTTTTTTCGTACTAAGCAGATATGACTCTTAGTCATATGCTTAAATGTGGTATGCTGCCATGTTTCTTTTTGGAGTGATTTTAATTTATCCACTTATTAGTTAATCGGGTAATATTTTATTATCCGGTAATTAATCTATTACCCGTATAATTTAAAAATTATCATAAATTACTTAAAAATTCTATTTATTTTCAAAATACTTCATATATACTTTATATATTTACACTACCGTGATCATATGGTACCTTGCAAGGTACTAGTTTATAATTATCAGGTATTATTGCTCGACCCATATTTTATCCCGCATTCGCCACTTTCAGTGAAACTCCTTTTCTTTAATTGGCGTACCCCTTTATTCTTCATATCAATTATTTACGCTTGTTATAAATAGCTTAATTCTTATAATCCTAAAATAAATCTCATTCCCGAATTTACGTCGATTAATCTTACGACAATGCTCTAACGTACGACGACGCTTTAACATATGAAAATACAAAATATAATATCTCTTTTTTTTTTCGTACTTTTATCAGTTTACTTATGGCATACTTACACGCACGAAAATTTGGGGTGTAACATCATTCCCCCCTTGGGAACATTCGTCCTCGAATGCTGCCTAGTGCACTCTATCATTTTTGTAACTTATGTCTTCTGAATACTTTGTACTCTTCTTTCCATCATGGAACCTATTCTATGTGTAAATCCAAATGCTAGGGCATTCCTCCCCTTAGGCCTCTCTCACACACCACGACTTGTGGTCAGAATTCATTCAATCTTGTAACTGTTGTTACCTTTTATCATGCAACCTGTACGACTTCTTCTTACTATGTGCACCTATGGGACCCTTTCCCTTAGCTTTTAGCCAATAGCCTTTCCTTTAGTTTGGGAACATATACAGAACTTTGACAAGATGTCCCTTTTTTGTACCTATAAGTGTACTAACGTTCTTTGCTCGATACTTTGTAGAACTTGCAAATATGGCCATATCTCATTTCATAGATATGTTTGCCCATTCATATGACTTTACTGCATTAAGATGGGTTATACTATGCCATAATTTTTACTTCAATCTACCTTTACTGACGTATGCTTACCAATCTCCCAGTTACTTCTTCCAATGCTCATTCATTGCCGTTCGTCTTAAGAATGGTGGCTAATCTCATCTCATACTTTGTGACTTTTGTCCATCTATTGTTGATCCACCTCAATGTTGATCTATAATCTTTCATTGATAACTTCAAACTTCTTACGTAATACTTTGCTACTAGGGCTTACGTTATATCAAGGAATATTTGAAGTAAATTTCCCGATTCACTTAGCGGTGATAATGTAATTCACTAACTGTATTCTATAGGAAGATATGCCACTGATGATGCCACTATCATTCATGGATATTAAATCCATGCACTTCTAGCCTTCCATTTGAAGTAAGGGCTATTCACAATTCTCTACATTTGAGTATCTTGTACGTTGTTCACCTTTACCTTACTACCTTAAAATATTGCATCGTATCTTCTATTTCTTTCATGTCCTCTCTTCCACGTATGTATAATTCTTGTCCATTACTTGAAGCTCTATTATATACTTGCACCTCTGGTGCACCCATAATCCGATAGGAGTTTCGTACTAACTCCTTATAAGGCTGGTATTTCTTCTAACTGGTTTCCTTGTAGAGCCATTATAGATTATGGTTGTTGTGTTATTTCTTCTTGAACATCTGATATTAAGAGTGATCCTGTAAAAATAATCAGACTCCTGATTTACTAGGTTGATGAAATTCTTTAGTTTCCTTTTCCTTCCGATCAACCTTTACGTAGGCTTAAGCTATCATTAGATCTGTGTCTCATGGTATTAGTTATTACCTTAGCCTTTCACGAGTGTTATGGAATATCAATGATACAATCTTCTAACAATTTAATCTTTTGTCTATGCCCTGGGCTCAATTCTTTCTTTTAACTTATACCAGAGTCTTCTATGGCTGTATGATAGTTAATAGATATGCTACTTGGATAATGCTTTAGAATCTTTGAGTGCATCCATAACATACTCACCCTGGATCATCGGTCGAATAATTCTTTCGTTCCGTCTTATCTTTCTTTCAACGTAAGCTATTACTTTTCCTGGTCTTTTTGCCCCCTAGTTGCGTCCATACTTAGCTTATCTTAGTGACTACACTTGCCAAAATTTTAATACAACTCATATTGATCTCAAATATTACTTTTAACTCTTATTTGCCTTTCATTAGCCACAGTAGGTGCCACTTTCCTTTGGAATTCTTACAATGTTGTTGCAAGATTTGTTACACGATCATTTCCTCTTTAGGTTGTTGTGCTTAGGTTGGAGCCTTCTTTCTTATCTCCTCAGCTAGTCTTCGTTGTAGTACTTAGGGAAAACCCTTGACTCTCGTAAAGTTGTAAGCTTATTACGAACCTCCTTTTCTGATGTCTTTACTTGCTTATAATCATCTGTAGTTGCTTACTTCCATGCCCTTGTGCTTATATGGTTGATTCTGAACTGATATTATGACTACCTTCCCAGTAGTGCTTTCTTTTATCCCCATAACACTCATACGACACCTTTAACTACCCCGACTCTTGTTTGAATATATCTCAAAATGATATTCTTTGAAGCTGAATTCTCCATGTTGGGTTCTACTATGCTTATCTTACACGATCTGATGACTCATCTGTAACCTCCTATTTCGCCATAACCGAGATCTTCCTGACCAATTTCTAACTACTCGTTGGGCCTTTCTCATGTCAATATTCCTCGTAATCTTTCTTAGGTTATTTACTTTCTTTTAACTTATGTCTCGCACTGGCTCTTTATTTATTAATAACAACTCGAGCAGGAACCTTTACTTCCTCTCCTTGATGTCGTGCTTGCAGAATATTCTTGATAGGTAGCGTATCAATATGATTTGGATAAGTACCATCTCATTCCACTTTTATTTATCTCATTCTTCCTTTACCATTTCATAGTTACTAGAATCATTTAATTCTGACTTAATGCCATATCACTCCATATTCCCCCCTTTATGGGTGTACTAAAAGCTGAAGCCACGAGGATCTACCTATAGATGTTTTACCTCTTCATCTTTGGCGTTGTTTCTTATCAATGATCCTTACTTGCATTGCGACAATTCTGCTGTACCAAGGATGAGAAATTCCTTACTCGCGAGGGTGACACTTAGCGTAACTGGAACATACAGTCTCTTAAGGTTAACTTTGCTCACATTGCTTCTTCTAGGGAAGCGTCTCCACAATGACTATTCTCTGCATTCATCATGAATCTTCTTCTGTGGTCCATTTTATTACCGCTGGAATGAAATATGAAATTCCCATGATGCCGAGTACTTTCCAATCATTCAATCCCTAATTCATATTTAGATTATCGTATTTAATAGTCCATACTGATTTTTGTTACTCTAGGGATTAACTCTCCCCTCTGGTAGTCGCGTTGGCGTCACAAACTTATTTCTCAAAATGAGGATATAACCTTATGGCCTATACTTTTTTTGTTGTCTCAAGGCTTGTCACCTCTTGTATTTCCTTTCACTTGACTATAAACTCTATAATATTGTCATTTTTTTTCTACCGTTGTCATTCATGTATTAGCTCTTACTCATAATGCTTCATTAACTCTCTTCTTATTTTCTTGCTAACATTTCTGTCAATCACTTTATTTTGAACACTCAAACAAAACATTCTTTTGCCTTTAGCTTCCATTTGCTCCATCCAGTGGCCCTTCAGGTTGCTTAATGTTCTCGCTTTACTAGGAACACGAGCCACACTAAGGTAATATGTATCCATTCAAGACTTATGGTGCATGTCTTTGTCATACTCAAATCTGGCTACACTATTTTAAAGTTTACCATCTGGTGTCTCACAAGGAGATCTATTAGCACATTTGCAATATCTTTCAGAAATGTCAATTGACACAAACAATTCCGCCATCCTATCTTGTTATACTACTTCTATTAACCCCATAGGGCATATCTTGAATGGGTGCAAGCAATTGTATATACCTCTGCTACTATTGAATATAACTCAAAAATCTGATGTTCCTCTGCCTAGATTATAAACACTGTTAACCTTCATTAACTGGGCGCCTCGTACCCTTCTTTGTCTTGCTTCTTTTGCTTGTTGAAACTTGTAGTTTTTAATCTCTCATTGTCTTTCACCATAAAGGTGGGTAGGCATTCTTGGCTTTAGGCTCCTTATCAAGAGGCTTACACCTTTCACTACACCCATGATCTGCTAAAGACCTCAAATTTACTTATCGTAGGCATTATACAAAATCCAGTTCCTTTGATTTAGCTCTTCCACAACTATTTTTCTTTCCAATCCTTCTTTCAGGATGTACGTATCGTCTTATTACGAAAAACAAAAAAAAATTCGGATTTGAATTCTTATAAGTGGGATCTACCACACGATCTAGAGTAAAAAGAAAGAGTGACAATCCTAAATGCCCTGTAGCCTCCTGCTTATAAGTGTGGTGCACGACACACCCATAAACAAGACTCTACTAGACACGGCTTGTAGACCCCCTAGGACAAAACTTCTCTGATACCACTTTTGTCACGACCCAAACCGATGGGCCGCGACGGGCACCCGGTACCTTACTTAACCGAGTACCAACGTAACATATCTTTCTTATTATACTATTATGAGTAAATAAGCCAGAAAACCTACCATGAGATAACAGGAATAAAACATAAGGGAATACTTAACATATGATGACCCAACATGATATACAAACTTATACATATGACACACGGGCCTATAAGGCCGACATGACCATTTGTAAACTCAAAATATAGGCCGACAAGGCCATACAAGTATCCATACACCTGAAATCTGTCTACAAGCCTCTAAGAGTACATGAAATCATAAAGGTCGGGGCAGGGCCCTACTATACCAACCAATACATATCTTACGCATACTGACCAAATAGGCAACTCCGAAGCAAGTGGAGTGCGCCAACACCTTCGCTGAGCTGATAGCCTAATAGGAGGACAATCAACCTATCAATCGGGACCTGCGGGCATGAAACGCAGCGTCCCCAGGTAAAAGGGACGTCAGTACGAATAATGTACCGAGTATATAAGGCAAGAAAGCATAAACAAGAACAGTGATGTAAAGAGAGATGAAGGAAATACAACCTGGAACATCTGAGTGCCTCTGGGGGCTATTGACATGAAATGCATAATACATATATATACATATACCTTTAAAAACATTTGCCTCTGGGGGCATCATTATCATCATATCGTACCCGGCCTCAAAGAGGACTCGGTAAAAACGTACCCGGCCACGTGGAGCTCGGTAAACCCAACTAATCAGTGGTTGCACAATAGGTGCCGTACCCGACCGACTATAGCGTGGCTCGGTAGAGTAAAATAGATATAATATATATAATGCATGCTCGACTCATGGAATCACGTTCTAAACCTTTCTGAGTGACGTAAGAATATTATGGACACACAATATGAACTTAAGTAGGATTTATGGATCATACATACTTTCTTAGAATAACTTTGTATGGAAAGAACAACATGGACAACCTTAGTTGCTAGGAGTAGATTCATTATGAAATAGCATATTCATTTCATATTAGATCATGTCAAAAGAAAGAAGGAAATGCCTTAACATACCTTTTCCTTGAATTATTTGATCGAAGTGAGCTTCTCCTTCCGAATTTGAATGAAACCTTTAATACTTGGACGAAGTGATTCTATGTCTAACGTCCTCGGTTTGAAATTTTAGGAGCAAATTCTGGTTCTATGATTGTTGAACGAAACTTCTGCTTAATTTATTATGTTTGGACGAAATTGCTTCACAATGAAGCTTTTGTTAAGATTCTCTTCTTGGATTTTTTCAAACCAAGAAAGAGTGAAATCTTTCTGTTTGGATAATTCACGTGACCTGATGCCTGCTAAAAACAAACTCATTCTTATGAGTTAGATAACCGACTTACACATTTTTTTCGTACTAAGCAGATATGACTTTAGTCAAATGCTTAAATGTGGTATGCTGCCACGTTTCTATGACGACCCGGCCCGTCGCCACGGGAATTACCACCCCGTTATGTTGAAATTGTATGTTTTATGCTTTTATATCAATGTTAAAGTCTATCGGGTGAGTTAGGAGTGAATTGGATTGAAAATGAGGCATATAGCCTTTGTGAAGGAAACTTGAATAAGGAAAGTCAACCCGGAGTTGACTATTTGGTTAGAGGGCTCGGAATCGGATTCGATGATTCGGTTAGTTCCGGGAGGTGATTTGTGACTTAGGGGAGCGATCGGAATTGAATTTGGAGGCCGGTGTAGAAATAGGCTTGAATTGGCTAAGGTTGAATTTTGGCGAAATCCGAACGGTAGGTGAGATTTTGATCCGGGGGTCGGAATGGAATTCCGACAGTTGCAGTAGCTTCGTTAGGTGATTTTGGATGTGCCTGCAAAATTTCAGGTCATTCGGACGTTGTTTGGTCGGGTTTTTGATCGAATGTGTAATTCGGAAAGTTTTAAGAAATTGGTGTTTAATTGGTGATTTTGATGTTTAGGATGGTGTTTTTATGATTGGAACAAGTTCGTATCGTGTTTTGGGGTATGTTGGTGGTTTTCGTTGGGGTCCGGGGGCCTCGGGGTGAATCCGGACCATCATCCGGCACTTGGAAGCAAGAAAAGACCTGCTGTGATCTGCAGATCACTGGGCAATGATTTGGCCTTCGCGTTCGCGAGGGCACGGCCCGCGTTCGCGTAGGCCAGGTTCAGAAGGCATCGCGTTCGCGAAGGGGATATCGCGTTCGCGTATTGGCAAGGATGTGAAGCATCGCGAACGCGTGGGCGAAGGACGCGTTCGCGTAGAGGGAAGTCGTTAGGCATCGCGTTCGCGTGGGTTTAGGCCGCGATCGCGAAGAAGGAATTGGCGAGGCCACGCGTTCGCGTGGGAGACTACGCGTTCGCGTAGACGAAAAGTCCGGGCTTGGGAGAATGGTCTTCGCGGACGCGTGACGGTGTGTCGCGTTCGCGATGAAGGACTGGAATAAGGCATCGCGTTCGCGTGAGAGGCGTCGCGAACGCGATGAAGGGATTTGACTGGCAGTGAGTTTAAGTTCAGAACAGAACCAGTCGCGGGTTTAATACCCAAAACCTCCATTTTTGAGTTCCAAGAGAAGAAATTGACGGGAGATTGCTGGGAAATCCCCGGGGTTTCGTTGGAGGTAAGTTTTGTGGCTTAATTACATCATTTTAACATGAAATCATGGGTTAAATTTCTGTAAAATGAAAGATTAAAGGTGGGTTTGAGCCCTAGGCCTAAATTAAAGAAAAACACCGATTTGAGTGGGCAAATGGAGTCCGATTTTGGTAAATTTTATATGCCTAGACTCGTATCGAGATGAGGATTCCGAATATGTAACTTTTGTAATTTTTTGACAAGCGTACCGAAAGTCGGGTTTTGACAACTTTGGGAATTTTGATGTAAATCGAGTTGTATTGATTGGGTGTCGTCCCGTTGGCCTAATTTGTTGTATTTCTACTGTGTTTGATCAGATTCTACGCGTGCGGAGCTTGATTCTCGTGGCAAGGGTGTTGCGGAGTAGTCGTCGCGCCGTATTGAGGTGAGTAATAGATGTGGGTGATGACCGGCGGGTTCGAAACCCCGGTATACCACTTTGTGACGCTGTATAGCGGCGAGACACGTACTCTCTTGTGAGTGCGGGGTCGATTGTGATTGGGGACTATAGATTAGTCCGACTTGTTGATACTGTATTATTGGCTATTCTCGAGCCGTTGAACCCCCTTCTTGGGCGGTTGAGTATACCTGTGGGCCGTGAGCCAGTTATTGGATCCCGCGAGGATCGTTATAATTGTCTTATCATATAGACATACTAGTTTACTACTAGTCCGCATCTATTTATGTTATTATGCTAATTCCAATCTCTGGAACTTGATATTACTGTTTTCCAACTGAAAAATGATAAAAGAGTTTTAAAAAAAAAACTACTTTTGAGCCTGCGAGGCCGTATCTGCATATTAGCTAACTAGTAGTGGATCGGGCTGCGCGCCGCAGCCTGAGAGTGCGGGGTCGATCATGAACTGGAGACTATATATTAGTCCGACCTGTTGATACTGTATTATTGGCTATTCTCGAGCCGTTGAACCCCCTTCTTGGGCGGTTGAGTATACCTGTGGGCCGTGAGCCAGTTATTGGATCCCGCGAGGATCGTTATAATTGTCTTATCATATAGACATACTAGTTTACTACTAGTCCGCATCTATTTATGTTATTATGCTAATTCCAATCTCTGGAACTTGATATTACTGTTTTCCAACTGAAAAATGATAAAAGAGTTTTCAAAAACTACTTTTGAGCCTGCGAGGCTGTATCTGCATATTAGCTAACTAGTAGTGGATCGGGCTGCGCGCCGCAGCGAGATGTATGTTGGATCGGACTGCACGCCGCAGGAATATCTCTATGAGATGTGCTTGGGCTGTAGGAGCCCCTCCGGAGTCTGAACCCCCACGGTGAGCACGGGTACCCAAAATTGGAGTCGGGCTACGCGCCGTAGCGGTCATATCATGCATTGCATTGCATTTAGCTACATCCGCTAGCTGTTATGCTATTTATTGGTATTTGTTGGTACAGGTACAGTGAAGATTGATTCTATGACAGGGTAGCTGATTATAGCTTTACATAGTGCTTTATTGCGGATTTCTTATCTGCGCTGTCTTACCCTTGTTTATTACCACTGAGTCCGGGAGTACTCATTTTACTCCCTGCACCTTGTGTGCAGATCCAGGTACCTCTCAGCAGTGATCCAGTAGCTGTGCGAGGCGACATCCGTGGGATATACGAGGTAGCTGCAGAGTCCGCAGGACCCGATATTCCTTCCTACTGTCTTTTGATTTTGTATTGACATTTCTTTCCGCACTTGGTATCTTGTAAACCTTTATACACTCATGTTCAGTAGAGGCTCATGACTCTTGACCCTTCGGTCTACGGGAGTTAGTATATTTTGGGACTTGGTCTCTCCGCTGTTGGTATAAGTATTACTATTGTTTCATATTTTGAAATGCTTAAATGGGTTAAAGAGAGCTTCTAGCTCCGTTGTTGATATTGATTGGTCGGGCTGGCTTAGCAATGTGCTGGGCGCCATCACGACCGGATTTGGGGTCGTGACAAGTTGGTATCAGAGCCTAGGTTTACTAGGCCTCATGAGTCTTGAGCCGGTTAGTAGAGTCTTATGGATCCGTATGGGGACGCCTGTACTTATCCTCGGGAGGCTACGAACCTTTAGGAAAACTTCACTTTTCTTGAACTCTATCGTGCGATCTTGTTGTTCTGAGAACTGAACTTCTATATTCTATTCTCTCGCAGATGGCGAGAACGCGAGCATCGGGACGAGGTGGACGACCTCCATTGCCACCTGTTAGAGGCCGTGGGCGCGGTCGTGCTAGAGTTAGAGGTAGGGCGGCTGAGGCAGTGCCAGCTGACCCGCCCGTTGTACCAGTTCAGGAGCAGCCCCCAGTGGTTGATGCTCCAACAGCCCCAGTTCAGGGCCAGACTGTATCTATTGCTATTCCTGGTCTTCAGGAGACTCTTGCTCAGATATTATCAGTGTGTTCCGGTTTGGCTCGGGTAGTTTCGGCTACCGCTACTGTAGCGACATCTCAGTCAGGGGGTGGTCAGCAGACCCCTGCAGCTCGCACACCTGAGCAGGTTGTTCAGGGACTTCAGACGCCAGAGGCGGTCCCCGCTCAGGTGGTTGCACCGGTTATTCCTCCAGCTGCACCAGCTCCAGCTCCAGAGCATATGGTTCAGGTTATGCCCGATGACGAGCAGCGTCGTCTTGAGAGATTTGGTAGACTTCAGCCACCCCATTTCAGTGGCGTTGAGGGCGAGGATGCCCGGGGTTTCTTGGATAAGTGTCAGAAGATGCTGCGTACGGCTGGTATTCTTGAGTCCAGCGGAGTTTCATTTACTACATTTCAGTTCACCGGTCCCGCATTTGATTGGTGGGAGGAGTTTGAGAGGCGTAGGCTTGCAAGAGCAACACCTCTCACATGGCAGCAGTTCTCTACTCTCTTTCTAGAGAAATATGTACCTCGGTCTCGTCGCGAGGAGCTACGTCGCCGGTTCGAGTGGTTGATTCAGGGCGACATGTCTGTGACTCAGTATGAGCTTAGATTCACTCAGTTGGCTAGGCATGCCACATGGATGATCCCCACCGATAGGGAGAGGATCAGGAGGTTCATTGATGGCCTCAACTACTCTATCCGTATTCTTATGACCGGCGAGCGAGTTCTGTCATCATCGTTTGAGCAGGTTGCTGATATGGCACGCTCCATTGAGGCGGATCGTTGCAGAGAGAGAAAGGAGCGGGAGGCCAAGAGGCCTCGTGGTTCTGGCAGTTTCAGTGGTGCTCCATCTAGGGGGCATTCCCAGCAGAGCAGAGGTTCTTATGGTCATGGTCGACAGGGGTTTCAGCAGGGTCAGTCATCACTTAGTGCCCTCCCAGCCCAGAGTGCAGCACCTACTTCTTCAGCCCAGGGTTCTTCTGCGGCGAGGGGTTCCCTTCAGTACCCTTCTCCGGCACCGGGTGCATGTTATGAGTGTGGTGAGTTTGGTCACATGAGGAGACAGTGCCCTCGACTCCATAGGGACAGGACTCAGCAGAGGGATCAGCCCTCCTCTTCAGCACCATCTCAGTCTAGTAGAGGTGGAGGTCAGTCTTCTCGTGGTCGCCCCAGGGGCGAGGAGAGATCTGGTGGAGGCCAGGCACGGTTCTATGCATTTCCTGACAGGCGTGATGCAGTTGCCTCCGATGCAGTGATTACAGGTATCATTTCTGTCTGTCACAGAGATGCCTCTGTTCTATTTGATCCAGGGTCCACATATTCTTATGTGTCCTCTTATTTTGCACATCCCTTGGGTGCGACCCATGGTAATCTTGATTTACCTATTCATGTATCCACCCCCGTGGGTGATACGATTGTTGTGGATCATGTCTATAGATCTTGTGTTATATCTATTGGGGGTCTGGAGACCCAGGCAGATTTGTTATTATTGGGGATGGTGGACTTTGATGTTATATTGGGTATGGACTGGTTGTCTCCGTACCATGCTATATTGGACTGTCATGCTAAGACAGTTACGTTGGCCATTCCTGGTATTTCTCAGATTGAGTGGCGGGGTTCGACCGATTTCGTCCCTAGCCGTGTTATTTCGTTCCTAAAAGCTTAGAAGATGGTTGAAAAAGGGTGTTTATCGTATTTAGCTTTTGTGAGAGATGTGGGAGCTGAGTCTCCTAGCATTGATTCTGTACCTGTTGTGAGGGATTTTCCAGATGTATTCCCCTCAGACCTGCCGGGCATGCCGCCGGATAGGGATATTGATTTTGGCATTGACTTGGTGCTGGGCACTCAGCCCATATCCGTTCCTCCTTATCGAATGGCACCAGCTGAGTTGAAAGAACTGAAAGAGCAGCTTCAAGAGCTTCTGGATAAGGGTTTCATCCGTCCTAGTGTGTCTCCGTGGGGTGCGCCGGTATTATTTGTTAAAAAGAAAGATGGTTCCATGCGAATATGTATTGATTATAGGCAATTGAACAAAGTGACAGTAAAGAACAAGTACCCTCTACCGCGCATAGATGATTTGTTTGATCAGTTACAGGGTGCGAGGGTGTTTTCTAAGATCGATCTTCGTTCAGGCTATCATCAGCTGAAGATCAAGGACTCGGATATTATGAAGACCGCATTCAGGACCCGATATGGTCATTATGAGTTCCTTGTGATGTCGTTTGGGCTGACCAACGCCCCAGCAGCATTTATGTATCTGATGAACAGTGTGTTCAGGCCTTATTTGGATTCATTTGTGATTGTGTTCATTGATGACATTCTAGTCTACTCCCGTAGTCAGGAGGAGCATGCTCATCATTTGAGTATTGTGTTGCAGAGATTGAAGGAGGAGAAGCTATATGCTAAATTCTCCAAGTGCGAGTTTTGGCTCGAGTCCGTAGCATTTCGGGGACATGTGGTGTCTCGTGATGGTATTCAGGTTGATCAGAAAAAGATAGAGGCGGTGCAGAGTTGGCCTAGACCGTCCTCAGCTACAGAGATCGGGAGTTTTCTTGGCTTGGCGGGGTATTATCGCCGGTTTGTTCAGGGATTTTCATCCATTGCTTCTTCATTGACTAAATTGACCCGGAAGGGTGCACCATTCGTGTGGTCGGATGAGTGCGAGGAGAGCTTTCAGAAGCTCAAGACAGCTTTGACCACAGCTCCAGTGTTAGTATTGCCATCAACTTCGGGTTCATATACCGTTTATTGTGATGCCTCGAGAGTGGGGATAGGTTGTGTGTTGATGCAGGAAGGAAAGGTAATTGCTTATGCTTCTCGGCAGTTGAAGCCACATGAGAAGAACTATCCTTTTTATGACTTGGAGCTAGCCACCATTGTTCATGCATTGAAGATTTGGAGGCACTATTTGTACGGCGTGTCTTGCGAGGTGTATACCGACCATCGTAGTCTCCAGCACTTGTTCAAACAGAAAGACCTTAATTTGAGACAGAGGAGATGGCTTGAGTTGCTGAAGGATTATGACATTACTATATTATATCATCCGGGGAAGGCCAATGTGGTGGCCGATGCTTTGAGCCGGAAGGCGGTCAGTATGGGGAGCTTGGCATATATTCCAGCCGAGGAGAGGCCATTTGCTTATGATGTTCGGGTGCTAGCCAATCGGCTAGTGAGGTTAGATATTTCGGAACCCAGCCGGGTATTGGCTTGTGTTGTATCTCGGCCATCTCTATATGATCGTATTCGTGAGCGCCACTATGATGATCCACATTTGGCTGTCCTGAGGGACAGAGTTCAGCATGACGATGCTAGAGATGTCACCATTGATAGTGACGGCATATTGAGGATGCAGGGCCGGATATGTGTGCCCAATGTTGATGGCCTTCGTGAGTTGATTTCTGGAAGAGGCCCATAGCTCGCGGTATTCTATCCATCCAGGAGCCGCTAAGATGTATCAAGATTTGAAACAACGCTATTGGTGGAGAAAGATGAAAATGGACATTGTCAGACATGTAGCACGGTGCCTCAACTGTCAGCAGGTTAAGTACGAGCACCAGAGGCCCGGTGGTGTATTTCAGCGCATTGTTATTCCCGAGTGGAAATGGGAGAGGATCACTATGGACTTTGTTACTGGACTCCCTCGGACGGCGAGGAAGTTTGATTCTGTATGGGTGATTGTGGATAGACCTGACCAAGTCAGCTCACTTCATTCCAGTTAGTACTACCTACTCATCGGAGCGGTTGGCGGCGATCTTTATTCGAGAGATTGTTCGGTTGCATGGAGTTCCAGTGTCTATCATATCCGACAGGGGTACTCAGTTCACTTCTCAGTTTTGGAGAGCATTTCAGCGAGAGATGGGTACACGGGTTGAGTTGAGTACAGCATTTCACCCCCAGACAGACGGACAGTCTGAGCGCACTATTCAGATCTTGGAGGATATGTTGCGAGCTTGTGTGATTGATTTTGGTGGTTCGTGGGATGAGTTCCTACCACTTGCTGAGTTTGCCTACAACAATAGTTATCAGTCGAGTATTCAGATGGCCCCGTATGAGGCATTGTATGGCAGACGGTGTAGATCCCCCGTGGGATGGTTTGAGCCTGGTGAGGTTAGATTGATAGGGACTGAGTTAGTCCAGGATGCTCTGGATAGAGCAAAGTTGATCCAGGAGAGGCTTCGTACAGCACAGTCTCGTCGGAAGAGTTATGCGGACCGTAGAGTTCGAGAGTTGTCTTTCATGGTTGGTGACAGAGTATTGTTGAAGGTTTCACCTATGAAGGGTGTCATGAGGTTTCGGGAAGAAAGGGAAGTTGAGTCCCAGGTTCATTGGTCCTTTTGAGATACTTAGGAGAGTTGGAGAGGTGGCATATGAGTTGGCCTTGCCGCCCGGCTTATCCAGCGTTCATCCGGTATTCCATGTGTCTATGCTCCGGAAGTACATTGGAGATCCGTCTCATGTATTAGATTTCAGTACCATTCAGCTTGATGGTGATCTATCCTATGATGTGGAGCCTATTGCCATTTTGGGACGTCAGGTGAGAAAATTGAGGTCTAAGGAGATTGCATCAGTTAAGGTTCAGTGGAGAGGTCGACCCGTGGAGGAGGCCACTTGGGAGACCGAGCGGGAGATGCGGAGCAGATATCCTCACTTGTTTGAGACTTCAGGTATGTTTCTTGACCCGCTCGAGAACGAGCGTTTGCTTAAGAGGGGGAGAATGTGACGACCCGGCCCGTCGTCACGGGAATTACCACCCCGTTATGTTGAAATTGTATGTTTTATGCTTTTATATCGGTGTTAAAGTCTATCGGGTGAGTTAGGAGTGAATTGGATTGAAAATGAGGCATATAGCCTTTGTGAAGGAAACTTGAATAAGGAAAGTCAACCCGGAGTTGACTATTTGGTTAGAGGGCTCGGAATCGGATTCCGATGATTCGGTTAGTTCCGGGAGGTGATTTGTGACTTAGGGGAGCGATCGAATTGAATTTGGAGGCCCGGTGTAGAAATAGGCTTGAATTGGCTAAGGTTGAATTTTGGCGAAATCCGAACGGTAGGTGAGATTTTGATCCGGGGTCGGAATGGAATTCTGACAGTTGCAGTAGCTTCGTTAGGTGATTTTGGATGTGCCTGCAAAATTTCAGGTCATTCGGGCGTCGTTTGGTCGGGTTTTTGATCGAATGTGTCATTCGGAAAGTTTTAAGAAATTTAGGCTTGAATCCGTGTGTAATTGGTGATTTTGATGTTTAGGATGGTGTTTTTATGATTGGAACAAGTTCGTATCGTGTTTTGGGGTATGTTGGTGGTTTTCGTTGGGGTCTCGGGGCCCTCGGGGTGAATCCGGACCATCATCCGGCACTTGGAAGCAAGAAAAGACCTGCTGTAATCTGCAGATCACTGGGCAGTGATTTGGCCTTCGCGTTCGCGAGGGCACGGCCCGCGTTCGCGTAGGCCAGGTTCAAAAGGCATCGTGTTCGCGAAGGGGGTATCGCGTTCGCGTATTGGCAAGGATGTGAAGCATCGCGAAAGCGTGGGTGAAGGACGCGTTCGCGTAGAGGGAAGTCGTTAGGCATCGCGTTCGCGTGGGTTTAGGCCGCGATCGCGAAGAAGGAATTGGCGAGGCCACGCGTTCGCGTGGGAGACTACGCATTCGCATAGAGGAAAAGTCCGGGCTGGGGAGAATGGTCTTCGCGGACGCGTGACGGTGTGTCGCGTTCGCGATGAAGGACTGGAATAAGGCATCGCGTTCGCGTGAGAGGCGTCGCGAACGCGATGAAGGGATTTGACTGGCAGTGAGTTTAAGTTCAGAACAGAACCAGTCGCGGGTTTAATACCCAAAACCTCCATTTTTGAGTTCCAAGAGAAGAAATTGACGGGAGATTGCTGGGAAATCCTCGGGGTTTCGTTGGAGGTAAGTTTTGTGGCTTAATTACATCATTTTAACATGAAATCATGGGTTAAATTTATGTAAAATGGAAGATTAAAGATGGGTTTGAGCCCTAGGCCTAAATTAAAGAATAACACTGATTTGAGTGGGCAAATGGAGTCCGATTTTGGTAAATTTTATATGCCTAGACTCATATCGAGATGAGGATTCCGAATATGTAACTTTTGTAATTTTTAGACAAGCGTACCGAAAGTCGGGTTTTGACAACTTTGGGAATTTTGATGTAAATCGAGTTGTATTGATTGGGTGTCGTCCCGTTGGCCTAATTTGTTGTATTTCTACTGTGTTTGATCAGATTCTACGCGTGCGGAGCTTGATTCTCGTGGCAAGGGCATTACGGAGTAGTTGTCGTGCCGTATTGAGGTGAGTAATAGATGTGGGTGATGACTAGCGGGTTCGAAACCCCGGTATACCACTTTGTGACGCTGTATAGCGGCAAGACACGCACACTCTTGAGAGTGCGGGGTCGATCATGAACTGGAGACTATATATTAGTCCGACCTGTTGATAATGTATTATTGGCTATTCTCGAGCCGTTGAACCCCCTTCTTGGGCGGTTGAGTATACTTGTGGGCCGTGAGCCAATTATTGGATCCCGCGAGGATCGTTATAATTGTCTTATCATATAGACATGCTAGTTTACTACTAGTCCGCAGCTATTTCTGTTATTATGCTAATTCCAATCTCTGGAACTTGATATTACTGTTTTCCAACTGAAAAATGATAAAAGAGTTTTCAAAAAAAAACTTCTTTTGAGCCTGCGAGGCCGTATCTGCATATTAGCTGACTAGTAGTGGATCGGGCTGCGCGCCGCATCGAGATATATGTTGGATCGGACTGCACGCCGCAGGAATATCTCTATGAGATGTGCTTGGGCTGTAGGAGCCCCTCCGGAGTCTGAACCCCCACGGTGAGCACGAGTACCCAAAATTGGAGTCGGGCTACGCGCCGTAGCGGTCATATCATGCATTGCATTGCATTTAGCTACACCTGCTAGCTGTTATGCTATTTATTGGTATTTGTTGGTACAGGTACAGTGAATATAGATTCTATGACAGGGTAGCTGATTATAGTTTTACATAGTGCTTTATTGCGGATTTTTTATCTGCGCTGTCTTACCCTTGTTTATTACCACTGAGTCTGGCAGTACTCATTTTACTCCCTGCACCTTGTGTGCGGATCCAGGTACCTCTCAGCAGTGATCCAGTAGCTGTGCGAGGCGACATCTGTGGGATATACGAGGTAGCTGCCGAGTCCGCAGGACCCGATATTCCTTCCTACTGTCTTTTGATTTTGTATTGACATTTCTTTCCGCACTTGGTATCTTGTAAACCTTTATACACTCATGTTCGGTAGAGGCTCATGACTCTTGACCCTTCGGTCTATGGGAGTTAGTATATTTTGGGACTTGGTCTCTCCGCTGTTGGTATAAGTATTACTATTGTTTCATATTTTGAAATGCTTAAATAGGTTAAAGAGAGCTTCTAGCTCCGTTGTTGATATTGATTGGTCAGGCTGGCTTAGCAATGTGCTGGGCGCCATCACGACTGGATTTGGGGTCGTGACAGTTTCTTTTTGGAGTGATTTTAATTTATCCACTTATTAGTTAATCGGGTAATATTTTATTATCCGGTAATTAATTTATTACCCGTATAATTTAAAAATTATCATAAATTACTTAAAAATTCTATTTATTTTCGCAATACTTCATATGTACTTTATATATTTACACTACCGTGGTCATATGGTACCTTGCAAGGTACTAGTTTATAATTATCGGGTATTATTGTTCGACCCGTATTTTATCCTGTATTCGCCACTTTCAGTGAAACTCCTTTTCTTTAATTGGCGTACCCCTTTATTCTTCATATCAATTATTTACGCTTGTCATAAATAGCTTAATTCTTATAATCCTAAAATAAATCTCATTCCCGAATTTACGTCGATTAATCTTACAACAATGCTCTAACGTACGACGACGCTTTAACATATGAAAATACAAAATATAATATCACTTTTTTTTTCGTACTTTTATCAGTTTACTTATGGCATACTTACACGCACGAAAATCTGGGGTGTAACATCTACCTCCCCCTCTCGGGCGATCCATAGCTGGCTGGGCTCAGCTCCTAGTTGGCTGAACTCCACCCCTAGCTGGGTGGGTGGGTGGTGGAGGAACTGGTGCTGGTGTCGGAGGTCCGGCACCCTACTGTGGAGTCCCACTAGACAGCCTAGGGCAATATCTTGCAATGTGACCAAAATCCCCGCACTCGAAACATCCCCTCCTCTGACGAAACTGTTACTCCCGATGCCCAAAAGAATTGCCTGATGATGCCTAAGCGGGCGGGGCATAATGAGAACCTTCCATTGTCAATGCACTGAATGATGCGTGACTCTGCTTAAACTGACCTTATTGAAGCTGACCTCCCTGACGAGAACCTTTGAAATCACCCTGACCATGAGGCCTCTTAGCCTCCCTCTCAGCCCTCTCCTGACCTCAAACCATCTCAATTTATCGAGCAATATCTACAACTACATCAAAGGTAGAACCAGATACTCTCTCCCTGATCCTAAGCAATCGAAGCTGAAACCCGAGGCCATCTACAAACCTCATAATCCTCTCACAGTTTGTGGGGACCAACCAGACCACATGATGAGCCAACTCGGAGAACCGCATCTCGGACTGTGTAACAGACATCTCACCTTGACGAAGCTGCTCAAACTGCCTACGAAGCTCCTCTCTACGGGACTCCAGTACAAACTTCTCCAGGAAGAGAATTGTGAATTGCTGCCAAGAAATAGGCACTGTACCAACCGACCTATGCCTCTCGTAAGCCTCCCACCAATTAAGTGCAGCCCCAGAAAACTGGAAAGTAGTGAATGAGACCCCACTAGTCTCCAGAATACCTGCGGTCCGAAGCATTCTCTAACACTTGTCTAAGAAACCCTATGCATCCTCACACTCAACACCACTAAATGATGGAGGATGGAGTCTCCCGAACCTCTCTAGTTTGCGCTGCTCATCCTCTAGCATTACAGGAGCAACATAGTCCTGAGCAGCTGCAACCGGCTGGGCTAGAGGTGCCTCTCATGTCTGAAGTCCCTGAACTACCTGCTCAGGTGTCCGAGCAGCGGGAGTCTGAGTGCCTCCCCCGGCCTGAGAAGTAGCTGCAGCCGTAGTGGCTGAAACCGCCCGAGCAAGGCCTGTAAACACTGATAAAATCTAGGCCAGGGCTTCCTGAAGGCCTGGAATAACAATAGGCACATGTGGTGCCTGAGCTGGTCCTGTTGGAACCTCTACCTCGGGGACCTGATCCTGAGCTGGAACAACTGGGGGAACTGCAGGTGCTGCCCCAGCTACTGTACTTGCGATATCTCAACCCCTACCACGACCTCTACCGCGGCCTCGGCCTCAACCCCAGCCTCGGCCTCTGGCGGCCCGTGCTAATGATTGTCCCTCCTGACCGGCAGCACGAATCCTCACCATCTGTGAGAGAATGAAATAATAAATGTTCAGTTACTAGAATACACAGAACGCGTGACGAGAATCAAATAATGTGAAATTTCCTAAAAGTTCTGTAGCCTCTCGAAGATAAGTACAGACGTTTCCGTACCGATCCGCAAGACTCTACTAAACCCGCTCATGACTCGTAAGACCTATGTAACCTAGGCTCTGATACCAACTTGTCACGACCCAAAATCTACCACGGTCGTGATGGCGCCTATCGTGTTACAAGGCAGGCCTATTCCCAAAATATTACCACTAAATCAATAATAAGAATTTAATAAACATTTTCAACATTTGAATTTCTCATAAACTAATCAACTCCAAATATTATTAATATAAAATACGGAAACGAGTCCCAAACATCGGGGTGTCAGTAAGTCATGAGCGTCTAAAACTAGGAACTAAGAAAAATAATTGTCTGAAAACAAGAAATGACAAGATGATTAACAAGGTCATGCAGACGCAAGAAGCTACCTTGCAGTCTTCAAAGATAGTCAGCCTGAACTCAACGATCGCCACTCTCTAACTCACCTGGATCTGCACATATAGTGCAGGGAGTACTATGAGTACTACCACCTCAATAGTAACAAAAAAAACTAAGAAACTGAGCAGTATTGACGAGCTGAGAAAAGTAATCCAATTATTTATTTTCATAATTTACAATAAACATGAATAAATAGGTAAATTTCATAAAACCAACAAATATCACAAAGAAATCAATAGGTAAGTGTAGCAACAACAAAAGTAAATGCAACCTCATAGCAATGTCACTCCATCACTCAGCACTCGCACTCAACTCTCTACACTCAACAATATGCGTTCACAGGGGGTGTGTACAGACTCCGGAGGGGCTCCCAAAGCCCAAGCGCTAAGCACAGACAACTCATGTGCCATCATATCAATACCTGAATCCGCACGGTCAACTCACATGCCACGCGGACAACTCACGCGCTATGGTATTAATACCCGGACTCGCACAGTCAACTCATGTGCTACGCGGACAACTCACGCGCTATGGTATTAATATCCTCAAAACCAGGCCCTCGGCCTCACTCAATCATGTACCTCACTAGTCTCACTATCATCAACAAATAAGGGAACACGGTCCACATCAAGTATTACAACATATTAGTGATTACTAGATACTGAGGTAAACAAGTACAATAATTTCTATGACTGAGTACAAATAAAGTGAGTATGAAATAATTAATCCTAAGCATGATCTCTAACATAAAGCTAGACAAGTTCAACAACAAGCAACTACGTAACTACAGATGATGGCCATAAGGCCTCAAGGGATGGACCAAGTCTCAATCCCTCGCAGTGCATACCCACATGCCCGTCACCTAGCGTAGGTATCATCACCAAACAATCACATGATATTCATTTCTCTAGGTTTATACCCTCAAAGCCAGAGTTAAAATTGTTACTTACCTCAACAACGTAAAATCCTACTCCGGAATGCCCTCGTCTCTGGACTCGGTCTCCACAAATTACAAATCTATATAAAATTAGAATAATACTAATATTTATATCCTGAAATAATAATCCTAGAGTATATGATAGAGTAGTACGATACAGTGATTTATAAATCCAACATTCTGAAATTTGAAAACACTTTAATTCTCACTAACGTTGACTACTAATCACTTTTATACCAATTATTATCTTCTTGTCACGACCCGGATTTCCCACCATCGGGGTCATGATGGCGCCTACTAAATAGAAGCTAGGCAAGCCAAATATTAATTACATCTCCATTAATAACCAATTTCTTATTAACAACATAAAAATTGCAGCGGAATAATCAAAATTAGCGGAAGACTTAGTCAGATATGATAAAGAAAAATCCAAATCTGATACACTACCCAAGACCGGTGTCACAATACTCACGAACTTCTAAGAATAATACACATAATTGTTTGAAAGAAAATACAAGTTGTTTATCTCGATTACATGAGATAACAGAATGAAAAGCATAGATAGGAGAGACAACGGGTCCTGCGGACGCCTGCAAGGCTACCTCGTAGTCTCAGTAGTCGAAAAATCCACAAGTCGCTACCGCCGCTGCTGCTGTCCGTAACCTGTATCCGCGCAAAAAGAGCGCAGAGTGTAGTATCAGCACAACCGACCCCATGTGCTGGTAAGTGCCCGGCCTATCCCAGCGAACTAGTGACAAGGCTAAGGCCAGTCACCCACCTAAACCTGTACAGTTGCAATATAGATATATATATACAATACATTTATAAAGAAATACTCTCTGCTCTGAAATAATATTCAATAACTCAAGATATCCAAAATAATTTTACTTTCATGTCTCAATTTCCTCTTTCATTTCATGTCTCGTGGTAGGCGTACCACCCGCTCCCAACTATCACGGTAATTATCTCTTGTGGTAGGCGTACCACCCGCTCCCAATTATCAATAATTATATCTCTT
>JASVEL010009829.1:0-20143 GCA_032618575.1 Nicotiana noctiflora
TGATTCTGAGCTTTTTCCTAAAATCGGAGGCTTTACAATTTAATAAATGTGAATGAACCGGACACCGACATTCACTTTTTATTTTTCCTTCCACTACCTCATCATTTTTCTACCATTTATTTTATTGCTTTGGACTTTGGGACTTCGTCAAAAAAATGTACTTAGTAGCATAAGATTCTGTAACTCAAGACAGAATTATGACGGTCAAATGGCGTCATATGTGTCTCATTAATCAAGAGTTTCTTTTTTATTTATTATTTGGTCTTCGGTACTCACGTTAAGACCCGACATTAATCCTAATTCATGCTGATACATCCCACGTTGAAGGGTAAAATGATTTCATACTCAAATCTTAAACTCGATACCTCTGATTAAGGATGAAGAAGTAGTTAGTGCTCCACCACAACATTTGTTAGTTATTCAAGAGATTTTGTAATTTTATCAACATAAAACTAAATCGTATTTGTCCTTTAATGTATTATTTGTAAAATTCCTTTTTAAAAAGGTTAGAAAAAAAGTTGATTCGCTTATTCGAATAAAATCGATATGAATAGGAGGAATAAATTCTCGAATGCATATAGCTCTTTTAAAGACTTCACTTTTTGGAGCACCACGGATTGCTATGAACGTAAGCTTATCACCAGAATCAACTTCAAAGCTTTTACTACTATTTTCCATTTTGGTTTTAGAAAAAGATTCAATTCCCTTCAGTTTCTTTAACTTTCTATCACAACATATTCGCTCACTGTTTTCCGAATTTTGTAGTATCTCTATTCTGCGTGGAGTAAAATTAGTTTATAATAAATGGTCGAATGATATAATACATGGTTCTGTAGACGGGTAAAAGGCAAGGCAAGTAACAATCAGTACTGTATTGATGGTAAAAAAAACGAATCATACTTGACTTTGATCACTTCAGCCCTAGGCTCTTAGCTAGTTCTACACCTGCAATCATAGCTTCATATTCAATTTCGTTGTTAGTTAATTTCACAGTTCTAATAGATTGTTTTATTATGTTACCTGTAGGTGATTTTAATACGATTTCTAACCCGGAACCTTTTCCATTAGAAGCACCATCCATGAATAGGGTCCAAACTCCAAGCTAATCCCCGAGGCTAGCAATAATTCTTTCTCGACCTCAGGGATTAATGTCGGCGTAAATTTGACCACGAAGTCCGCCAAAATCTGAGATTTTATAGCAGTTCGGAGTTTGTACTCAATATTGTACCCGCTAATGTCTATGGCCCATTTGGCCAATGGGCCCGAGAGCTCGGATTTATGCATAAGATTCCTTAGCGGGTACGATGTCACAACACATTGACACTGAAAATACAGTTTTAATTTCCTAGATACGATCAACAAGGCAAGTGCTAATTTTTCTAAGTGTGGATACCTTGTTTCAGCATCCTAGGGTTCTACTAACATAATAAATAGAAAAATGTGTACCTTCTTCTTTGCGGACCAGGACACCACTTATCACTATCTCGGAAACTGCCAAGTAGAGGTATATCTGCTCGTTTGCCTTCGGGGTATGCAGCAAACGAGGGCTTAATAGACATAGTTTGAGTTCTTCTAAGAGAGGATGACATTCCGAGGTCCAAAAGAAGTTGTTCTTCTTATTCTTCTTCGGAAATGAGAACAATCAGTGGCTTTTGTCGGATGACCTCGAAATAAACCAGCCTATTGTGGCCATTCGTGTGGTCAATCTTTGTGCTGCCTTGACGTTGTCAACTACGGTGATATCTTCTATGGCTTTTATCTTGTCCGAGTTGATCTTTATTCCCAGTTTGGATACCATAAAACTAAGGAACTTTCCCGAGCCGACCCTGAAGGCACACTTCTCTGGATTCAACTTCATGTTGTATTTCCTGAGTACGTCGAAGGTTTCCTACAAATTATTCAAATGGTACTTTTCTCGCAGGGACTTAACTAACATATCAACAATATAACCTCTATTGATTTTCTTACTTGTTCTTCGAACATCTGGCTAACTATGCGTTGATACGTGGCACTGATATTTTTAACGCAAATGGCATTACGTTGTAATAATAGGTGCCTAATTTAGTTATAATAAAAGTCTTTTCTTGGTTGCCCAGGTCTATCTGTATTTAATTGTACCCGAAATAGGCATAAAAAAACTCAGCGTCTCGTATCCGACCATCGCATCGATCATTTGGTCGATGTTAGGCAAAGGAAATGAATCCATCAGACATGCCATGTTTAGGTCTTTATATTCTACACATATCCTAAGTTTGTTTTCTTTTTAGGCACGACCACTACGTTAGCTAGCCAATCCGAGTATTTAACTTGCCGAGTATAACCTATTTTCAGAAGTTTAGATACCTCGTCTTTGATGAATGTGTGTTTAATCTCGGACTACGGCCTCCTCTTCTATTTGATCGGGTGAACTTTTGGATCCAAGCTTAATTTGTGAATTGTCACCTCTAGTGGGATCCTTGTCATATATAAGTGGATCGGGCAAAACAATTAGCATTAGCTTTAAGGAAATCAAAAAGTTTTTCCTGAGCTCGGGAGTTAACTTCGTGCCCAGGTATATCTTTCTATCTAGTAGGTACTCGATCAGTATGACCTGCTCCAATTCATAGATTGTCGATTTGGGGGCATCGCTATCATCGGGTATTGTAAAGGGATTTGGGACACCGAAACCATCCTTCTTGTTTTCTGTTCGTTTCCCCTATTTCCCCGCTCGATCAAGGTCGGGGTCACTGGTTGCTATTTAGTTCCTTCCTCTTCGACCTGTCCCCTACTTTTAAATTTTGTGACCGCGGGCATCGAGATTACCTCCTCGACAACGAGCATCTCCTTTACGGCCGGTTGTTCCCCATATACCATTTTTTATTCTTCTTGATGTAGGGTCGAAGGCACCACGCTTATGTTGTGGACTCGTGGCCTCCCGAACAAGGCATTATATATCATATCCCCCTCGATCACATAGAGTTTCATTTCATGGGTGTTCCGATAGTGTTTACTTGTAGGGTTATCTCACTGTTCGTTGTCTCGCATGCCATTTTGAACTCGCTCAATACTCGTATTACTGGTATGGTTTGGTCCAATAATCCTAATTGTTTTACAACCTTCTATCGGATGATGTTGGTCGAGCTACCTGGATCAATTAACACATGCTTAACTTGAGATTTATTAATAAGTACGGATGTTACTAGTGTATCGTTGTGAGGCTAGATGATGCCCTCGCCATCCTCGTCGCTAAACGAGATATACCCCTATGGCGTAGTCCTTAGTGCATTTTTTCCTTGTGATATAAACTTTGGTGCGCTTTATCATTGGCAAATGTGGGATATCCACTCCCAAATGATCACGTTGATCACGAGTTAAGGCTCATCCTCCTCAATTTATTTGTTGGCATCCTCACACTTAGGAATTCCTGAAGATGCCCATTGCTGAATAGACGAGCTACTTCTTCCCTTAGCTGTCTACAATATTTGGTCATGTGACTGTAAGTATCGTGGTATTTACATACCAATTTGTGATTCCTCTGTGCGGGATCAGATTGAAGTGGCCTAGGCTATTTGGTTTCCTTGATGTGACCAATGGCCAACATTATACTCGCAACATCCACGTTGAAGTTGTATTCTAATAGTCTTGGGGCCTCTCTGTTCCCAAGTGATCTGTCAAAGGCATTCTTACTCATCAAACCTAGGCTGCTAGGTCCTTGGTCGCTTCTCGTGTCATTCCTGGCTGGGTGGTGACTAGGTCTAATTTCCCTTTTATTCGAGATATATGGTTGATACCAATCTCGGACCAGCCTTGGCTCTTAGTCAATAATTCTTTTATATCTTTTGTTCGCTCTATTAGGGTAAGCAGACCCTTGAGGGGGCCCCTAGTTGGTCGTTATTGACTCTGATATTTGATTTTTACCTATTATGAACATCAACCCACGTAACCGCCAGATACTCCACCAAGTTTTTCTTCAATTGTTAAGAAGCAATAGAACTTCAGGGTTAAGCCCTTGAGTGAACGCCTGAACGGCCCAATCATCTGCGATCAGGGGCACGTCCATGCGTTCCATTTACAATCTCAACACAAACTTCATAAGCATCTTCTTGTCTGATTGCTTGACTTTGAAGAGGTCTGATTTTCTCGTCTTGACTTTGATTGCGCTAATGTGGGATTTAACGAAGGCATCTGTAAGCATAGAAAATGAATCAATAGAATTTGGAGGTAAGTTATGGTACCATAACATTGCCTCTTTGGATAAGGTTTCCCCAAATTTCTTCAACAACACCAACTCGACCACGTCGTCTTCTTGGTCATTGCTTTCATTATGCACATATAAGAAGTTACATGCTCGTTTGGATCTATGGTCCCATTATATTTGGGAATATCGGGCATTCAAAATCTCTTCGGAATTGGCTTCAATGGCGCACTCGGGGGAAAGGGTTTCTAAATGAACTTTTGGAATCCAGTCCTTTTAATATTGGAGGCACTCCTGGGATCTGACCGACCCTTGAATTGTAAGTTTTCACCTTCTTTTTATATGCCTTGATCTTCTTTTCACCAGACTCCACCGCTTTATTAGCGCTTCGAGCATTTTCATCACCTCGAAAGTTTAACTCATTCAGTTCTATGAAAATCTGTTCATCTCTTTGAGCATCTTCTCTAACCCGTTCGTGTTTGGTCATGTTTTGGGCATGATTTTGAGTTAGTAGTTGCGCTATGCCACTTGCTGAGATTTTAGCATTTTAAAAGTCAATCATAAGCTAACTCCATCACCTTCCCTTTCAGGTGCTTCTAGAGCCAATGGCGGGGGTGCCCCGCGAATGCTATTTTTGGGATGAGTTAACAGGTTGATGTTGCTGGAAACTTGTGAGTTAGCATCGATCGGGTCAGATTGGCACACCATTAGGATCAGTAGGGGTATGTCATTGCCTAGTATCATGTTATTATTTTCACCGTGGTGGCCTGGCCTGGCGTCTACATTCAAGTGAACAAACTGAGAATTTGACATATTATATTAACCTGAAATCAAACTTCAAAGAGTGTAAAATAGGCTGTGATATGAAGATTCGTATTAAATCACCACTATTATCCTTAGCACCCCACGGTGGGTGCCAAGCTATCTATCCGTATAGTGATTAACAATTGAATTTATACGGGGTTTAAAGGATATATAATTTAAAATAATACGAAGAATAGTAAAGAATTGCATTAAAGGACAACAAAATGATCAAACCAAATGCAACGGATGATTAAGTCCAGCTTTATGAAAGATGTTGGAAATTGGTTCCAATCCAAGCTTGGAACGGGCTCAGTTGCAACTCAACAAACAAACAGCTGAAGAACACTTTGAACAATAGCTAGAGAATAAATATTAACTTTATTGCCTTGGTATGTGTGCCAATGGTGGTCTCAAAATAAAAAAGTTTTTCCATTTATAGAGTAGGGGAGTTTCAATCCTAGTACAAGTTTAAGGTAAAAAGCTTTTTTTTTCCAGCAAAACATTGATATGCAAATGATATCGAGCGAGATTTGCGTCATAATATCCAGTTAAGGACGGATATTTCGGCTTATCAATTGTCATGTCGAACGTCTTTCCCTTAGCTTCGGTTCTTCACTTTGCTTGAGCTCAATGTTTGGTCGTGTCCGGTTCTGAGTGCACCATTCGTACTCCCGGGCTTTGGGTAGAAGCCTTCGGCTTTACCCCGAGGCCATATCAAGTCTTGTTGTCCTCTCGTTTCCTTACCGAAAAATCGTGGTAACTTTTATCCCCAATTTTACCTGCACACACTGTTAATAATTGGAAAATATATGTAATATTTTAATATTTCAAAAAAAAAATTACTTAAAATGAAAACCTACTATTTCATAGAACCTCCCGAAAACCATAGGTAACGGATGCCTAATTTTCTCAATTATTATACTATGTGGGGATCTACTTTGACCTGTGAAGGGATTGAATAAAAACTGACAAGGGTAGTTATATTTATATAGCCATTAGGGTATGCACCACAATGTAATTAAGGTTGCCTGAGTGTCCATTTAAATGCAATTTATGGAAACGGATGGAAGTTGGATTATGACTGCCTCAATTAATTATGTAAGTAAATCTAAGTAGGTGATTTCACTGCTTAGATTTTATATTTCGTGGCTTCTCAGATTTATTAACAAAAAGTAACTGTATCTATGTATTCTCTAATTAGAAATGTCAATAATAATGAAATTAATCGATGATGACTAATCAATTAAGGGTGACTTTTATTTCGTATTATGAAGCTTCCAACGGACGCCTAGCTGATATACGTAGTTTTTTTTTTTTTTTTTTGTAATTATTGTGCTCGGGCCAAATTACGTCCACCTCAACTAAGTTTATAAAATAAAATACATATTATATATCACCATAATATAGTATTTTGTGGTCGATTAATAAAAAAAATAAAAAATAGGCCGACAGTAGTAGTTCATTTCATAAAATTTGACCTTGAATTGATCAATAGAAAAAGATGAAAAAGGTAAACAAATGCAGCTCCATTTATGTTTCAATTATTTGAGATCGTTAACCACTGCTAGTAATAACTAATAACTAGCCTATATGTATGTGACATTCATGTATGTCTATAGCAGTGTGATGCCAGCTTGGACCACGTCAGAATATTAACGTGATAAATTGGAAAGTATAACCGTATAATCTCCAAAATCTATGGTCGCAATTTTTTTTCTTGGAAATAAATGATGGGAGTACTAGATAAAGAAGATTATTAGTAAAATACTGCTCGTGTTCTCTTTTTTTTTTTTTTTTTTACGAAATTTTTGAAATGACCAACGAAAATGTAATCTTCAGTTAAAAAAGAAAAAAAAAGGGGGGGTGGGGGGGAAGGGAGTGCAAGTAAATATACAAAATTATCATTAAGATCGAGCCTTTAATTAAATGTCTGAAGATCGAGCCTGGACATGAAAAAAATACGATAGACAATGGTTCACTTTTAATGGATTTTATATTAAAAATAGGAGGTCTAGCTAGTTTTCGGACCGGTCATATAAAAATAGCCAGCGGTTATCAAGCCAATGAAAAATAGTCACTATTTTGCAGCAACAGAGACCGGTCCAGCATAATATACTGGAGTTCGGTGCACCTGTGTATGAACTTTCAGCATATTATGCTGAAACTCCAACACACAAAAAGTTCCAGCATAATATAATGGAGATTCGAGCACTTTTGTATGAACTTCCAGCATATTATACTGGACCGGTATACTTTGCTGGAACTCAAGTATATTATGCTGGAGTTCTAGTGTACTTATGTTGGAACTGCATCATATTATGCTGGGATTCTAGCATACTTGTCCTGAAACTCCAGTATAACATGCTGTAGTTCAAGTGTACTTATACTAGAACTCCAGCATAATATACTGGCGTATTTTTCCGGTTTTGAACAGTGTTTTTCGTTCAAATTTATATTTACATGAAAAATGGTTAAATTTCAATTACTTTTGGAACTAAGTTACTTTTAAACGATCACTTATAAATTTGACTATTTTTAAATTTCTCCCATTTTATAAGGAGCAAATTTTAATCAATCAAGATCCCCAATACTAATGAAAAACACTTGTTGAAACGCTCTCTTATTTTGGTTAATTATTGTCGAAATGCCCACTTCTTGGGATTATGGCGCGTCCTTACTGTATGAAAGGTTTTATGCCAGAAATATGATTGCATGAAGGCAACATGTTCTACAATTAAAAATTAAATTAAGACAATCATTCGAAGAATAAATCAAGTAAAACCTAATTTTGAGGAGAATAAGAAGATAAATTATTCGATGGTACACGTGATAGTATTCAATGGTGACAGTTCAAAATGGTTAAGAATCTCATTAGGAAAATTCCTAAAAGAGTTGACATATTATTCACAATAATATATAGTATTATTAATGGCGCCAAAATGATCCAAGATAAATTAGACATTACACAATTATAGCCATATTTATCCCTTTTCTCATTGCAAATAGATTAAGGGAAACCCAATCATGATAAACATGCTACAGGTTGGTCATCAACATCAATTGCTAATTCAAGCTAAAACGACTCTAATAATTCTAATAATAAATAAATTCTTAAACTATTATATGCGTGTGGCACAAACAATCGTTATCATGAAGTTGATAACACGCTTATTGTTCTTTTTTTTAAAGAAAAATTGTGGTGACACAATAAGGACGCACTATTATGGTAAAATAATAAAGTTAAGATATGACTTAATTTTGATTTGAATTTGTAAACCTATTCAAACTAAAAGGAAAAAACTTCGTGAAATGGATTACTACATTGACGGATATGAGCATGGTTTCAGATATGTTTACGCAACTAAATGTTCGGCAAAAATCGACCAAGAGAAACAAATCAACTTTGGTAGGTCAAAAAATCGGCCAAAAATCGACCAGAATAATTCTGTTTTTCAAGTATTTTAATTTTTAATTTTTTTTACGAAACTAACTTTGGTTGATTTTCTTTGGCGCAAAAATGCGGAAAACTATTTATGAGTCGGCAAAATTTATTTTTCAAGAAACCGACCAACTTTAGTTGGTTTTTGCAATTAAAATAAATAAAAATTAATATTAAAAAATCGACCAACTTTGATCGATAATTTTATTCTTTAATAAAACCGACCAAAGTAGTATAAATAAATAAAAAAGACAATCTTAAAACAAAATGCACCAATAGTATAATGGTAGAATAATATCATGTCGCAGTACACACCTCGATTTGATTCCCATACAGTGAATCTTTTGATTACATAATTAAAAAATCGATCAATTTGGTCGATTTTTTTTGCAATTTTTTTTTTGAATTTAATTTATCGACCATCATTGGTCGGTATATTATTTTGCCACGTTTTGATCGGTAAGTAATCATAACCGATCAAAGTTGGATCGATTTTTTTGATAGGTATTTACTGAATTTGTAATAGTGTTAAGACAATTACAAATCATTAGGGGTTCACTGTTTTGAAAGGTGGGTACTTAATACGAGGCGAGATACTTTAATTTACTATTAATATTTGATATTTTTTTTTGACAACTAATATCAATATCAATTTACGAGCACCATAGTATGAAAATCCGACATGTTCAGTCTTATGCACAATCTTTTTGACATGGGCTATATCTAGACGTTGAACAAACTGAAGTGGTTGAGTCTCCTGTATTCTTTATAATCAAATAAACCTTCATTTAATTGATAAATATTAAGTAGCTATACCTACTAAGAAAACAACCAATCTCTACAATTTGAAATTCTCATGAGCTTAACATGGTGAATCCAAACTATCAATTTATTAGTTCAGATTTAGTTTCATATTCATTTATGAATTGGGTTAAAGCAATTTGGGACGCTCACAATTCTAAAAAAAGATTCACCAAAAATAGAAAATGCTGCTAACACCAATAACTTACATATTAAAGATTTCTCTCCTTTGTGAAATGACAATTCTAATAGTGTGGAAATTCTTTATATTATCCGTATATTATAGGCTAACTAACCATTATTTTCTGTTAGGTGAGCCATTTCGATGGCTTTTTATCAGCTACCATGCACTCCCAAGCGAGTATCTACATATTTTATATCAGGTTAGGGACGAGGGTTTTTTTTAATACGAGCGACACTATAGTTTAGGAAGGTTTTGGGGACACCGAGTAGTTTAAATTGGAAACTGATAACTCAAAAAGAAAAGATGTAGCAGAAAATACTATTTTACAGAATAATCATACAACAAAATTTCTTCTGTTTTGTGACTGCTAAAAAAGGTTAGTATTTTCCATTGGCAAATAAAAATATTTAAAGATAGTAATTCAAGAGCAGAAGTTTATGATACTGTTGTTTTCTCTTTAATTAAGAAGTCAAAAAATTAGAGAGTTGTATTGTGAAAACAGAAATAAGTGGTAATATTACAACAAATAGAGCAAAATTTCAAAGTTCAACGTAACAAAAGCCAGATAGTACAAGTCAAACCTCAACCTTTACAGGCAATATTGGTTAGCATAGTTGTTCACAAATGTTCACATAACAAAACACAAATGCTTCTCTCTCTCTCTTTCTCTCAATAAAGACAGGCTGGAAGCATCCAAACCTCAAACCCCACTTACATTATTAACAATTAATAATATTTTCATTCAAAGCGAATGAAAGAAAATCCAAAAAGAAAAAACACCCACAATTAAAAAACAAAAGAGGAGAAAAAAAACAATACTAAAAGAAGCCAATGAAGTGAGTCGAAATGATGAATTTCATGTTTAAGCAAAAATACAAAGTAATTTCTTCTCTACTAAATATTATTCCTTTCGTTTTAATTTGTATGAACCTATTGTTCTAAATTTGAAAATAATTTAGCTTAAATTTACAATTATAACTTTAACGAGAAACTTTTATAATACTTTGAGCCCTGACTTATTTAAGATCATAAATTTCAATTTTTTTTTAATTTACATATTCAACCAAAAAGGTTTACGATAAATTGAAACGGAGAGAGTACTTAGAAATCAGGTGGATATGTCTCTAAATGGGTTCTAAACTCCCAATACCATAATTTTTTATAAAAAAAAAAAGAAAAATAAATAATATACTAAAGAAAAAGTTGAGAAATCAGACAACTAAAGGAGATTAGCTTCTTTCCTTTCTCTTTTCTCCTTCACCTTTATTTTCTTCCTGCTTCTGCTAAGCATCTTTTTTTCTCACTTTTTAGCTCCTCTATAATTCTTGTTCATTCTTTACCTTCCTCTTGGTTAAAAAAAAGTATTTTCCCTTAGGTTCTCTCGCTTTAATTTGATACTTTGATTCCATACTTCCCTCTTATTTCTTTCCATTTCTTCAGCTGAAACCTGTTAGTAAAATCTTTGATTCTTGTTGAGCTTTGTCTCTCTGGCATTGATCATTTGATCACAAAGTCTAATTCCTTTTCTTATTGGGATTTTCTCTTTTCCCTAGGAATTGTTTTTGGACCTTAAATACCTTTGGTGAATTTCTTTGTTGATCCCTTCTTGGTTCTGCTGTTCAAAGCTTAAAAATCCCACTTTTTCTTGTTTTTCAGTTCCAAGATTGTGACTTTCTTACTTATTCAATTGTTGGGTATCTGAGAATTCCCTTTTTTTTTTCTTCATTTTGTTTGGTTATTTGTAGTTTGTATTCTACTTGTTTGAGCTCAAAACTCTTGAGGATTTGCTCTTGTTTCTTTTTCTCCTTGTAATGGTCTAATTCTCAGTATTTCCCTGTTAGTTCTTGGTATAAAGTTGTTAACTTTACTTCTTCTGTTTTTTTCCTTTTGATTAGTTGAATTTTGTTGATCCTATCTAAATTGTGTTCTTGATTCCATGGGACTTTGTCATGGAAAACCCATTGAACCTCCACAAAACTTGTCTGAAAATCCCATAGTTCCCATTGATAATGAGACTGAATTGAGTTCCCACACAGGAAAAACACCAAAGTTTCCTTTTTACAGCCCAAGTCCTTTGCCTAGTGGATTCAAGAATTCCCCAGCTTCCAATTCTAGTGTAACTTCAACCCCTTTGAGATTTCTCAAGCGCCCATTTCCACCACCATCACCAGCTAAGCATATTAGGGCATTGCTTGCTAGGAGACATGGCTCAATTAAGCCTAATGAAGCTACAATTCCTGAGGGGAGTGAGTGTGATATTGGTTTGGATAAGAATTTTGGATACTTAAAGAATTTCTTAAGCCACTATGAGCTTGGTGAAGAAGTGGGAAGAGGCCATTTTGGTTATACTTCTGCAGCTAAGGGGAAAAAAGGGAGTTTGAAAGGGCATGATGTGGCTGTTAAAGTTATTCCAAAATCAAAGGTTTGCCCTTATATGCTGTTTTCCCTATTAAAGAAAGTATAGTGAGAGTTTTGTTTCTATATTCTTTTTGACTGCTAAATCTTGTTGAAGTCTTCATTTGTCATTGCTGCTGATTGTAATATTAACTGGTCGAGATGTAATCGAGTTTAAGAGCTTTGAGGTGCAAAGTGTTTGGTGACTTTGAATGAGCTATGGTCTTTTTGCAGAAATATAGTAATAGCCGGATGTTCTCATTGTTTCGACAAGTGTTGGTTCCAGAAATGGTTGAGAAGGATGGCAAGTGTGCTAGATAGATTTGTTCGAACTTCCATTATTACGTTTATGAGAAATTGACCTTGGCCAAAATGAAAATTATTGTGGATTTTATCTGGACAGTCCAGAATATCTGATATAGGATTTTATGTCGTATAGTTTATTACCTGTCAAGAAAAGAAAAGGTTGACTAATAGCTAGATGATGTTTCTAGTATCTTAAAATTTTGGAGGTTTTGTCTATTTTTACATATAAAAGTTGAAGCAAAGCATTAGGTGGAAGATGATTCCAATCATTTCCTTGTCAACTGTGTTTACATGATGTTATCCTGTTATTTCCACGCCAAAAGCAGTATTGAACCTTATTGTATTCGTTCTTTCATTTGAATGAGACTGTGGAATCTTTTGCAGATGACCACAGCAATTGCAATTGAGGACGTAAGGAGAGAGGTCAAAATATTGCGTGCATTAACTGGACACAGGAATCTTGTTCAATTCTATGATGCCTATGAGGACGAGGAAAATGTTTATATAGTCATGGAGTAAGTTAAATTAGTCAATCTTAATGCTATTTTTACTTGATGTTTATGTTGAATTCAGAATGTGGAGACCTTCTTTCTGGGTAACATGTCAATGTTAATACTTCAGCATTCTGATATAAAAGAAATATGATCTTTTGTTTTCTGTTAGGCACCTTAATTACATGACGGAGATTTGTAGACTACACATAAAAAATGTTTTAGTTTGGTCGACGTCCTCCCAAATGTTTGATTGGCTTGAATCATTAATGTTGGCAAAACTGAAATAAATGGTTGTCATTCATCGACTGCTAAATCTTTTTTAGATGTGCAAATGATTTAATGCCAACAATCTTCATGGCTGATGTGAGTTTTCTATTGTCAAGCTAGTTTAATATCAGAGTAGTAGATTAAGATGCATAAAGAATCATCCTGATTCATATTTCCAATGTTTTTATAATTTTTTGCCAAACCAGGAGAGATATCTATTATAGTTCATCAATTCTGGCTTTCATGTTTACCCATTTTTGTATACTTATCTTTTTGAAATCTTCTTCAGGTTATGTAAAGGAGGAGAATTACTGGACCGGATACTTGCAAGGTGCGTACTTAATACATTTTCAGCTTTGTATGCTTATTATTCTCCTATGTAAACATCCTGACTTTCGATTTCTTTTGAAGGGGTGGGAAATACTCAGAAGAAGATGCCAAAGCTGTCATGGTACAGCTTCTAAGCGTGACATCGTACTGTCATCTTCAAGGGGTTGTTCACCGTGACTTAAAGCCTGAGGTAATGAATTCTTTTTATTTCCTTATGGCATAAAAATACTCAAAACATTCTTTGCAATACACCCTCTACTTTGGTTTAAAAGTTAAAACTTCTGTTTCTAGTAGGAGATTACTCACTTGATGGCTAGGCCTACCTAACAAGTTATTGTTGAACTTTACATTTACAAACAAATGAGCAAGAAAAAGAAGGTCCAACTACAAAAAAGCTCGGCAATTTTATATTTGTTGCTGGTATTTACTCATTATTTTCAAGATTCTTGAGGGGAAAAAAACAAAAAATGGGGAAATCTTTAAGGTTTTTAAGCTTTTTGATTAAATGGCTGAATTTCCATATCAGGGGTGGGTGATTTCGATTGCTGTTTTAGCTCCTGTAAATAGTCTGACCTGTATCCGTATTTTGGTTGAAGCATTAAGAAATGCGTAGTGCAATCAATATGGCAATCTACTAAAACTTGTGTAGAGTTGCTTCACTACTGTAATCAGATATCTCATTGGTAAAGTTTCTTATATTATATAGCTTCTTTGTATACTTGGAATGGAAATAAATAAGAAATCCAGCGTCTGTATTTGGAGAACTGGTCAGGAATTTGTTGATAAAATTTTCTTGAGTTAACCTATGAAATAGGGTCAAGCTTACTGAGGAAAGTGTTGTACTAATTTTTTATGATGCACATTAAGTGCACGACGCAAGCATAATAGCATGATTAATAACCTCAAATATCAAAGAAAACACTCGAGACATCATCAACTTAGTAACTGATATTAATTTTGTGCAACACGTTACAGTACAGGAAGTGAGTAATCCCGTATTTCCATCTTTTCTGTCAATTGTTCAATTAGGATATCTAGGATCCTTTCAACTAATTAGGTGACTAAAAGAACATTCATGGAAATTTTATGTAACATAATATCACATGATGAATGCTGATAACCCAATCATAATTTTGTATAAGCCCCTGTAAAGTATTGAGAGAGTCAAATCAGCTCAACCAAATCAAACTGCTTTTGGAGGTTTGTCTATGGGACAGACCACCGAAGAAATTAGTTATGCTCTTCATTTGTTCTTATAGCATCTGCTGGAAATGTTTAGGGTTTCTTCTAATCCCACCATATAGGTGAAACAACTGTAGTTTCATTTCTTTCCTCCCTCACTCTCTACCGCGTATGCTCTTTTTATTTCTTTGGTTTCCGAGCTCATTATATTGACAGCTGTTCTTGTGTTTTATCAGAACTTCCTTTTTGTTTCTAAGGATGAGAACTCTCCTTTAAAGGCCATTGACTTTGGTCTTTCTGATTACGTAAAACCAGGTAATGTTAATGCATACAACGCTTTTATCATTTCTTATTCTGTTATTGTAGCATGTCATGGTTGACTGATGGAAATATTTGCAGATGAAAGGCTTAATGATATTGTTGGAAGTGCATACTATGTTGCTCCTGAGGTTTTGCATAGATCTTATGGAACAGAAGCGGACATGTGGAGCATTGGTGTAATTGCCTATATTCTTCTATGTGGAAGCAGGCCTTTCTGGGCGCGAACAGAGTCCGGTATATTTAGGGCCATCCTGAAAACTGATCCAAACTTTGAAGAAACCCCTTGGCCCTCTTTGTCTTCTGATGCAGTAGACTTTGTAAAAAGGTTGCTGAATAAGGATTACCGCAAAAGGCTAACTGCAGCTCAGGCTCTCAGTAAGTCTCCTTGTACAATGTCAATTTTGGGTATATCCTCTCAGCATCCTGTAGCAGACCTTATTATAGTGGATTAAGGATATACCTCTAACAGTTTCAAGTTCCTTAATGTCCTTGTCAAGTCTTATCTCGAGAAGAACTCATCGCCGCCATAGATGAAGCTATTCTGACTTCTTGATATAACCAATTTACCTATGTGGTTTCATGTTTATTATCTTAGTAATTTATCAGATTTTAGCTTGTATTATTGATTTCTTAACCTCTCTCATTACTTGTCTAGGTCATCCTTGGCTGGCTGGTTATCATGATGTGAAGATTCCTTTGGATATGATAGTATATAAGCTTGTAAAAGCTTATGTATATTCATCTTCTCTTCGAAAAGCTGCTTTAAGGGTATGTATATCTGTTCTGGCGGAACTTGTATTCTAAGTTCAGCAGTCATATAATTTAGCCAAAAATTCTAATATGAGCACTTCTGTAAGTAGTGCCATGCTTTCATGCTTTTTTAGGCATGTTAAAGTCATATAATTCTTTTATGTTTAGTTCCTGTTATATTTCTTCAATCTCTTTCCATCGGCCCCGCACCAAATAGCTAAGGGAGCATGATGTGATCAGCAAGGTTCTAATATAACCTGTTCACCGTTTCTGTGATCCTGTAAATATGTACAGAAACAGATTTGTCCTGTTACTGAGAGATTATAATATATAAATGGCAAAGAAATGCAATGTCATAAGCATCCGCATGCAAGATGCTAGTCTGTAGATTATCCATATTGTACAATGACACAATCTTGGAGCAATATGAATGATAGTATTTTGACTTTCAAAAAAATGTTAGTCCCTCGATTAGTTAGCTGTATGATTTATTGTTTGTGGCTACTGTAACAGGCTCTTGCTAAGACATTGACTATACAACAACTAGCTTATCTTCGGGATCAGTTTACATTATTAGGGCCAAGCAAAAGTGGACTTGTAGCTCTACCAAACTTCAAAATGGCAAGCGCTCTATCCTCAACCATCATCATTACTGAAAATAAAAGAAACTAAAAAGAATGTTTGACTGATTTTCTATTTTTCTTTCAGTATACTCTTTCTTTATTTACAGTTCTCCACTACTGAAATGAGTTCAATGACTTGGCAGGCTGTGATGAAGAACGCCACCGATGCAATGAAGGATTCAAGGGTTTTCGACTTTGTCAATACGGTAAGCTTAGGAAGCTCCTTTGATTTTATGTTGTTGAAGTTACGAAATTTGTGCGAACAATCCTGATGGACGTAGTGAAGTAATGACTAATTTTATTCACTGACTTTTTTCATGCCCCGAGCAGGTGAGTTCTCTTCAATACAGAAAGTTGGACTTTGAAGAATTCTGTGCTGCTGCGATAAGTGTACATCAGCTGGAGGGAATGGAAAGCTGGGAGCAACATGCCCGTCGTGGATATGAGTTCTTTGAAAAGGAGGGGAACAGGCCTATTATGATAGAGGAACTCGCTTCGGTACATTCTCTCTCTTCCCCCCCCCCCCTCCCTCCATCCCTCCTCATCGTGATTCTAATAGTAATGCTATAAATAGGGCGGGCAAGTATCTGACTCCATCAATAATTATATCATAAAGGAGGGAGTAATAATTTCGAACGTGCATTATTGTTATTTGCTTATGACATCGTCAAGTAAAAAAGAACAAGTTGACACGTACGTCGTTCATTTGGGTTCAAAGATACAAGTTGTTCTACTTCTAAGGTAAAATAAAATGCGCTAGATACAAAGTTTTTAAATAAGTTAAATCATCTTTTATTACGTGGTAAGAAATTTAAAACATGTAGGGATATGGTGGTGGCAGGACTAAACTTGCCCAAATTGATTTCTGAACTTTGTCAACTGGAGTATTGCAAAATTGCGGAAAAATCTAGTTCTCAGCTTCTACCTTGCTAATTTTTCCTATCCGGTTTCTTCAAACAGGAGCTCGGGCTTAGTCCTTCAGTTCCAGTTCATGTAGTTCTGCAGGACTGGATAAGGCATTCTGATGGGAAGCTCAGTTTCTTGGGATTTGTCAGGCTTCTGCATGGAGTTTCTTCGCGTACATTTCAAAAAGCTTAGAATATTACCTTCCTTTATGAATTTATCCAATGCTTCATCTAGCCTTGAGACTAGTAAATCGAAGAATCAAAGTCTTGTTGCTTGATCAAATGGTGGCAATAGATGATCTGTTAAATGCTGATACAGCTGGTTTACGACAAAGCTACAGATCCTATTTGATAATGCATGGCATATGGCAGCAGCATATTGGTGTCAAGTCTTATTGTAATTCTTCTATTCTTGAAATGTTGGATGGCATACCACTTAAGAGGATTGTACAGATGAGGATAATCAGAAAAGTGTAAGTAGGTTCAGAAAAGACAGCTGAAAGCTGAGATGAGTTTTTGTGGCTTCTGAGTGTAAAGCCTTGTTTACCATTTCCTTGGCTTAATAAATTCTCTTTATTGTGCCTGTAACCTTAGATCCTTAATATATGGATGTACTAGCAGTGGGTGGATTTGGACGGTGGTGATTTTAAGGTTTCATTTCTTGTCCCAAATTGATTTTTGCTGTGTTATTTTCAAGTTGTGTCCACCTAATATGTATACGTATGGAGTAGTATTTTAGGAAAGTAGTATTATATATATATATATATATATGTGTGTGTGATCGACAATAGGGGTTGCTCTGATGGTAAACCCCACTTCCAACCAAAAGGTTGTGAGTTTGAGTCTCCCCAAGAGCAATGTAGAAAGTTCTTGGAAGGAAGGATGCCGGGGTCTATTTGGAAACAACCTTTCTATCCTAGGGTAGGTATAAAGTTTGCGTACACACTACTCTCCCTAACCTCACTAAGTGTGATTATATTGGGATGTTGTTGTTGTAGTAGTATTATATATGTGTGTGTGTGTTTGAAGCATTATCAAATAACATACTTTAGCCATGGTCGGAGCCAGAGAGCCAGGAGCGAGTTTAGCCGAACGCAATAGCTTTGATTCGAATCATATGTTTGTGTTAAATTTTTTATTGAATGTGTAAATTATTAATTTTAAAGTAACTTGAAACGATTGGAATCCTAATCCTTTGGCTAACCTCTAACCTTAGCAATTGAATAGCCGTGCTACCTTCCATCATCAACCCCACGCGCACTCTCCCAAAAAGGAAATCCAAGCAAGGCTGCTCTTTTTCCTCTTTTTTAATCAACATGGTGAGGAATATAACATACTGATAGAAATGGAAGTAGATGGATGTTAAACATTACGGAGGCAAAATGCTCTTAACTCAATGTATGAACTACAATTAATGTTGAGTTGTTTTATAGAGGGGAAAAAATAAAATCAAAGCAAAGGCATTTGATTTAATTTGATTTTCTTTCTGAATTAATCATTACTAGGATCAATTGTGGGTATTTAAATCTCATATTTTTTCAAAACTCATTAAACACCTAAGTTATGTACATGCTAAGAAGTTACCCATTCATCTGAACTTTTTGGTTCCAACTCCACTAAGATGAGATGATAGGAAAAAGACGTCGGATGACTCAAATGATTTTGTCCTTCGAGCAATGATGGCAATCTACCAAAATCGAAATGATAGGAGGTGATGTGCCATTGATGCATAACATTGGAGGGGCCAAATGCTTTTGATCTTTGAGTTTTTCTTTGTTTATACGAAAAACATGTTGTCTAGAAGTTGGGACTTTTACTTTAAGGTAAATGCCCCAACTAACATAATTTAATCTCAGATCTTATGATATTCCACAGTGATTTGATCAGGAGTTTAAAACTAGGTTAAATCCAAGGGGTTGGGGAAAGAAACCAAATCTTGTGACCTCCTTATGTTCTATGGTATTGTTTGAGTGCAATTTCTATTCATCGACAATACAAAAGATTTTTTAACTTTTATTCATCAATAATATAAAAAGAATTATGCTATTATTGTACGCGGCGAAATCAGATGACTTAATTTCTCGCTACCAAACCATTTCGGAAGAATGCCTTGAGGCCCCGAGGACGTGGAGTCACGACCGAGTTCCCTCCCTCGGGGCTCGTCGAGACCCGACTCGAAGAAGACAAAGGTCGAGATTGGAACAGATGGGGAAGTTCCCAAGGCACACGGCTAAGTCTGACAGAGCCGGTCTATCCAGAGCCTACGTCGGAGCGTCGCGTCTAGCCATCCCATCTCCATACTTTACAACTAGTTCATGTTGTATTATGGCTGGGTTCCCCTCCTATATAAAGGGAATCCACATTATTTTGTAAGGATCTAATGTTATTCCAACTACTCTCCACAAGGTCAATAATATATCTCTCTCTTTTCTCTAACTTACTCGCTCAAAGCTACCCTTGAAATTTACTACTTTCTTACTTGTTCTTCATTTATTGCTTAGTGCTGGTCATAAAGAGCTTCACTTGATCATATTTCAATTGTTACCCCATTCCCGACTACCCCCGATAGCTCGAGATAGAGCCTAAATATTTGCCTCGAGGTCCTCCCTCGACCAGTCCAAAGTCGGGGCAGTAAGTCCCTCGATTTGATAATTGCCTCGTTTTAGCTCGTAATCTATAGCTAAACTTCACATTCTTAGCATCTCTGCTCTAACAACTAGCATAAAAATATATCACTTATTTTTAGAATCCCATTTTATAAATTTAATTGTTGTTACCATTTTTACGGTAAACAGTTTGGTGCCCACCATGGGGCTAAAAATAACAGTGATTATTTTCTTGCTGATTCCATTACAAAACGCAAGTTATCTTTCACACTTTTCTTGTCCAAGATCTCTTGATTTCAGGTTGAAATGTCTGACTCGGTAAACAGAGTCGAGAATGATAACCTCGAAAACCACGGGGAAAATGGGGTGGTTGTCCCGGCTGCCGGAATGCAACCGCAGAATCCCAATAACATGCCTGGACCGATTCTATAAGACGTGGATTTATAGGACACACAACGAGTCAACGAAACCTCACGCACCGACGGAAGCATACAACATGGTGACCAACCGGAAGCCCAAAAAACCCCGACTCGGGAAGTGCAGGAAGTTAGTCTTCACAATAT
>JASVEL010009830.1:0-95738 GCA_032618575.1 Nicotiana noctiflora
AGCCGAGCGCCGGTATACATGGATCGGGCCGCACGCCGCAGACAGTATAATTATATATGTATATATATATATATATTGGATTGGACTGCACGTCGCAGTGATATATGGTGGACCTAGCTGCACGTCATAGCACCATAGCGCTTGGGCCTGTGAGCCCCTCCGAAGTCCGTATACACCCCCGAGCGAGCGCCGTCGACGCAAAATGGAGCCGGCCGCGCGCCGCAGCGGTATATGTATTGGAGCGGGCCGCACGCCACAGCATTATACTTAATCATACCCTACTATTTACTTAAATACTTATACATTATAGACATAAGTATGTGTCTTTATATGTTGAGACGGCCGTACACCGTAGGGGTACGAGTGAGGGTTAGTTCAATGTGGAATCTTGTAGAGATAAACGTAGATTGGAGGTTAGAGTACTACTATAGTGATGACGTACCTGTGAGGGTTGCCTTAGAACTGCTAAGTGATAGCACAGGATTTCTTACCTTCAGTTATTATTTATTATTGTTACTCACCGAGTTGAAATATACTCACCCCACTCCCCTGCACTTTCTGTGCAGATCCACAGGTGCCCGAGAGCAGTTGAGATATTGTAGCTGCTGATCCTTGTCTACTTTTGCGGAGATTACGAGGTAGCTGCCAGCGTCCGCAGAGCTTGTTTTCTCCTTCTTTATCATCTTGTTGATTTCCTATTTGTCTAGATTTGGTTGTATTAGGATGCTATTCTGTAGAGGCTCAGTCTCGTGACACCACGATATGTTTGGGACCGCAGTTTGTATGTTTTACGTTCCGGTTATCACCTGATATGATTATTTACTGTTTAAGTTTAATTTCTTTATAATTGGCTGGTTTAAGGGATAATATGGTTGGGCTTGCCTATCATTTTGTTGGGCGCCATCACGACCAGGGTTTGGGTCGTGACAGAACTACTCATACACAACTAAATTTTTCTAACAAAATTACCCCTATGGAGATTTCATTGACAGCGGGGAACTGGTTGTCTCATCGCTTGGACTTTCGCGGTCGTGCAAAAGCAAACACGGACTGTGATTCTTCTATTCTGAGCTTAGTCTTCCGCTGGGAGCGAAAAAGCAACGCCTCAACAATGTTTTCAACCGCGGCCGCAAAATATGTTTGTGGACCATGCTTTTCAATTTGAGCTCCAATCTATAGTCATCTAATTCTCAATTCCACTGAGGGCGAGAATTGGACTGCGACCATATCAGATGATTCTAGTGCCTTGCAATTTCATAACGGGCAGCGGTCTATTGAGCCCAAGAGTCTCTCTGAACCCTAATCCGTTAGGAGCGTGAATAGGGTTGAATCATCTGTTTAGATTTTGTGGTCATGCTATTTCTTTGAAGTCAGTGTTTTTGACTCAACTTTGAACTTGTGCGGGTTTCACTCCTCTATGAACCGGTTATGACTTTCTTGTCTCATTTTGATCAAACACTGCAAACAAGGACAATAATTTAGTTTTCTGGGAGTACTTGTGCATATTAATCTAAAACCTAATCATAAAGAGCATAAAATAAGCAAGAATACCTAGTTATTACTTTCCAATGGATGATGTTGTTAAAGGTTTTCTGTCACGACCCGAATTTCCCACCATCGGGAGTCATGATGGCGCCTACTAGTGGAAGCTAGGCAAGCCAAATCTTACTTACATGTACATTAGTCATAACTTCCCTTTTTTAAAACTTCAAATAAAATCATGGAATTATCGCTGAATAATTAAACTAAGCGGAAGACTTAGTAAATTTTATCAAATATGATATAGAAAACCAAAACATACCCAAGATTGGTGTCACAATACTCACGAACTTCTAAGAATAATACACACAATTGTTTGAAAGAAATATAAGTTGTTTATCTCGAATACATGAGATAACATAATGAAATACATAGATAGAAGAGACAACGGGTCCTGCGGACGCCTGCAAGGCTACCTCGTAGTCTCAGTAGTCGGAATATACATAATCGTGCTACTGCCGATGCTGCTGTTCGTAACCTGTATCTGCGCAAAAAGAGCGCAGAGTGTAGTATTAGCACAACCGACCCCATGTGCTGGTAAGTGACTGGCCTATCCCGGCAAAGTAGTGACGAGACTAAGGTCAGTCACCCACATAAACCTGTACAGCTGAAATATATATATATATACATATACAACAGTAGAAAACATTATCGAACGTTTATGAGGAAAGACTCTGCTCTTGAAATAACAGTCAATAACTCATAATATCCAGAGTAATCTAGTCAACAGAATAAATCTTACTTTCATGTCTCAATTCATTTTTCATTTCATATCTTGTGGTAGGCGTACCACCCGTTCCCAAATATATCAATAGACTTTTCATATCTTGTGGTAGGCGTACCACCCGCTCCCAAATATATCAATAAATTATACCTTGTGGTAGGCGCACCACCCGCTCCCAAATATATCAATAAATTATACCTTGTGGTAGGCGTACCACCCGCTCACAAATATATCAATAAATTATACCTTGTGGTAGGCGTACCACCCGCTCCCAAATATATCAATAGGCTACCGGCAACTATGGCCAATGCTAAAATTCAAATCACTTTGTGGTCGGCGTGCCACACGATCCCATTTCTTATCATATAAGTGGTCGGCGCTCCACACGATCCCAATTCATTAATATATATATATAAGTGGACGGCGCGCCACACGATCCCAATTCATTAATATATATATATATAAGTGGACGGCGTGCTACACGATCCCAATTCATTAATATATGTATTACCGGCATTAAGCCAATAATCTCTGATTCACAGTAAATGTATAAAAGTATTACCGGTTTTAGACCAATAATCTGTACTTTAACAATATTTATAATTACCGGTTTTGAACCAATGATTTATAATAAATCAACAATTTATCTCCGTTACCAGTGTGACACCAATAACTCTTAATCAACAATTCATACATAACTAAATTCCTATTCCTTCAAGCTAGGATAGAACAAACACTTACCTCGAATGTTTACGAACAATTCAATCCGTGGCAATGCCTTTTCCTTTCAAATTTAGCTCCAATCCAATCGTATCTATACACAATTGATTTGATATCATCAATACTACTCAACAAACTAATTCATATGGCCAATTACAATTTTTACAACATTCTGCCCGGAATAGTGAATATCGACCCCGGGCCCACATGGTCGGAACTCGGGGTTCGAACCAAAATCCGGTTACCCATCCCCCACGAGTTCAAGTATATGATTTGTTTCAAAATCGGACCTCAATTCGAGGTCCAATTACCCAATTCATGAAAACCCTATATTCTATCAAAAACAAGAAATTCTACCATGAAAACCTTTGATTTCTATTGAAAAACATGTTTAATGTTGTTAGGAATTGAAAGAATTAAGTAAAAAGTGACTTACAATTGCTTCGAAGAAGAGGGAGTTCGTGAAAAATCGTCAATGGATGTTTTTGGGTTGTGAAATATGAAAAATGAAGCTGAAAATCGTAATTTATAGGTCTCTGTGTTCGCATTTGCGAGCAGGGGTTCGCAATTGCGAACCCCGACCAAATTCTGGAGTTTGAAAAATAAGCTAAGGATGGGAAGTTTGCATTTGCGAACTTTTGTTCGCATTTGCGAAGCCAAGGCATAACTGAGAAGTTCGCATTTGCGACATAATGTTCGCATTTGCGAACAAGGCTGGATTACTGGGGTTGTCGCAATTGCGACCATAAGTTCGCATTTGCGAACTTGGGTTGATTGCTGTCAACCTCGCAATTGCGAGGTATGTTCGCATTTGCGAACCACTGCACACCCCGGCCACTTTGCATTTGCGAAGTATGGTTCGCATTTGCGAACCAAGGCCAGCCTGGGACTTCTCGCAATTGGGAGGAAATCTTCGCAATTGCGAAGACAACAGCTGAGTGAAAAACCAGTAGTGCAAAAATTCAGAAATTGATCCAACGGCCTACCAAATATTTACCCGAGCCTTCCGGGCTCCAAACCAAATATGTACACAACATCAAAAACGCATTACAAACTTGTTCGTGTGATCACATCGCCAATATCACATCATTTTCATCAAATCAAGCCTCAAGTTCATGATTTTCATACTTTTGGTTTTTAAAACTTTCAAACTTGGAACTCAGGGTCCAAAACATATCAAACGACATCCAAATGTCACCAAACTTTGCAGAAAGCACATATATAATATTTAAGACTTGTATCGGGCGTCAGAACCAAAATACGAGCCCGATACCAAGGTCAATTAATTCGTTTCCCTTTAATAATTACATAAAAAACAATTTCACAGAAAAATTCATAACTTGGGCTCTAGGCCTCAGAATTCGACTCCGGACGCATGTCCATGTCCCATATTTTCCTACGGACCTTCCGGGACCATCCAATCTTGGGTCCGGGTTCGTTTACCAAAAATGTTGACCGAAGTCAACCATATCAATATTAATATCATTTTTCTCCAAATTTCTCATAGAATTCATATTTTCTATCACAAAATCTTTCCGGCTACATGCCCGGATCATGCACGTAAATCGAGGCAACATAGAATGAGGTTTTCAAGGCCTCAGAAGCTCAAAATGAATAATAGAACAAGCGATGACCCTTTGGGTCGTCACATTCTCCACCTTTAAAACAACCGTTCGTCCTCGAACGGACAAAAGAAAGAAGTACCTGAGTCTTGGAATAGATGATGGGTAGCGGCTCCGCATATCAGACTCGGACTCCCAGGTCGATGCCTCAGGAGGCTGACCTTTCCACTGAACACGCACAGAAGGAAAACACATGTGTGGGATCGCCGGTCTAGAATGGCCACCGGCTCCTCCTCGTAAGATAGTTCATTGTCCAATTGGACAGTGCTGAAGTCTAACACATGTGTTGGATCGCCGTGGTATCTCCGAAGCATAGATACATGAAAAATTGGATGCACGGCTGATAAGCTAGGCGGCAGAGCTAGTCTGTAAGCCACCCCTCCCACTCGGTCTAGAATCTCAAATGGACCAATATACCTAGGCCTGAGCTTGCCCTTCTTCCCGAACCTCATCACGCCCTTCATAGGCGACACTCGGAGCAATACTCGCTCACCAATCATGAAATCTACATCTCGAACCTTACGATCCGCATAAGTCTTCTGTCCGGACTGAGCTGAACGCAATCTCTCCTGGATAGTCTTGACCTTATCCAAGGTCTCCTAAACTAAGTCTGTACCCAACAACTGAGCCTCTCCCGGTTCAAACCATCCAACCGGAGATCGACATCGCCTACCATACAACGCCTCATACGGGGCCATCTGGATTCTGGACTGGTAGTTGTTGTTGTAGGCGAACTCTGCTAATGGAAGAAACCGGTCCCACGATCCTCCGAAATCAATAACACAGGCTCGAAGCATATCCTCTAGAATCTGAATAGTCCTCTCGGACTGGCCATCCGTCTGAGGATGAAATGCTGTACTCAACTGAACCTGGGTGCCTAACTCCTGCTGGACCGCTCTCCAGAACCGCGAGGTAAACTGTGTACCCCGATTAGAGATAATAGATACCGGCACCCCATGAAGACGAACAATCTCCCTAATGTAAATCTCCGCTAACCTCTCCGACGAGTAGGAGACAGATACTGGAATAAAGTGTGCTGACTTGGTCAGCCTATCAACAATGACCCAAATAGCATCAAATTTCCTCCGAGTCAAAGGAAGTCCAGTAATGAAGTCCATAGTGATCCGCTCCCATTTCCACTCGGGAATTTCAATCCTCTGGAATACACCACCAGGCCTCTGGTGCTCATATTTCACCTGCTGACAATTTAGACACCGAGCGACATACGCAACGATATCTTTCTTCATTCTGCGCCGCCAATAGTGCTGCCGCAAATCCTGGTACACCTTCGTGGCGCCCCGGTGAATGGAATACCGCGAACTGTGGGCCTCCGCTAAGATCAACTCTCGAATCCCTTCGACATTGGGCACACGAACTTGACCCTGCAATCTCAATACCCCGTCATCATCTAGATTTACCTTCGTGGCACCTCCCCGCTGTACAGTATCTCTCAAGTCACGCAAATGAGGATCATCAAATTGCCTCTCACGGATCCGCTCTAATAGAAAAGAACGAGCGACCGTGCAGGCTAACACCCTGCTAGGCTCAGAAATGTCTAATCTCACGAACTGGTTGGCTAAGGCCTGGACATCTAGAGCAAATGGTCTCTGACTGACCGGAATGAATGCAAGACTACCCATGCTGGCAGACTTTCAACTCAATGCATCGGCCACCACATTGGCCTTACCTAGGTAATATAGGATAGTAACATCATAGTCTTTCAGCAACTCTAACCATCTCCGCAGTCGTAGATTCAACTCCTTTTGCTTGAACAAATACTGTAGGCCCTTGTGATCAGTGTACACCTCACACGTCACACCATATAGATAATGCCTCCAGATTTTTAAGGCATGAACCACTGCTGCTAACTCAAGATCATGGACTGGATAATTCTTCTCATGTATTTTTAGTTGTCCCGAAGCATAAGCGATAACCTTACCATCCTGCATTAGTACCGCTCCAAGCCCTGTACGAGATGCGTCATAATAAACTGTATAAGGCCCTGCACCCGTAGGTAGTATCAACACTGGTGCGGTAGTCAAGGCTGTCTTAAGCTTCTGAAAGCTCGCCTCACATTCATCTGACCATTCAAATTGAACACCTTTCTGTGTCAGTCTGGTCAGTGGGGTTGCAATAGATGAAAACCCCTCCACGAATCGCCGATAATAACCCGCTAATCCTAAGAAACTTCAAATTTTTGTGGCTGATGTCGGTCTAGGCCAGTTCTTGACTGCCTCAATCTTCTTCGGATCAACCTGAATACCTGCTGCCGTCACAATATGACCCAGGAATGCAACTGAACTTAGCCAAAATTCACACTTCAAAATTTTGCATATAGTTGCCTATTTTTCAGATTTTTGCAAAGCCACTCTGAGATGTTGCGCATGCTCCTTCTGACTGCGAGAGTATGTCAATATGGCAACAATGAAGACCACAACGATAAATCTACATAAGGCACGAACACCTCATACATATGCACATATTCATGACTTTGGCCATAAGAGTTGTTCCAAAATTACAACATTGTCAATTAACCATGTTATCAAATATCTTATTCCAAAACTCCCACTTTACTCACAATGAGGTATGAAAACCTCATGATTACTTTCCCGAATTAATGAGTCATATTTATTCTTAGCTGGTGCTCCTCTCAAGGTCTACAACTCCATGGTTACAAAAATAGAAATGGTTAGATATGAATAGAAACTATGCAAGGATTGTCAAATAATGCTAACAGGTATGGATCAAATTTAGGATATTGTGCTAGATTTTTATTTCCAGAAAGGGAAAATTTTAAACACAAACTTTTCACCACCAGGACCTTGTCCTCATATAATATTCACCGCAGTTTGCAGCTCGGTTTTTAAAACAAATATTTTCACGTTATACAAAAATTTTGAGGATCTCATCCTCCACTCTAAATCACAAGTATTTGCACATTGTGCCACTGATGTTTTCCATTTCCTTTCTTTCTTCTTTTCAACTTGTCCGTCAAAGAGTATCACGGCATAAAAGAACCCTCATACCGACAGGGTATACAATTTAACCATTGAAAATAATTATTTCAGGAATTACATCAATTCCCATTGAAGTAAATAATATAAAGTCACTTTCGACCTCATCAATATTCCTAGTGACCAACACATAATAATAGGGATAATTATCCCCATTTAATAGCACAACGTGAGTATTCACATAAGTAGATTTGATGATTTCGAAACTCACTCATGAGCGGAGCATATTAAGAGGACTTGCCTCAATTCTTCAAAGGTCAAATCAAATTGAGGAAAAATATTCCTTTTATAACAATCAGAATTGTACATGTAATAACATCATCTGGTGTAGTGACCTCAGTCACACCATAAAAATTATGTCAACAACTAGATCTCCACCTCTAGGAGTCTCACCTCCGCCTCAAACATCCTGACCTCTAACCATGGCTGGTCTTGTGAGTTAAGTATTGACTGCAACGGGCACCTAGCTTGAGTGCCTTCGTAAATTATATTTCTCCATTCTGCCACATTCACAACAATTTCTTTGAGGCTCAGCTAACTTATTGGACATGACGACATATTCGGACACTGTCATAATAACCTGGCATGATCGATCAGATCATACATACCACACCTTTCAAAGAGCCAGGGAGGTAACTCCTCCAAACATTTATACAAATAGGATTGAGTAGGTAATGTCGCATAGCCGATCTGCCCTCTTCATAGGCTTGTCACAAACATTGACGACCAATTACCTCTTTTGCTATGCTAGCTTGACACTGTTGAACTACCTCATTAGCTCATATACTCTTTATTACTCTTTGGGCCGATTCTTCCTCCTGGAGAATACTAAGCCTCAAACATGCATAATTTATTTGGGGGACCTTTCCATACCATATGTATACATTCCAAGCCAAAACTGACATAACATATGGCCATTCGGTCCATTCACTAATAGTGAATTTCCCCCCTTTTTGGTTATAAGTCAAAGTCACAACATCTCATAGTCCACAATAATTATCCTTCACAACTTCAAATAAATCAACCAGACGTCAAGGTCCATTAAAATCACAGCCGGTTAGTAAATACATTATGTTTCCATTACTTCACTCGCTACCCGAAACACAGTAAAATCAACCCTTTCGCTTTCAACTATTCCCGCGTTCTGCAATATCTCATAGCAACGGTCAATAAATTACCTTGGGTTCTCAAAATATGCACCACTGAAGGAGATAGTGAAGAGTTTGGTGAAACTTATCCGAAACTCCGTAAAACTTCCGAAGGCATCGTTGATCTATCACCAGCCTGTGCCATTGTCGGATGAAGAAGCGGTACATGCCTTCGCCATTCGTAGGAAGACAAGAGTAGAAATTCAACTTAACATTTGAAGAACAAACTCGCACGATAGGAAAGAATGAAGGTGAAAACTTCCTAACTCTGTAGCTTCTAAGGGATAAATACAGACGTCTCCGTACCGATCCCTCAGACTCTACTAAGTTTGTTCGTGAGTTGTGAGACCTATGCAACCTAGTGCTCTGATACCAACTTGTCACGACCCGAATTTCCCACCATCGGGAGTCATGATGGCGCCTACTAGTGGAAGCTAGGCAAGCCAAATCTTACTTACATGTACATTAGTCATAACTTTCCTTTTTTAAAACTTCAAATAAAATCATGGAATTATCGCTGAATAATTAAACTAAGCGGAAGACTAAGTAAATTTTATCAAATATGATACAGAAAACCCAAACATACCCAAGACTGGTGTCACAATACTCACGAACTTCTAAGAATAATACACACAATTGTTTGAAAGAAATATAAGCTGTTTATCTCAAATACATGAGATAACAGAATGAAATACATAGATAAAAGAGACAACGGGTCATGCGGACGCCTGCAAGGCTACCTCGTAGTCTCAGTAGTCGGAATATACATAATCGTGCTACTGCCGATGCTGCTGTCCGTAACCTGTATCTGCGCAAAAAGAGCGCAGAGTGTAGTATCAGCACAACCGACCCCATGTGCTGGTAAGTGACTGGCCTATCCCGGCGAAGTAGTGACGAGACTAAGGCCAGTCACCCACATAAACCTGTATAGTTGAAATATATATATATATACATATACAACAGTAGAAAACATTATCGAACGTTTATAAAGAAAGACTCTGCTCTTGAAATAATAGACAATAACTCATAATATCCAGAGTAATCTAGTCAAAAGAGTAAATCTTACTTTCATGTCTCAATTCATTTTTTATTTCATATCTTGTGGTAGGCGTACCACCCGCTCCCAAATATATCAATAGACTTTTCATATCTTGTGGTAGGCGTACCACCCGCTCCCAGATATATCAATATCAGCACAACCGACCCCATGTGCTGGTAAGTGACTGGCCTATCCCGGCGAAGTAGTGACGAGACTAAGGCCAGTCACCCACATAAACCTGTATAGTTGAAATATATATATATACATATACAACAGTAGAAAACATTATCGAACGTTTATAAAGAAAGACTCTGCTCTTGAAATAACAGACAATAACTCATAATATCCAGAGTAATCTAGTCAACAGAGTAAATCTTACTTTCATGTCTCAAATCATTTTTTATTTCATATCTTGTGGTAGGCGTACCACCCGCTCCCAAATATATCAATAGACTTTTCATATCTTGTGGTAGGCGTACCACCCGCTCCCAAATATATCAATAAATTATACCTTGTGGTAGGTGCACCACTCGCTCCCAAATATATCAATAAATTATACCTTGTGGTAGGCGTACCACCCGCTCACAAATATATCAATAAATTATACCTTGTGGTAGGCGTACCACCCGCTCCCAAATATATCAATAGGCTACCGGCAACTATGACCAATGCCAAAATTCAAATCACTTTGTGGTCGGCGTGCCACACGATCCCATTTCTTATCATATAAGTGGTCGGCGCGCCACACGATCCCAATTCATTAATATATATATATATATATATATATATATATATATATATATATATATATATATATATATATATATATATATATATATATATATATATAAGTGGACGGCGCGCCACACTATCCCAATTCATTAATATATAAGTGGACGGCGCGCCACACGATCCCAATTCATTAATATATGTATTACCGGCATTAAGCCAATAATCTCTGATTCACAGTAAATGTATAAAAGTATTACCGGTTTTAAACCAATAATCTGTACTTCAACAATATTTATAATTACCGGTTTTGAACCAATGATTTATAATAAATCAACAATTTATCTCTCGTTACCAGTGTGACACCAATAACTCTTAATCAACAATTCATACATAACTAAATTCCTATTCCTTCAAGCTAGGATAGAACAAACACTTACCTCGAATGTTTACGAACAATTCAATCCGTGGCAATGCCTTTTCCTTTCAAATTTAGCTCCAATCCAATCTTATCTATACACAATTGATTTGATATCATCAATACTACTCAACAAACTAATTCATATGGCCAATTACAATTTTTACAACATTCTGCCCGGAATAGTGAATATCGACACCGGGCCCACATGGTCGGAACTCGGGGTTCGAACCAAAATCCGGTTACCCATCCCCCCACGAGTTCAAGTATATTATTTGTTTCAAAATCGAACCTCAATTCGAGGTCCAATTACCCAATTCATGAAAACCCTATATTCTACCAAAAACAAGAAAGTCTACCATGAAAACCTTTGATTTCTATTGAAAAACATGTTTAATGTTGTTAGGAATTGAAAGAATTAAGTAAAAAGTGACTTACAATTGCTTCGAAGAAGAGGGAGTTCGTGAAAAATCGCCAATGGATGTTTTTGGGTTGTGAAATATGAAAAATGAAGCTGAAAATCATGATTTATAGGTCTCTGTGTTCGCATTTGCGAGCAGGTGCGAACCCCGACCAAATTCTGGAGTTTGAAAAATAAGCTAAGGATGGGAAGTTCGCATTTGCGAACTTTTGTTCGCATTTGCGAAGCCAAGGCATAATTGAGAAGTTCGCATTTGCGACATAATGTTCGCATTTGCGAACAAGGCTGGATTACTGGGGTTGTCGCCATTGCAACCATAAGTTCGCATTTGCGAACTTGGGTTGATTGCTGTCAACCTCACAATTGCGAGGTATGTTCGCATTTGCGAACCACTCCTCACCCCGGCCACTTTGCATTTGCGAAGTATGGTTCGCATTTGCGAACCAAGGCCAGCCTGGGACTTCTCGCAATTGCGAAGATTTCCTCGCAATTGCGAAGACAACGGCTGGGTGAAAAACCAGCAGTGCAAAAATTCAGAAATTGATCCAACGGCCTACCAAATATTTACCCGAGCCCCCCGGGCTCCAAACCAAACATGTACACAACATCAAAAATGCATTACAAACTTGTTCATGTGATCACATCGCCAATATCACATCGTTTTCATCAAATCAAGCCTCAAGTTCATGATTTTCATAATTTTGGTTTTCAAAACTTTCAAACTTGGAACTCAGGGTCCAAAACATATCAAACGACATCCAAATGTCACCAAACTTTGCAAAAAGCACATATATAATATTTAAGACTTGTACCGGGCGTCAGAACCAAAATACGAGCCCGATACCAAGGTCAATTAATTTGTTTCCCTTTAATAATTACATAAAAAACAATTTCACAGAAAAATTCATAACTTTGGCTCTAGGCCTCAGAATTCGACTCCGGACGCATGTCCAAGTCCCATATTTTCCTACGGACCTTCCGGGACTATCCAATCTCAGGTCCGGGTTCGTTTACCAAAAATGTTGACCGAAGTCAACCATATCAATATTAATATCATTTTTCTCCAAATTTCTCATAGGTTTCATATTTTCTATCACAAAATCTTTCCGGCTACATGCCCAGATCGTGCACGTAAATCGAGGCAACATAGAATGAGATTTTCAAGGCCTCAGCAGCTCGAAATGAATAATAAAACAAGCGATGACCCTTTGGGTCGTCACATTTTCTTTTTTAGGAAGGCCCGTGTGGTTGACCAGTCCCTAGTAGTGAAGGAGGTAACATAGCTTGGAAGTCGGTTGGTACTTTCTAAGTCAAGTTTGTCTAGAATAGTTTTGTGTTGGGTCAATCGAAACATCATTTAGTATCCAGAACTCAATACGGTGGAGGAAGGCTCAGAGGGGAGCCTATCATGGAAGAGAAGACAAAATAAGAAGTTGATATTATTTGGAACTTTTAGTTTGGAGTTCGACAAGTAGTTGTTTTTTGTATCTGCATATTTTTGTTGGTCAAGATTATCCAGTAGAGAGTATGTTGACTTTGAGGTGAAAATGTCATTGGTGGTGATTCCCCATATCATTATGTCTTCTTTTATAGGATATGATGATATGAATGTGTTTGGGATTGTATTTTGGATGCTTGGGAGATGCTTAGGGAGATAGAAAAAAATCCTAATTCCCATTATAGTGAACTGATGCCACTGTTATGGTCAAGTACTCTTGTGTAAGTGGGACTTCAATTATGGATCTAATTGAGGGGAGGTTTGGGATCCAATGGTAATTGTTGAAGTTGACTTTATTCCCTGAGTGGACAACTCATCTTTTGGCTTGTATGCATGTTTCCCGCCCTTTTAGTATGTATTACCATGTGCATGTTTTTGATTTTTTTGAAGGGTGCCTCCAGTTGTAGTGCTTGGCTATAAGAGGTTTTTCCAGAGGGAGGATGTGTTCTGGTAGTGTCTCCATGCTAATACTGAGTGGATGGATTTCTTTTTCAGGTTAGCCTTTTGGATTCCAAGGCCACCATGTGCCTTAGACTTTGTGATTGTATCCCAGGAAACAAAGTGCATGTGTCTTTTGATAGTGGTGGTACCCCGAATAAAATTTCTTTTAATTTTATCAATCTATATGCATGTTTTGGAGAGGAGTTTGAAGTATTGCATGACACAGTTAGGGATGGTGTTAAGAGAGGCTTTTCCTAGGGTTGTCCTTCCAGTCAAATTAAGCATTCTTATTTTCCGCCTAACCAGCCTTGTGTGTGTATTATCTATGGTGAATTGAAAATCATTATGGGTGGGTCTTTTATGGAAAATAAGAAATCCAAGGTATTTGCCAAAGTTGGCTGATGCCTGGATGGCAAGGGTGTTAGAGATGGTTTCCATTTGGTGGGGTTGACAGTTGGCATTGAAAAAAACTTTAGACTTGCTAAGGTTGATCTTCTGCCTTGAAGCATGATTGAAGGAATTGAGTGCACTGAGAATTATGTTGTAGTTACTCGGGTTAGTTGTAGCAAACAATGTTAGATCATCAACAAAGAAAATATGGGATATCTTAGGGATAGTTCTACTAATTCTAATGGGGGACCATTCCTTTTGTTGGAGATTCTTCTCAATGGCTACGGGGAGTATTTCCGTACATATAATAAAGAGGTAGGGTGACAAAGGGTCACCTTGCCTAATGCCTTTGGCGGGCTTAAATGAATTTGTTTGTTCCCCATTTATAAGGATAGAGATCGAGGATGAGTTAACATATGAGTCAATGATATTTGATGGTTGCATTGGGGAAGTGAAGACTTGGAGTGTCTCTTAATGAAGGACCATTCTAACCTGTCAAAGGTATTTTCCAAGTTTATTTTGAGGATCATGTTAGGTGATTTGCCTTTCATCTTTCCAAAATGGGTGTATTCTTGGACTATGATAGCATTTTTTACGCTCTCTTGTTGGAAAAGAAGCTAGCCTGGCTAGGGCTAATGATGTGGGACAAGTAAGGTTTAATTTTGTTTACTAGGATTATGGTCACCATTTTGTAAATCGTGTTGCATAAACCTATGTGCCTGTAGTTTTTAATCATGGATGCTTGGAGACATTTTAGAATTAAGAACAAGATTGTCTTCATCAATGGGTGTGGTATTGTTGTTAATAAGCAATATTTGCAGAATTAGATCACATCCTTCCCCACTATGTCCTAATATTTTTGGTAGAAGAAATGGTGCTGATCATCAGTGCATGGAGCTTTAAAGGGCTTGAAGGAGAAGATGAAACTTTTGATTTCACTATCCCTATGAGGTATTGCAGTGGTGGATTTTTGGAGGTTAGAAATGGAGTGCCTACGATGACTATGAGTGGTAGTGTACATTTGAGATTGAGAGTGGGATATAGAGAAACTCTTGGACAAATTTGGCTATTGAAGCTTTGATTTCCTGGGGCTCATACTGCATTACTCTGAGTCATCCTTAAGAGAGAGGATTTTGTTTCTCATTCTTTTGTTAATGGTGGATATATGGAAGAATCTTGTGTTGGCATCACCATTAGAGTGCCAGTTTCTAGCTTTTAGCTTCCACAAATCTTATTTATTTTTAATAAAGACTGAGTCAAGTTCCTCAATAAGGGTGTTTTCGAGGGTTTGGAGGAAATTGCTAGATTAATAGCTAGGGATTTTTTTTTATCTCAGTTATCCTGGCAAGAAGTTTTTTTTGTGTGAAAAATAATGCCAAAGGTGAGTTTGTTCCAATTAATTGCATTTTCGTGAACCTTACGGTCGAAGGGATTAGGGTAGATTGGAGTGGGAAGGAATCCCTGATGGGAGGTTGGAATATAAGGTGGTTGCACCACATGGACTCGAGCCTAAAGGACATATTGGAGGCCATTTGAGTGTTGGCTAGCATGGGGCAGTGGTTACGTGGGTCCTAGAAAGGTGAGTAATATTTTCCTCTAGGTATTCACCTCATGATGCATGACCTATTCTTGTAACGCTTGTTAGACCAGGTGTACTTACTTCCTTTGAATTCTAGGTCTACAAGCTGGCAATTGCTGATACAATTCCAATATAAGTTGCTCCTATTTGTGTTGACGGAGTTACCGCAAATTTGTCCTCAACTTTGAAAACTTCATCGAAGTCCCCACCCATAAACCAACTATCCTTGAAGTTCTTGGAAATATCGATCAAGTTATCCCTGAGGGACTTTTTAACCTCGATATAATTGCTAGCACAACATGCAGAAAGTAACCAATGAGGGTTTGAAGGGAGTACCTTCACTATTGCATGAATACCTTGTAGTGCTAGTGTTACTTTATGTGCCCAAAGGGAGAATTACTTTCACATGATGATTATACCTCCTGAGTGGCCTACTGTTGTGAACTGAATATGTAGGTTATGATATGCCATTTTCTTTTCCAACAACACTAACATAGCAGGTTTGTGCATTCCACCATTTCTGAGTAGTGCATCCTCAACTTAACGCTGTTTGCCCCCTAACATTCAATATGATGAAATTCATTAGTAGATGAGGGGATTGGTGGGGGGATTGGTGTGGAGTTCAGTTACTCACAAGTTTTACTAGATTAAAAAATACTTTATACTATTTTCCATTATGATTATTTGTGAAATTTATTCAAAGTGTCGGTAAATAGATAAAAATTATATATGTTATTCAATTGTTTAGTTCTAATGGAATTACAAGACTTTGGTATTATATTCATTTTACATATATTAAATGTTCCCGGACACTTACCGATGAAACAAATTAAGCGCATCTCGACCATGTATTTTTCATCCAAATTTAATAAACTTATCCTCTTTTTTGTTACTCACTCTATTTCAAAAGAAATAAATATATTTACTTTTAGTCACTTTAAAAAAGAGTGTATCGTTTCTAAATTTGAAAACAATTTTTTTATTCTTAATGAAATAATTTATAACTATTTTAAATCACATATTTAAAAAGTTTTGTATTTTTTAAATTCCATCCTCAATTGAATAAATTTAAACAAATTGAAACAGACGAAGTATTGTACGACCATGTATTTTTCATCCAAATCATGTGCGAAAGAAGAGGAAGTTTTGCTAAATTTCTCTCCTCTCTTTTTTTGCAACATTTAAAATGGAGATAAAAATTAAAGACAAATCCTAAAAAGGGAAATCAGCGAAATTAAACAGAATATATTCTTCATAAAAATTGAGGAAAGGGATAAAATGGAGGGTACTTGCTGAGTGTGTCGGGTTAAAAGCTCTCCAGATACTTCCCGCCAATGTTCTCTCCTTCCCTTGAATTTCCGTTAAAGAAATTTGAATCAACTAGCTAGAGCTAGCGTTAATAGCAGCTCAATTCCACGCTAATACCTAAAAACTCCAATTCTCCTCGCAATTCACAAAACCCTAGCCTTTGTTATAGCATTTCATCACTGCAACTATGCCGATAATTGAGGGAAAAGTAGTAAAAATCGAAAACGACGCGTCACCTACTAATAATTCATTTGTTGAACCCTTCTTCAGCATTGGTTCTGAAGTCGAAGTCAGCACAGAAGAAAAAGGGTACAGTGGAGCTTGGTATGAAGCCACTATAATCGCACCACCAAAGTCCACAACTCCGGCTTCGAACAACAGTGATTCGTCTAATAAAAGCAAAAGAAAAATATGGGGTTATTGGGTTGAGTATAAGCATTTGCTGGGTGATAAAGATGGATCTACACGTTTACGTGAGTACATTAGAAAACGATCCATTTTACGGCCCGCTCCCCCAACTTGGATGGAGGATGAGCGTCTGTGTTTTCGCGTGTCCGATGTTGTTGATGCATTTCATCTTGCAGGGTGGTGGACTGGAGTTGTTGTTCGTGTTGTTGGTACTGGTACTGGTAGTATAGGTTGCAAGTTCCAGGTCGCATTCAAGGATCCGGATGAGGAGCTTGAGTTTTCTCAGCGTGACTTGAGGTTCCATCTTGATTGGGTTGATGGAATTTGGAAACAGGTCGTCACATCACACCAAACCTTTACACCCGGTTTATGCCATGTACTTTCCTTTTTAGTATGCTACTTTATCTGTTTTTAGAAACAATTTAATTGATGACACTTATACATCCAAGAAATATAGGGGAATCCGAGTTTATTAAGAATATTTTATCAGTTTGATTAGGTCACTTGTCACATTAATTATGCAAAGATACCTTTTTTTTTTGTAGTTCTACAATAGTTGCAAAATTTTACTGAACTTTTACTGCTTTGAACTACTTGGAGAATGTGAACCGCAATGAGTCTTATACAGTATGGTTGTTACTGCAATGGATTACTTAAGGTAAATGAAGCGCAAATCTTCTTGGAACATCAACAACGTCAGAGTAAATATTGCGGCAGTACTATTTTATGAATAACTAGCTTTTATGTTGCTAAAGTATGATCAACACCTGCTATAATTGAACGGCTATTTCCGAGCATGTTGGTGCAAGTATAAATATGTTAACCAGGATACAAGAATGGCTACTGATTCAATTATGAATCAAGTGGAAGTTTACAGGCACCTACTTGGTCACCTTCAAGTGGAGCAGGTCACTTGGTTCTCTAGAAGAATAGCATTTGCTACTAAAATGGTGGAGCATGTGATTTGTGAAGTTCTCGTGACTTCTATGATACGGTCTAAGTTGGTCACATGATACGTAACCTGCTTTTAAGTTCCTTGGTTATTCATCGTCTTAATAAAATGATGTTACGTCCAAACCTTGGGCGCAGTTGCCTGTTGGAGATACCATGATATGGCTATCAAATTTGTGCTCAATGTTTTTTTCTGAGTTCTCGCTTCACACATCTCAACTTGTACTCATTGGGAAATGTTTTCCTTGCACAAGGTCTTAAAGATATCTCTCACTGGATTTCACTATACTTCTGGTGCTTTATCACCGATTCGAGGGCTTGGAGTTGTGATGCTACATTTAATTATTCACAGCTAGTGACTAGAGTTTATTCTTTCAGGATATTACATCATTAAGTAACAAAATTACTTGCTTTTATGCCGATGATATCAGACGGCTCTTCAAGATGGACGTGCAACTGCTGCAAAGGATCCGACCAACAAGGGGATATCAGATGCTAAAAAGAATCTGGAGATTCCTGAATCTGGAAGTGATGTAGTACAGCCTTTGAAGAAGTTAAAAACTAAAAAAAATGTTGCGGAAGCATTGGAGAACCAACATTTTCCCTGGCCTTTGGTCTCTTGGAAGGTACTCGTAAGGGACTTCTACCATTTTCTTCTTAGCTCATGTGTCATTCTTCTCATATTTTGCATGATAACTCATTTGCCTTTTTTTTTCTCTATCCTTTTTGGACTTCTGTAGGTCTTTTATCATTTATTTAAGCTACAATTTGAGTGCAAGAGATGATTGAGTGATCCTCTCTTAGTTGACAAGGATAGAAGGACTTATAATCATAATTGATTTGCTTGCTATAGCTATGCTCCTTTACTTTCCAGGACTGTTCCACAATAGCTGGTAGAGTGTAATTTTTCCCAATTCTTTGGACAAGCAAGAAATTATTGGTAAGGTGTGGGAAATATTCAAAAAAATTGGATTATTGTCAATCTTTTGTTTCAGTTTGTCAACTGTGAAAAAGAATGACACTTTTACTACCGTTAGACCAGCCGAAATCTAATTAATTTCACTTCCTCTTGTCCTGATATCTTGTGACTTGAACTAATTTTGCTTCTTCAATGTACTTTGATAGTAAGCTTTAAAGATTTGATCTATGTTAAAATTAACCTAACTGGTTTCTAATATGTCTTGTATGATCATCATCAACAACAACAACAACATACCTTGTATAATCCCACTATGATCATCAACTTAGAATGTTCAGATTATCTGATGCTCAAGATAAACCTATTCAGCAGGGTTAACATATGATTGTTTTCAGCTGTGTTAAGACGACGGCTGTTGATTTACATACCAAATGTATCATAATTGGAGAAAAGGACAAAGAGTTCTCTAGAGCTCTGAGTGTTTTGGTAATTTGAGTTAACTTTGCAGACTAGGAGAGCAAGAAAAGTTGGTTCAGTAAATAATCAATCAAGTCATGCGATGGAAGAAAATGTAGATTGTTCGCCAGCTGGGATCGCACATTCTACCGATATTGGTAAGTGACTCTAAATTTTCCTCTTCCTAGTTGGGACTCATCATTACTTGTGAAGAACTCAACTAAACTGTGGATGCAGACTGCAGTAAACAAGGAGATGTTGAAAAAGTTGTCGACAGAGAGCGGAACGAAGAAGATATCGGGACTGTGGATGTGGGAATCCTAGCGGCTAAAAATCCCGGTGTCCATTCTCTCAAGCGCACTGGAGATAAGGATGGGGAGATAAGTGATCCAAAAGTTCAGACGGTTGAGGTAACATATTACTATGGTGCTCATTCATTTGCATCCAATCTGTAATTACTTAGAATCTATCATCAGCATTTGGATATGATACATAGTACCAGAATACTGCACGGCGATGCTTAGATTTTACCTACAGTATGGGCCAAAATAAAGATTTTGATGACGTGTAGCTGATAGAAATATGTATTCCATACGCTTGAGTTCCGTTTCTTTTCTTCATAGATTCACTTTTTTGTTCATTTCTGATTGATTATGGTGTTGTCTTCTGTTCTTTCTCATTCAGGAGAGCAGCAAAGAAAGCCCTAAGAATCTGTCTGACCATGGATCATTGACAGTGCTACAAGGTAACTGATTTGGTACTTTTTTTTTGGGTCCATTGCGTCATTGTAAAATGTTCTACTCGATGACAGGTGTGGAGACACAAGTACCTGGGAGCACTCTCCATGACACGGTTAACGGACAAAATGCAATAAATCAAATTATGCTGACTTCAACTGACGAGATAAGTATTTCTGCAGGTAAAACATGCCTTCTCAATTCAAATTAACACAATATTTCTACTTTCTTGAGGGTTCATGTTTGCAAGTGCTCATCTTAACACTGTTTAGTAATTCCTACGTGTTAAAGCATCTTGTTTCGAAATTTATGGTTCTCAAAGAAGTTGTGTCTAATGTTAAATTAATCTTTAGAAAGTTTAATCAGACTTCCCTTGTAGCAAGAGTTTTTTGTGTGACCTCCAGCTTTCCTGCATTACTTGATAGTACTATTTAAATATTAGAGGAGTTTCTAAAATTGGGCATCCTCAATTTCTAACTCCAACTAACAACAAGAGCTGCAGGTTATCTGTTTTCTTTTTCAAAGTTTATGGTTCTCAAAAAAATAGTGTTCTAATGTTAAATTTTCCTGCTTGTTGAATTAGAAAGTTTAATTAGATCTCTTTTCTTCTAGAAGTATAAAGAACTCCAAGCTTCCTACGTTGTTTGACACTTTTAAAATAAGAGAAAGTGAGGTATCTAAAATTTGCTGTCCTCAATTTCTAATTCCAACTTGCCACAAGGGGTGCAACTGAGCATAGTCAAGCCGAATATCAAGGCGTTTGTGCAAGATTTGAGTAAGTTATTGATAGGTTTTATGAATTTGAGCTTAATTGAACTTTATAGTTTGATATAAGCCCGACCTTGATAGTATTTCAGAAATAAAGAATGAAAAAGAATATGATTTTTTTTTTTTAATTCTTCCTGATTAGTTAGCAACATTTTCTACTATCATTTTTAGTATATTCCTTAAAAAACTATAATTGGGCTTCCTAATTTTTAGTATTAGATGGAAGATAACCACTACCAACCAAATTTGTAATTGAACCAGCCTCCTGAGCTTTAGAATTGACAATTCCAATGTTCGTATTCACAAGCAACAATCAATCGAGCTCCTCCTCCCCCCTCCCCCCATAGGTGACTGAACTGTTTGGTTAGAGCTAGAATAATTTGCATAGTTCCTACTAAAAATGGTCCAACTCAGGTGCTTTAGATGGAAGATAACCACTACCAACCAAATTTGTAATTGAACCAGCCTCTTGAGCTTTAGAATTGACAGCTCCAATGTTCATATTCACAAGCAACAATCAATCGAGTTCCTCCTCCCCCCTCCCCCCATAGGAGACTGAACTGTTTGGTTAGAGCTAAAGTAATTTGCATAGTTCCTACTAAAAATGGTCCAACTCAGGTAAGCTGTGCCTTTCATTTCTGATATCTTGCAGTTTCCTATTGTTGTTTTACATCAAAATCACTTTATTCTTTTACCCTGTTAATTGCAATGGTTAATCAGTCAGCATTTGCAGGAGCTTCTCCTACAGCAGTCCAGTCATGTACTGGAACCAGTCCTCCACAATCTAATGAATGGCCAGATACTGCTCTTAGTTCCATCACTGAGCCGAGTCCGGCACTGCCATTTAAGAAAAAATCCACTGTTTGGAGATCACTTGAATCTATGGAAATATTTACAAAAATTCCACAAAATCCACATTTCTCACCTTTAGCAGAACATGAGGAGGAGAAACGAGAAGAGCTAGCTTTACAAAAGATGCTAAAGTATGCCTTCCTTGGTGATAAGATATCAAAATTAACCATTGCTGATCTTAAAAATTCAATGGTCATCAATGACATACTGACATCTCTCGAGGACTTGGAGGAGTGTGGATTTGATGTTATGCAGATTAAATGTCCATTGGACGATCTACTATTGAACAGCGAGAGGCAAATTCAATTCGAAAACAAGTTGGATGAAATAAAGGGCAGAATTAGAGACTGCATTCTTGAGAGAGTAGAAGCCGAAAAAGAGATCAGCAAGATTGCTACGAAGCTAAATGAGCTGGAGAAAGAACTTATGTTTGCCAAGAACACGAAAGAGAAGAAGGATCAAGAGATCATTGTATTGAGATCTAAAGAGACTGCCATTTCTGACGAAATACATCAAGTTCAACTTGACTTTGAAAGGGCATCAGCTTCACTGAAGCAAACCTTCTGTTGAACAATGCTCTGTACAACTTAAGTATGAACAAACTCTGGTTTTTGTTGATCTGCTCACCAAAAATACTACACTAGAAGTTTTGAACATTTGACTTAGAGAAATAGATTGCAAAAACTCAAAAGATCCAGACATAGTAAATATGCATTCTGCTATTTTTCATTTACCAAAATTTTTCCATTTTAGATTTCCCGGTAATCCCTTAAAAAGGGCAGCCAGGTGCACTTAGCTCCCGCTATGCGCGGGGTTCGGGAAGGGCCGATTACAAGTGCCTATTGTACGCAGTCTTTTCCCTGCATTTTTGCAAGAGCTTAATAGACAATAATTTATTTCGTATTTTGCTAATAGAATTACGTACTATTTCCTTATCATGTTAGCATTTTATTTTGAAGAAACATGACAAATGAGTCTTTTAATTTTGTTTTTTTTTCGTTAACATCTTTACTTAGGGAAAGTACTGTGGTCATATAACACAGTACATCATATTGGGCAAGCTTCTGAAAATTAGAAGTGTTTATTTTTGAAAGATAAGTTGTTTGGCCAAGTTATTGAGGAAAAAATTATTTTTATTCATGACTATTTTCTCCTTCTCTGAGCCGAGGGTCGGCCGGAAACAGCCTCTCTACCCTTTCGGGTAGGGGTAAGGCCTGTGTACGTATTACCCTCCCCAGACCCCACTTTGTGGGAACATACTGGGTAGTTGTTGTTGTTGTTGACTATAACTGCATCTTCTCTTGTGGTAGTCATTTATGGTAGTTACTGTCGCAATATCATTGCATGCCTGCTTATTTGTGGTATTTATGTCTCTTATGTCTAGATAATTTTTATGCGATGTATGCTGGAGTACCTGTCACACCTCTTTTTGCACGCTTACCTCGAAGGATAATGCATAAGGGAGTTTTTTCAATTTAAGTAACAATATTCGAAATAGGATTATTTATTTATTTCAGAGTCGCCACTTGGAATAACTTATGGTGTCCCAAGTGACCGATTTATTTAAATCCCAAATCGAGGAAATTTTTGACTTTCCAAATGAAGTCTGCGAACCAGAAATTCTAAGTAAGGAATTCTGTTGACCCGAGGAAAGGTGTTAGGCAACCCTAGATCCCGTGGTTCTAGCACGGTCGCTTAAATTATTGTAATGGCTAAATATTTGATTTTAAAACATGTTCAATACTATAATGCAATTTTAAATCATTTACCGCGTTTGATTATTTTTTAAGAAAAAGTGAACATTCTTATTGAGGGGCACCGCAACTTTATTTTTCTATTTAACAAGGCTCGTAACATTTTTTATTTAAAAGGATAATCCTAAAGTGACAACATTTTTTTTCTATTTAGTTTATCTTTAAAAGAAAAGAAAAAGTCCTAATTAATTACATGCTTAAAAGGCTATTCTATATTAGTACAAAAGGTGTTCCCTCACAAGCCGACTAAATGACAAATTTATTCTTCAAAATATAGAACTAACAAAAGCTGTTCCCTCACAAACCCACTAATTCATGTTTTCCTCTCCTTGTTTTCTTCCTTGATTTCCTTGCCCCCTCCCCCCCTCCACTACTTTATGTTATGTGATTATGATTATTTTTGGCTAAAAAATCTGAAATTCTTTTTGGGCCAAGGGGTTTTGGGTTGGGTAAGGGTGCTTAGGATTGGGCTTGTAACTTAATTTGCAAGATGGCCCAATCCAAATTTTTTCTATTTTGTTCTTCTCCATTATTCAACTTCCTAATTAATAAAGCCCAAAATATTAAGATTAATTTATAAAAACTAAAATTATCTTGAAATACTAATTAACTCATAATAATAATTGTCACCTAAATTTAAATGGTAATTAAAATACAATCACACAATTTGGACATTAAAGGCTAAAATGCAAAAGATGCCTATTTTTGTGATTTTCATTCTGTAAGATAAATTTAATTTCTCCTGATTGCAAAGTTAGATAAAAAATGTAAACACGACATATTTTTGTATTTTTATTAATTTAAACACATATAATCACACATATACGAATGTAAACAATTACCAAAAATAACAACAAAAATTCACAAAAATACACACCGTAAAATAGACAATTTTTGTTTTGGTTTTGTGGGAGTAATTCATGTTAGACAAAAATCACGTGCTCACAGCTGCCCCTCTTTGCGTGGAAACGCGAGGAGTTTTCGTGCAAAGAATAATGACCAAATACGAGTAATTTTTACCCGTTCGAGCACTCTGTTTGAAGCATTTTTGAAAGATCTTGACCGAGCCTTTGCTTCGGGAGGCCTCCTACATATCCCGGGCTAAACAGGAATCAGGTCAATGTAGTTCGGGAAGTTTTGGTAGCTAGGACTACCGTGGACTAAGACTTTGATGTTACTGTTGCTGCTATTGCCGCTGCCACTTATTGACCTCCTTATTACACCAAAAGAGAAATTAGAGCTAAACTATATATGCTATCAACTATGAGTTACAAGATTCCTATCTATGATTCTCTTGAAAACTTGATCTTGAGTCTTAGCTGATTTTGTTGTAGACCTCGATCTAAATCTTGATACTCGCAAGCTGTATGTGCTTGTTTATTTCTGTAATATTAAGTATAATGGTATTGGCGGGGCTTGTGACTTCAATAAGATTCTGAGCAATCCGCGCTTCTGTTTACTCCAACATTTAAACTCGTTTTCTTTTTGGTTCTTTTCTTCTTTTCTTCATTCTGGCTTGAGGTTCCACTCGTAGGTTATCTCGATCCTTGCGTCCCGAGATCAAAGCCTATTTGGACAACAAAACAAACAAACGAACAAAATTTTTCTGCCCCATATTTGCTAGGAAAATTTCGTGAGTTAGTTGTGACACAGAAAATGATTAAAAAGACTCTTTGGTATTGGTCAAGAGAATCTTGATTTTTAAAATCATAGTTTCACAAATAAACGTTCCATAGTTTTCTGGCCGGGGGACCCTCGGTTTTCTGGCCGGGTTTTGAAGAAACGGCTCCGTAGTTTTCTGACTGGGAGATCCTCGGTTTTCTGACCGGGATTTTTGAAAGAAAGTTTTCGCGGCTTTCTGGGCGGAATTCTGTCACGACCCGGATTTTTCCCCCAACATCGAGATTGTGATGGCGCCTACTCGTGGTAGCTAGGCAAGCCACTGTATTCATACTATCCTGTTTTTAACACAATTTTAATAAAATAAATGTGGAATGTTTAATCAAAATGGAAATAACAATTCACAAGGTGAAAATCATACTAAAATCCTCTACCCAAGACTTGGAGTCACCAACTCACAAACTACTATGGAATACTACACATAAAAGTCCGAAGGAAATATAACATAATTCCTGTTTGTCTCGGAACAACGAGACTACAACTATTAACATAAATAAAGAAAGAGACGCCGGGCCAGAGACGCCGGGCCTACCTCGGTCTCAAATGTGATCAACTCCCACGCAATCTATTTATTGCTGCTCGCTCGCTCCCGATCGTAACCTCGGACTCGTGCAAAAACGCACGAAGTGTAGCATCAGCACAACCGACCCCATGTGCTGGTAAGTGCCTGGCCTATCCCGGCGAAGTAGTGACAAGCCTAGGACCAGACACTCACATAAACCTGTGCAATTCAATATATATGTGTGTACCACAAAATAACAAGAAATAATCAAGTAATAACACAATAAGGAATATCTTAAAGAATTCAACAATTAACCACAGTTAATAATTTCGCAAAGAAGACAAAGTATAATGTAAACACGAATAATATCACTTCAAGAAATAGCAAGCAATTGCACGGCATCACCCTTCGTGCTTTTACTCTCATCCTCACCAAATAAACAAATAAAGTACACGGCATCACCCTTCGTGCTTTTACTCTCATCCTCACATCCATAGTACGGCATGATCCTTCGTACATGGTTCAATAACAGGGCATGGCATGATCCTTCGTGCATAATCAATAACAGGGCACGACATGATCCTTCGTGCATAATCAATAAATAAACATGGCACGGCATTAACCTTCGTGCATAAATAAATAAACATGGCACGGCATCACCCTTCGTGCATTATCACTCTTCCTCACCCAAATAACAATCACAATTAAGGGCAGAGAAAGAAACAGCAATTCATAAATCGTCCCATCAAGGGCAATCAATAATTATCTTCACAACAAGTCCCAACAAGGGAGAACAATAACAATTCACCTGTAATATATCTCAAAATATCATTTTCCAACGACTCACGGTCATACTAGACGCCAGTTTATGGATGCTCGTCACCACAGAGCCCATACACCGCACTCGATCACATAACACATAACACATAATCCTATTCCCTCAAGCTAGGATAGAACAAACACTTACCTCGAATGCTTATGAGCAATTCACTCCGTGGAAATGTCTTTTCTTTCAATTTGGCTCCAATCCAACCGTATCTATACACAATTGATTTAATATCATCAATTTTACTCAACAAACTAATTCTTAAGACCAAATACAACTTTTACAACATTCTGCCCGAAATAGTGAATTTTAACCCCGGGCCCACATGGTCGGAATTTGGGGTTATGACCAAAATCCGGTTACCCATTCCCCCACGAGTTCATATATATGATTTGTTTCAAAATCGGACCTCAATTCGAGGTCCAATTCTCCAATTTATGAAAAACCCTATTTTCTAACAAAAACAAGAATTTTACCATGAAAATCTTTGATTTCTTATGAAAAACATGTTTAATGATGTTAGGAATTGAAAGAATTAAGTAAAAAGTGACTTACGATCGTTTTCATGAAGAAGAAATCCTTGAAGAATCGCAAATGGGTGTTTTGGTTTTGTAAAATGTGAAGAAATGACTGAAATTCGTGTTTTTCAGGTCTCTGTGTTCGCATTTGCGAACATGGGTTCGCAATTGCGAACCCCGACCAATTTCTGGAGTTTGAAAAATAAGCTAAGGGTGGGAAGTTCGCATTTGCGAACTTTTCTTCGCATTTGCGAAGCCAAGGCAAAACCGGGAAGTTCGCATTTGCGAACTATTGTTCGCAATTGCGAACACAGGCTAAATATGGGTAGGTTCGCATTTGCGAACTATTGTTCGCATTTGCGAACCCAGGCAGAATAGTGGCCAGTTCGCATTTGCGAACTATAGCTCGCATTTGCGAACACAAGCACAGTAGGGTCAAGTTCGCATTTGCGAACTATTGTTCGCATTTGCGAACACAGGCACAATAGGGGGAGTTCGCATTTGCGAACTATTGTTCGCATTTGCGAACTCTGCAGAATAGTGGGGAGTTCGCATTTGCGAACTATTGTTCGCATTTGCGAACTCTGCAGACCAGTTGCATACAGCAACTTCTAACATGAAAAATTGATCTCGTGGCCTATCCAAAGTTCACCCGAGCCCCGGGGCTCCAAACCAAATATGCACATAACCTCAAAAACACATTATGAACTTGTTCGTGCGATCACATCGCCAATATCACCTCGTTTTCATCAAATCAAGCCTCAAATGCATGATTTTCATACCTTTAGTTTTCAAACTTGGGACTCAAGGTCCAAATCATCTCAAACGACATCCAAATGTCACCAAACTTTACAGAAATCACATATATAATATTTAAGACTTGTACCGGGCGTCGGAACCAAAATACGAGCCCGATACCAAGGTCAATTAATTTATTTCCTTTAATAATCGCATCAAAAACAATTTCACATAAAAATTCATAACTTGGGCTCTAGGCCTCAGAATTCGACTCCGGACGCATGTCCAAGTCCTATATTTTTCTATGGACCTCTCGGGACCATCAAATCTCCGGTCCGGATCCGTTTACCAAAAATGTTGACCGAAGTCAACCATATCAATATTAATATCATTTTTATCCAAATTTCTCATAGAATTCATATTTTCTATCACAAAATCTTTCCGGCTACATGCTCGGATCGTGCACGTAAATCGAGGCAACATAGAATAAGGTTTTCAAGGCCTCGGAAGCTCGAAATGACTAATTAAATAAGTGATGACCCTTTGGGTCGTCACAATCTCCACCTCTAAAACAACCGTTCGTCCTCGAAAGGACAAAAGAAAGAAGTACCCGAGTCAGGAAACAAGTGTGGGTAACGGCTCCGCATATCAGACTCGGACTCCCAGGTCGATGCCTCAGGAGGCTGACCTCTCCACTGAACACGCACAGAAGGATAACTCTTCGACCTCAACCGTCGAACCTGCCGGTCTAGAATAGCCACCGGCTCCTCCTCGTAAGATAGATCATTGTCCAATTGGACAGTACTGAAGTCTAACACATGTGTGGGATCACCGTGGTATCTCCGAAGCATAGATACATGAAAAACTGGATGCACGGCTGATAAGCTAGGCGGCAAAGCTAATCCGTAAGCCACCCCTCCCACTCTGTCTAGAATCTCAAATGGGCCAATATACCTAGGGCTGAGCTTGCCCTTCTTCCCAAACCTCATCACGCCCTTCATAGGCGACACTCGGAGCAATACTCGTTCACCAACCATGAAATCTACATCTCGAACCTTACGATCCGCATAAGTCTTTTGCCTAGACTGAGCTGAACGCAATCTCTCCTGAATAGTCTTGACCTTATCTAAGGCCTCCTGAACTAAGTCTGTACCCAACAACCGAGCCTCTCCCGATTCAAACCATCCAACTGGTGATCGACATCGCCTACCATACAACGCCTCATACGGGGCCATCTAGATGCTAGATTGGTAACTGTTATTGTAGGCGAACTCTGCTAATGGCAGAAACTGGTCCCATAAGCCTCCGAAATCAATAACACAGGCTCGAAGCATGTCCTCAAGAATCTGAATAGTCCTCTCTGACTGGCCATCCGTCCGAGGATGAAATGCTGTACTCAACTGAACCTGGGTGCCTAACTCCTGCTGAACCGCTCTCCAGAACCGCGAGGTAAACTGCGTACCCCGATCAGAGATAATAGATACCGGCACCCCATGGAGACGAACAATCTCCCTAATGTAAACCTCCGCTAACCTCTCCGACGAGTAGGAGACAGACATTGGAATAAAGTGTGCTGATTTGGTCAGCCTATCAACAATGACCCAAATAGCATCAAATTTCCTCCGAGTCAAAGGAAGTCCCGTAACGAAGTCCATAGTGATCCGCTCCCATTTCCACTCGGGAATTTCAATCCTCTGGAATACACCACCAGGTCTCTGGTGCTCATATTTCACCTGCTGACAATTTAGACACCGAGCGACATACGCAACGATATCTTTCTTCATTCTGCGCCACCAATAGTGCTGTCGTAAGTCCTGGTACATCTTCGCGGTGCCCGGGTGAATAGAATACCATGAACTGTGGGCCCTCGCTAAGATCAACTCTCGAATCCCTTCGACATTGGGCACACAAACTCGACCCTGCAATCTCAATACCCCATCATCATCTAGGTTTACCTGTGTGGCACCTCCCCGCTGTACCGTATCTCTCAACTCACGTAAATGAGGATCATCAAATTGCCTCTCACGGATACGCTCTAATAAGGAAGAACGAGCGACCGTGCAGGCTAACACTCTGCTAGGCTCAGAAATGTCTAATCTCACGAACCGATTGGCTAAGGCCTGGACATCTAGAGCTAATGGTCTCTGATTGACCGGAATATATGCAAGACTACCCATGCCGGCATACTTTCTACTCAATGCATCGGCCACCACATTGGCCTTACCTGGGTGATATAATATAGTAACATCATAGTCTTTTAGCAACTCTAACCATCTCCGATGTCGTAGATTCAACTCTTTTTGCTTGAACAAGTACCGTAGGCTTTTGTGATCAGTGTACACCTCACATGTCACACCATATAGGTAATGCCTCCAGATCTTTAAGGCATGAACCACTGCTGCTAACTCAAGATCATGAACTAGATAATTCTTCTCATGTATTTTTAACTGCCTCGAAGCATAAGCGATAACCTTACCATCCTGCATCAATACCGCTCCAAGCCCTGTACGAGATGCGTCACAATAAATTGTATAAGGCCCTGTACCTGTAGGTAGTATCAACACTGGTGCGGTGGTCAAGGCTGTCTTGAGCTTCTGAAAGCTCGCCTCACACTCCTCTGACCACTGAAACTGAACACCCTTCTGGGTCAACCTGGTCATCGGGGCTGCAATAGAAGAAAACCCCTCTACAAAACGACGGTAGTAACCTCCTAATCCCAAGAAACTCCGGATCTCAGTCACTGAAGCTGGTCGAGGCCAATTCTGGACTGCCTCAATCTTCTTTGGGTCTACCTGAATACCTTCCACTGATACAATGTGACCCAGAAATGCTACCGAACTCAGCCAGAACTCACATTTAGAAAATTTGGCATATAGTCGGTTATCTTTCAGAGTCTGAAGAACCACTCTGAGGTGCTGCTCGTGCTCTTCCCGGCTGCGGGAGTACACCAGGATGTCATCTATGAAGACTATCACGAACAGATCTAAGTAAGGCCTGAATACCCGATTCATCAACTCCATGAATGCTGCCGGGGCATTGGTCAACCCGAAGGACATGACCAAGAACTCATAATGCCCATATCTAGAGCGAAAGGCTCTGTCTTAGGAATGTCAGCCGCCCTGATCTTCAGCTGATGGTAGCCTGACCTCAAGTCTATCTTAGAGAATACCCTCGCTCCCTGGAGCTGGTCAAACAAATCATCAATCCTCGACAGTGGATATTTATTTTTGATAGTCACCTTGTTTAACTGCCGGTAATCAATACACATCCGCATCGAGCCATCCTTCTTCTTTACAAATAACACAGGTGCTCCCCAGGGGGAAACACTGGGCCTGATAAAGCCCTTCTCAAGAAGGTCCTGCAACTGATCTTTCAACTCTTTTAACTCCGGCGGGGCCATACGATAGGGTGGAATAGAGATGGGCCGAGTGCCCGGTGCCAAATCAATACAGAAATCAATATCCCTGTCGGGTGGCATGCCCGGCAGGTCTGAAGGAAAAACCTTCGGAAACTCCCGTGCAATAGGGACCGACTCAATGGAAGGAACTTCTGCGCTGGAATCACGAACATAAGCCAAATAAGCTAGACACCCCTCTCGACCATACGTCGAGCCTTAACATAAGAAATAACAGTGCGAACGGAGTGGCTTGAGGTACCCTTCCACTCTAATCGGGGTGATTCTGGCAAGGCTAAGGTGACAGTCTTAGCATGACAATCAAGAATAGCATGGTATGGGGACAACCAATCCATTCCCAATATGACATCAAAATCTACCATATCCAAGAGCAACAGATCAACACGGGTCTCAAGACCCCCAAATATAACTACGCACGAACGATGCACCCAATCGACTACAATGGAGTCACCCACTGGTGTAGCCACATAAACTGGAATATCCAGAGCATAGCTGGGCACAAGCCAAATACGGTGCGAAGTAGGAAGACACATAGGAATAGGTAGATCCAGGGTCAAATAATACCGAAGCACCTCTGCCACACACAAGAATAGTACCTGTAATCACAGCATCTGATGCCTCTGCCTCTGGCCTGGCTGGTAAAGCATAGAATCGGGGATCTGCACCTCCCCTCTGAGCTGCGTCTCTAGGACGACCATCAACTGGCTGACCTCTACCTCTCGCCGGACGGTCTCCACCTCTACGGTCTCGACCTCCACCTCTATAATCTCTACCCCCGCCTCCGGCTGGCTGGGCAGGCTGAGGGTCAGCTGGGGCCTGAATCATAGGACGAGGACCTCGCTGCTGAGAGTTGCCCGCTGCTATAGGGCAATTCTTGATAAAATGACCCGGGTCACCACAACCGTAGCAACTCTTAGACTGATAGGGCTGCTGGCCCTGACGACCTGAATGGCCTCCACGAACACTCTGAAGAGGCTGAGCATTAATAGGAAGCTGGTCTGAATGATGCCCCCGAGAACCACGATCACCTGATCCACCCTGTGAAGCCTGAAGGGCGGAATGAAAAGGCCTGGAGGACTGGCCTCTATCAAAGGATTCTCTGCTACCAGAGGAAGAACCACCAAATCTACCTGAATGACGAGGCCTCTTATCCGAAGAATAACCGCCTCCCCTAGCAAGAGCCATCTCAACTCTGCGTGCTGCATTGGCTGCCTCCTGAAATGATATGTCACTCCCCACACCCATAGCCATCTGGAGTCTAATCGGCTGATTAAGCCCATCTATAAATCCTGCGGACCCTCTCCCGCTCCGTGGGAAGTATCACCACTGCATGACGAGCCAAGTCGATAAATCTCGTCTCATACTATGTAACCGTCATAGTGCCCTGATGGAGGCGCTCAAACTGCCTCCGAAGTAAATCCCGTTGAGTAGCAGGGAGAAACTTCTCCATAAATAGTTCCGCAAACTGGTCCCATGATAAAGCTGGGGACCCTGCTGGACGATTCAAGCAATAATCTCTCCACCATGTCTTGGCGGATCCTGCAAGTCTGAAGGTACAGAAATCAACCCCGTTTGTCTCCACGATCCCCATAGTCTTGAGAATCTCATGGCAACTGAATAAAAAGTCTTGAGGATCCTCTGATGCGGCTCCACCGAATGTAGTGGTAAATAGCTTGGAGAACCGATCAAGCCTCCATAACGAATCAGAAGTCATGGCCGTTCCATCACCGGCATGAGCTGTGGTACCTGACTGAGTGGCCACAGCTGGCTGAATTACTGGTGCCTGAGGCTGAGGAGCTACTGGCTCCGGAGTATGAGCAATAGGAGTCTAGGCCCCTCCTCCAGCCTGAGAAGTGGCTGGGGCAACTGATAATAAACCCGCTCTGGCAATGCTGTCCATGAATCCCGCTATTCTGACCAAAGCATCCCGGAGATCCGGGGTAAATAAAGCCTCTCCTAGGACCTGAGCTGGGCCCACTGGAGCTGCTGGAATCGGAACCTCCTCGTCAATCTCAATATGAGGCTCCACCTCCGGAGTAGCTGCCTGGGGCTGAGCTCTACCCCTACCACGGCCTCTGATACGGCCTTGGCCCCTGCCCCTCACGGGAGCTGCCTGGGGCTCGGGCTGCTGGTCGGCGGACGAAGAAGCGCGTGTCCTCACCATCTGCGAAAGGACAGAATAGAAATTCAATCAGTATTTGAGGAACAAGTCGCACGACAAGAAAGAACAAATGAGAGACTCTTTCCTAACTCAATAGACTCTGGAGGACAAGTACGGACGTCTCCGTACCTACCTCTCAAACTCTACTAAGCTTGTTCGTGAGTGGTGAGACCTATGTAACCTAGAGCTCGATACCAACTTGTCACGACCCGGATTTTTCCCCCAACATCGGGATCGTGATGGCGCCTACTCGTGGTAGCTAGGCAAGCCACTGTATTCATACTATCCTGTTTTTGACACAATTTTAATTAAATAAATGCGGAATGTTTAATAAAAATGGAAATAACAATTCACAAGGTGAAAATCATACTAAAATCCTCTACCCAAGACATGGAGTCACCAACTCACAAACTACTATGGAATACTACACATAAAAGTCTGAAGGAAATATAACATAATTCTGTTTGTCTCAGAACAATGAGACTACAGCTATTAACATAAATAAAGAAAGAGACGCCGGGCCTACCTCGGTCTCAAATGTGATCAACTCCCACGCAATCTATTTACTGCTGCTGCTGCTTCTGATCGTAACCTGGACCTGTGCAAAAACGCACAGAAGTGTAGCATCAGCACAACCGACCCCATGTGCTGGTAAGTGCCTGGCCTATCCCGGCGAAGTAGTGACAAGCCTAGGACCAGACACTCACATAACCCTGTGCAATTCAATATATATGTGTGTACCACAAAATAACAAGAAATAATCAAGTAATAACACAATAAGGAATATCTTAAAGAATTCAACAATTAACCACAGTTAATAATTTCGCAAAGAAGACAAAGTATAATGTAAACACGAATAATATCACTTCAAGAAATAGCAAGCAATTGCACGGCATCACCCTTCGTGCTTTTACTCTCATCCTCACCAAATAAACAAATAAAGTACACGGCATCACCCTTCGTGCTTTTACTCTCATCCTCACATCCATAGTACGGCATGATCCTTCGTACATGGTTCAATAACGAGGGCACGGCATGATCCTTCGTGCATAATCAATAACAGGGCACGACATGATCCTTCGTGCATAATCAATAAATAAACATGGCACGGCATTAACATTCGTGCATAAATAAATAAACATGGCACGACATCACCCTTCGTGCATTATCACTCTTCCTCACCCAAATAACAATCACAGTTAAGGGCAGAGAAAGAAACAACAATTCATAAATCGTCCCATCAAGGGCAATCAATAATTATCTTCACAACAAGTCCCAACAAGGGAGAACAATAACAATTCACCTGTAATATATCTCAAAATATCATTTTCCAACGACTCACGGTCATACTAGACGCCAGGTGTATGGATGCTCGTCACCACAGCCCATACACCACACTCGATCACATAACACATAACACATAATCCTATTCCCTCAAGCTAGGATAGAACAAACACTTACCTCGAATGCTTATGAGCAATTCACTCCGTGGAAATGTCTTTTCTTTCAATTTGGCTCCAATCCAACCGTATCTATACACAATTGATTTAATATCATCAATTTTACTCAACAAACTAATTCTTAAGACCAAATACAACTTTTACAACATTCTACCCGAAATAGTGAATTTCAACCCCGGGCCCACATGGTCGGAATTCGGGGTTATGACCAAAATCCGGTTACCCATTCCCCCACGAGTTCATATATATGATTTGTTTCAAAATCGGACCTCAATTCGAGGTCGAATTCTCCAATTTATGAAAAACCCTATTTTCTAACAAAAACAAGAATTTTACCATGAAAATCTTTGATTTCTTATGAAAAACATGTTTAATGATGTTAGGAATTGAAAGAATTAAGTAAAAAGTGACTTACAATCGTTTTGATGAAGAAGAAATCCTTGAAGAATCGCAAATGGGTGTTTTGGTTTTGTAAAATGTGAAGAAATGACCGAAATTCGTGTTTTTCAGGTCTCCGTGTTCGCATTTGCGAACATGGGTTCGCAATTGCGAACCCCGACCAATTTCTGGAGTTTGAAAAATAAGCTAAGGGTGGGAAGTTCGCATTTGCGAACTTTTCTTCGCATTTGCGAAGCCAAGGCAAAACTGGAAAGTTCGCATTTGCAAACTATTGTTCGCAATTGCGAACACTGGCTAAATATGGGTAGGTTCGCATTTGCGAACTATTGTTCGCATTTGCGAACCCAGGCAGAATAGTGGCCAGTTCGCATTTGCGAACTATAGCTCGCATTTGCGAACACAAGCACAGTAGGGTCAAGTTCGCATTTGCGAACTATTGTTCGCATTTGCGAACTCAGGCATAATAGGGGGAGTTCGCATTTGCGAACTATTGTTCGCATTTGCGAACTCTGCAGAATAGTGGGGAGTTCGCATTTGCGAACTATTGTTCGCATTTGCGAACTCTGCAGACCAGTTGCAGACAGCAACTTCTAACATGAAAAATTGATCTCGTGGCCTATCCAAAGTTCACCCGAGCCCCCGGGGCTCCAAACCAAATATGCACATAACCTCAAAAACACATTATGAACTTGTTCGTGCGATCACATCGCCAATATCACCTCGTTTTCATCAAATCAAGCCTCAAATGCATGATTTTCATACCTTTAGTTTTCAAACTTGGGACTCAAGGTCCAAATCATCTCAAACGACATCCAAATGTCACCAAACTTTACAGAAATCACATATATAATATTTAAGACTTGTACCGGGCGTCGGAACCAAAATACGAGCCCGATACCAAGGTCAATTAATTTATTTCCTTTAATAATTGCATTAAAAACAATTTCACATAAAAATTCATAACTTGGGCTCTAGGCCTCAGAATTGGACTCCGGACGCATGTCCAAGTCCCATATTTTTCTATGGACCTCTCGGGACCATCAAATCTCCGGTCCGGATCCGTTTACCAAAAATGTTGACCGAAGTCAACCATATCAATATTAATATCATTTTTATCCAAATTTCTCATAGAATTCATATTTTCTATCACAAAATCTTTCCGGCTACATGCTCGGATCGTGCACGTAAATCGAGGCAACATAGAATGAGGTTTTCAAGGCCTCGAAGCTCGAAATGATTAATTAAATAAGTGATGACCCTTTGGGTCGTCACAAATTCAAAAGCATTGTTTCACGGCTTTCTGTTCGGAAGACCCTCGGTTTTCTGATCGGGGTTTTAAAGAAGAGTTTCACGACTTTCTGGCCGGAATTCAAAAACAACATTTCACGGCTTTCTGGCGGGAAGACCCTCGTTTTTCTGGCCGGGGTTTAAAAGAAATGGCTCCACAATTTTCTGAATGGGAGATCCTTGATTTTCTGACCGGGATTTTGAAAGAAAGTTTTCACGGCTTTCTGGCCGGAATTCAAAAACAATGTTTCACGGCTTTCTAGCCGGAAAACCCTCGTTTTTCTGGCCGGGGTTTAAAAGAAATGGCTCCACAGTTTTCTGACTGAGAGATCTTCAGTTTTTTGACCGGGGATTTTGAAAGACAGTTTTCACGGCTTTCTGGCCGGAATTCAAAAGCGTTGTTTCACGGCTTTCTGGCCGGAAGACCCTCAGTTTTCTGGCCGGGGTTTAAAAGAAATGGCTCCACAGTTTTCTTACTGGGAGATCCTCGGTTTTCTCATCGGGGATTTTGAAAGAAAGTTTTCACGGCTTTATGGCCAGAATTCAAAAGCGTTGTTTCACGGCTTTCTGGCTAGAAGACCCTCGGTTTTCTGATCGGGGTTTTAAAGAAGAGTTTCACGGCTTTCTGGCCAGAATTCAAAAGCAACGTTTCACGGCTTTCTGGCCGGAAGACCCTCGGTTTTCTTGCTGGGGTTTAAAAGAAATGGCTCCACAGTTTTCTGAATGGGAGATCCTCGGTTTTCTGACCGAGGATTTTGAAAGAAAGCTTTCACGGCTTTCTGGCCGGAATTCAAAGCAATGTTTCACGGCTTTCTGGCCGGAAGACCCTCGGTTTTCTGGCCGGGGTTTAAAAGAAATGGCTCCACAATTTTCTGACTGGGAGATCCTCAATTTTTTGACCGGGGATTTCGAAAGAAAGTTTCACGGCTTTCCGGCCGGAATTCAAAACAATGTTCCGCGGCTTTCTGGCCGGAAAGACCCTCGGTTTTCTGACCGAGGTCCAAACAGATATTGGACTGAAGTGAATTGATTTTCTTTTTGGAGTTTTCATTTTCCTTTCCTTTCTTCTTCTTCTTTTAAAAGAAATGGCTCCACAGTTTTCTGACTGGGAGATCCTCAATTTTCTGACCGGGGATTTTGAAAGAAAGTTTTCACGGCTTTCTGGCCGGAATTCACAGCAATGTTTCATGGCTTTCTGGCCGGAAGACCGTCGGTTTTCTGGCTGGGGTTTAAAAGAAAGTTTTTACGGCTTTTTGGCCGGAATTCAAAGCAATGTTTCACGGCTTTCTGGTCGGAAGACCCTCGATTTTCTGGTCGGGGTTTAAAAGAAATGGCTCCACAGTTTTCTAACTGGGAGATTCTCGGTTTTCTGACCGGGGATTTTGAAAGAAAGTTTTCACGGCTTTCTGGCCGGAATTCAAAAATAATGTCTCACGGCTTTTTTGCCGGAAGACCCTCGATTTTCTGGTCGGGGTTTTAAGAAGCGGCTCCGCAGTTTTCTGACTGGGAGATCCTCAGTTTTCTGACAGGGATTTTGAAGAAAAGTTTCACGGCTTTCTGACCGGAATTCAAAAACAATGTCTCACGGCTTTCTAGTCGGAAGACCCTCTGTTTTCTAGCCGGGGTTTAAAAAAGCGGCTCCGTAGTTTTCTGACTAGGAGATCCTCGGTTTTCTAACCGGGATTTTGAAGAAGAGTTTCACGGCTTTCTGGATGGAATTCAAAAGCAATGTTTCACGGCTTTCTGGCCGGGAAATATCAGATTAACATGACTTGATTTTTTTTTCCTTTCCTTTCTCCTTCCTTTTTGGGTTTTTCTTTTGTGACGACCCAAAGGGTCATCACTTGTTTTATTAATCATTTCGAGCTTCTGAGGTCCTGAAAACCTCATTTATAGTTGCCTCGATTTGCGTGCACAGTCTAGGCACGAAGCTGGAAAATTGAATAGGAATTTAGTTATGTATGAATTGTTGATTAAGAGTTATTGGTGTCACACCGGTAACAGAGATAAATTGTTGATTTATTATCAATTATTGGTTCAAAACCGGTAATCATAAATATTGCTGAAGCAAAGATTATTGGTTCAAACCGGTAATACTTTTATACACTTACTGTGGATCAGAGATTACTGGTTAAATGCCCGTAATAAATATATTAATGAATTGGGATTGTGTGGCGCGTCGACCACTTATATATTAATGAATTGGGATCGTGTGGCGCGCCGACCACTTATATATAAGAAATGGGATCATGTGGCACGCCGACCACAAAGTGATTTAAACCTTGGAATTGGCCATAGTTGCCGATAGCCTATTGATACATTTGGGAGCGGGTGGTACGCCTACCACAAGGTATAACTTATTGTTACATTTGGGAGCGGTGGTACGCCTACCACAAGATATGAAATGAAAAATGAAATGAGACATGAAAGTAAGATTTGTTCCGTTGAATAGATTACTCTGGATATTATGTGTTATTGACTGTTATTTCAGGGCAGATTCTTTCCTTATAAGCGTTCGATAACGTTTTCTGCTGTTGTATATGTATATATATTTCAACTGTACAGGTTTATATGGGTGACTGGCCTTAGTCTCGTCACTACTTCGCCGGGATAGGCCAGGCACTTACCAGCACATGGGGTCGGTTGTGCTGATACTACACTCTGCGCTCTTTTTGCGCAGATACAGGTTACGGACAGCAGCAGCGGCAGTAGCGATTGTGGATATTCCGACTAGTGAGACTACGAGGTAGCCTTGCAGGCGTCCGCAGGACCCGTTGTCTCTTCTATCTATGTATTTCATTCTTGTATCTCATGTATTCAAGATAAACAGCTTATATTTCTTTCAAACAATTGTGTGTATTATTCTTAGAAGTTCGTGAGTATTGTGACACCAGTCTTGGGTAGTGTATCATGTTTGGGTTTTTGTATCATATTTGATAAAATTGACTAAGTCTTCCGCTAAGTTTAATTATTCCGCTGTAATTATATGTTTTTAATTTAAAGTCTTAAGAACAGTTTGGTAACTAATGAAAAATGTAAGTAATAGTTGGCTTGCCTAGCTTCCACTAGTAGGCATTCCCGATGGTGGGAAATCCGAGTCGTGACAAGTTGGTATCAGAGCACTAGGTTGCACAGGTCTCGCAACTCACGAACAACTTTAGTAGAGTCTGAGGGATCGGTACGGAGACGTTTGTATTTATCCTCTATAGGCTACAGAGTTAGGAAAATTTTCCCTTAATTCTTTCCAATCGTGCGGCTTGATCTTTCAAATGTTAATTGAATTTCTACTCTGTTCTTCCGCAGATGGCAAGAACACGTGCATCCTCATCTACTGACCAGCAGCCCGAGGTCCCAGCAGCGGCAGCTCCCACTAGGGGTAGAGGCCGAGGTCGAGGTCATCCTAGAGGCCAAAGTAGGGGCAGAGCTCAGCCCCGAGCAGCAGCACAAGTGGCAGAACCACAGGCTTATATCGAGGAGGAGGTTCCAGCCCCAGCAGTTCTAGTGGGCCCAGCTCAGGTCCCAGGAGGGATTATGTTTACACCGGATCTTCAGGATGCTTTGGTCCGGATAGCAAGTTTTATGGAGAATATCACCAGAGCGGGTTTATTACCAGTAGCACCAGCCACTTCTCAGACTGGAGGAGGTAATCGGACTCCTGCTACGCGCACTCCGAAGCCAGTAATTCCCCAGGCTCAGGTTCCTATGATTCAGCCAGTTAAGGCAGCTCAGCCTGTTATTGTGACTTAGGCTAATGATAGTGCAGCTATGTCCGCTGACGCGTTATGGAGATTGGACAGGTTTACCAAGCTGTTCACTACCACATTCAGTGGCACTCCTTCAGAGGATCCACATGATTTCCTATATAGCTGCCACGAGGTTCTCCGTACTATGGGCATTGTGGAGACTAATGGCGTGGACTTTGCTACTTTTCGATTATCTGGTTCTGCCAAGACTTGGTGGAGGGATTATTGTCTATCTAGGCCAGCAGGATCATCATCTTTGACTTGGGGCCAATTTCCAGAGTTGTTCTTGGAAACGTTCCTTCCAGCAACTCAGAGGGAGGCTTTGCGCAGGCAATTTAAGCGACTTCATTAGGGTTCTATGTCTGTCACACAGTACGAGACTAGGTTCGTAGACCTGGCTTGTCATGCCATTGTCATACTTCCCACAAATCGGGAAAGGGTGAGAAGATTTGATGGCTTGAATCAGCCAATTCGAGTGCAGATGGCTTTGGGGGCAGGAACTGAAATCACTTTTCAGGAGGCGGCTAATGCAGCCCGCCGGATCGAGATGGCTCTGTCACAGGGAGCGAGACATGGATCAGATAAGAGATCTCGTAATTCGGGTAGATTCAGTGGTACCTCGTCTGGAGATAGAGATTTTTATGATAGAGGCCATCCTCCTAGGCCTTATCAGTCAGCTCTTCAGGTTTCTCATGATGCTTCAGGTGATCGTAATTCTCAGCCACGCTACTCGGATCAGCAGCCTATCAGTGCACCACCACTTTGCTATTTTCAGCAGCCGAGGGCTTGTTTTACGTGCGGTGATCTTAGGCACATTGCAAAGTATTACCCTCGAGCTTCGGACAGATCTCACCAGCAGGGTTCTCGTGCCATGATTCAGGCCCCAGTTCCCTCACAGCCTGCCCAGCCAGCTAGAGGCGGAGGTAGAGGACATAGAGGTGGAGGTAGAGGTCATAGAGGTGGAGCTCAGACCGATAGAGGTAGAGACCAGCCAGCAGCTGATCGTCCTAGAGATACTGCTCAGGGTGGTGGGGCACAGCCCCGATGTTATGCACTTCCCGCCAGACGAGAGGCTGAGTCTTTTGATGCCGTCATTACAGGTATTATTTTGGCTTGTGATAGAAAGGCATCAGCATTATTTGATCCTGGGTCTACATATTCGTACGTGTCCTCCTATTTTGCACCGTACTTGATTCAGCCTAGTGATCCACTAGGTGTTCCTGTTCATGTGTCTACACCAGTAGGCGATTCTATTATGGTTGATCGAGTTCATCGGTCATGTATTATAGTAATTGAGGGTCTCAAGACCCGTGCTGATTTATTGCTCCTAAATATGGTGGACTTTGATATTATATTAGGCATGGACTGGCTATCTCCATATCATGCTATTTTAGATTGCCATGCCAAGACTGTGACTTTAGCTCTGCCGAATTTGCCTCGTATAGACTGGAAAGGAATTTCAGGTCATACTAGTCACAATGTTATTTATTATGTTAAGGCTCAGCGTATGGTTGGGAAGGTATGCTTGGCTTATTTGGCCTATGTCCGTGATTCCAGAGCTGAGGTTCCTTCTATTGACTCTGTGCCTGTGGTTCGCGAATTTCCTGAAGTATTTCCTTCAGACTTGCCAGGTATGCCGCCCGATAGGGACATTGATTTTTGCATTGACTTGGCTCTATGCACTCAACCCATTTTCATTCCCCCATATCATATGGCTCCGCCAGAGTTAAAAGAATTGAAGGAGCAGTTGCAGGATTTACTTGAAAAGGGTTTCATTAGACCTAGTGTTTCGCCGTGGGTGCACCAGTATTATTTGTAAAGAAGAAAGATGGTTCGATGAGAATGTGCATTGACTATCGACAGTTAAACAAGGTGACTATCAAAAATAAATATCCACTTCCGCAAATTGATGATTTATTTGACCAGCTTCAGGGTGACAAGGTATTTTCGAAGATAGATTTGAGATCTGGCTATCACCAGCTAAAGATTAGGGCATCTGATGTCCCTAAGACAGCGTTCCACACTCGGTACGGACATTATGAATTTCTGGTCATGTCTTTTGGGTTGACAAATGCTCCAGCAACTTTTATGGAATTGATGAATCGGGTGTTCCGTCCTTATTTAGACTTATTTGTAATAGTCTTCATTGATGACATATTAACATATTCCCGCAGTCAGGAGGAGCATGCACAACATCTCAGAGTGGTCATGTAGACTCTAAGAGCTAGCCAACTATATGAAAAATTTTCAAAGTGTGAATTTTGGCTAAGTTCAGTTGCATTCCTGGGTCATATTGTGATGGCAGCAGGTATTCAGGTTGATCCGAAGAAGATTGAGGCAGTCAAGAACTGGCCTAGACCGACATCAGCCACAGAGACTCGGAGTCTCTTGGGATTAGCGGGTTATAATCGCCTATTCGTAGAGGGGTTTTCATCTATTGCAACCCCACTGACCAGATTGACACAGAAAGGTGTTCAATTTGAATGGTCCGATGAATGTGAGGCGAGCTTTCAAAATCTCAAGACAGCCTTGACCACAACACCGGTATTGGTTTTACCCATAGGTACGGGACCTTATACTGTTTATTGTGATGCTTCCCGTATTGGGCTTGGTGCAGTGTTAATGCAGGATAGCAAGGTTATTGCCTATGCTTCGAGGCAGTTGAAGATTCATGAAAAGAACTATCCATTGCATGATCAAGAATTGGCGGTGATTATTCACGCATTGAAGATCTGGAGGCATTATTTGTATGGGGTAGCATGTGAAGTATACACCGATCATAAGAGTCTTCGGTATTTGTTTAAGCAGAAAGAGTTGAATTTGAGGCAGAGAAGGTGGCTAGAATTGCTAAAAGATTATGATGTCACCATTTTATATCATCCGAGAAAAGCAAACGTGGTGGCCGACGCTTTGAGTAGGAAGTCAGCCAATATAGGTAGCCTTGCTTATATTCCAGTCAATTAGAGACCACTTGCTTTGGATGTTCAGTCCTTGGCCAACCGATTTGTGAGGTTGGATATTTATGAGCCTAGTCGAGTACTAGCTTGCACGATCGCTCGCTCTTCATTATTGGAGCATATCCGCGATCAACAATATAATAATTCTTGTTTATGTGACCTTAGAGATACGGTTCAGCGACGAGGTGCTAAACAGGTCACCTTAGATGCTGATGGGATCCTAAGGATTCAAGGGCGCATTTGTGTGCCAAATGTTGATGGGCTTAGAGAATTGATTCTAGTAGAAGCTCACAGTTCGCGGTATTCTATTCATCCAGGCGCAGCGAAAATGTATCAAGATTTGCGGCAACATTATTGGTGGTGCAGAATGAAAAAGGATATTGTGGCATATGTGGCAAGGTATCTTAATTGTCAGCAGGTTAAGTATGAACATCAGAGACCTGGCGGTTTATTTCAGAGAATTGAACTTCCTGAATGGAAGTGGGAGTGAATCACGATGGATTTCGTTTCTGGACTTTCGATGACTCGAAAGAAGTTTGATATTGTTTGGGTGATTGTTGATAGGCTGACCAAGTCAGCTCATTTTGTTCCTATTGCCACTACCTATTCATCCGAGAGGTTAGCTGGGATTTATATCAAGGAGATCGTTCGCCTTCATGGCGTGCCAATCTCTATTATTTCAGATCGAGGTGCACAATTTACCTCACATTTCTAGAAGGCGGTTCAATGAGAGTTGGGCACGCAAGTTCAGCTAAGTACAGCCTTTCATCCCCAGACGGATGGTCAGTCCGAGAGGACTATTCAGATACTGGAAGATATGCTTCGTGTAAGGCCCCATAAAAATTTTGTGCATAAAACCTAGTAGCTATCGTGTCATGGTCCGAATAAATGTGTTAGGAATACGTAGAATTCTTCGCGACTCGCAAGCTCGCCGCGGTTCGGACCCTTGGTAGTGATTTAAGTTGCAAAAATGTAGAGAATTAATTTTTCCGAAAAATGTCAAATATGCGGTCAAGAATGCGACCGCAAACCTGACATGCGGACCGCATTCTTGCCGCAAAACATTCCAGAGAGTTTCCCAAAAATCGTGTCAAAAGTGCGGTCGATATGCGATCGCATGTCAAATCTGCGGTGCACTTTGCGACCGCGGATCAAGCATGCGGACCGCATTCTGGCCGCATTCCTTAACAGAACCTGTGTAAAATTTGGGGCAATTCTGCGGTCACTATGCGGACCGCATGTTGATTCTGCGGTCGCATAGTGCACCGCATAATTGACCCCGGCCCCGATTTTTGTAACATTTTGACCCGATCTCTTCTTTAATATAACACACTTCTTCTTCATTTTATCATATCATCTTACCAAAATTAGAGAGAGAAGAGAGGGTTTTTAGAGAGAGAAATCTTTCATCTTCAAAGATTGTTCCAACCACCTTAATTCCAAGGGAACTTCCCCAATCTTTTCAAGGTAAAAACCCTAACTATTTTCTTTGATTTTCAGTTTTAATTGGGTAAAGAGAGGTTTGCATATAATAGCTTTTAAAAATAGAATTTTTACACTCATGCATGATTATTGAACTTGTTTTTTTGTAAAAAGAAGTGAGTAGAAGTAAGAGTCTTCAAGAACAAGGTTGGCAAGAGTAAGATAGCGTGGGTAAGCATAAAGTAGGGAGTTAACGGAAGAAAACTCATCACCAGGTATGTATGGCTAATTTTGATTCTTGTAAAATCGCCCAAATGTGTGCGAATTGTTTTGGCATGTGTCAAATTGAGAAATTTTACTTAATTCTTTGATTTCCTTGTTGAGCATTTGATTGATGTTGAACTACGTGTGGTGTGGTATGAAATATGAATTGAAAGATAAAAAGGTAATCGAGATTGGTAAAGAATTGGGAACAACCATTGTGATGGCATATTTGGCTTATTGTGGAAGGAATTTGAAACACCTTAATTGTGGTAAATTGTTGAACATGATTATGTGGGCATTTTCGATTTTGGAATACTTGTAACTTGGTTTTGATATTGGCTTGAGAAGAAATTGAGAACATGAACCAATGTGTAAGTTGCTTATTTGAACTTGTTGAAATTGTGTGTAGTACCTTATCTGCTGTTTGAAATTGTTGTGTTTTCAACTGTAAGGCGGGGTCGTGTTGCGCGCCGCAATGTGGGGAAATAAGGTGTGGGTTGGGGTGATAAGGGTGGCCGAGGTAATAAGGGTGGTCAAGGGCAATAAGGATGGAAAGCGATCGAAATCGCTATTGAAAATTGATACAAAAATCAATAATGTGAAATTGTGAAAGGAGACAGCAGGAGAGTTTGCAACCTGTGGGGCACCGATTGCCCCTTTGTTTGACTACTTGTGCTTTACGTGATTGATTGGTTATTGTTAAATTGGTTGATCGTAGAAAGTGCTTTGTGTGAGAATTATTTGAAATGAGGAAAATGTGGAAACATGGTTGGCTGGCTTAATTAATTGTTGATGTAATTTAATGGCTTGAGTTTACTTGGGACAAAGTTTGTCCATACATACCAATACAATTCAAGTGTACTGACGTCCCTTTTGCCGGGGGCGCTACATTCGTGTCATGATTGTAGGTGGATCAGTAGCAGGCACTTCAGCTCATCGGCAGTAGTATCCTTCTCCTTCCACCGCCCGTTTTGGTGAGCCCCTTTCTTCCTCGGGGCCTTGTGTGGTTCATGCCACTCGCTTTAGATTTCATTTTGGTTTTGTAAGGTATAGCCGGAGCCTTGTTACCGGCAAGTATTGTATTTCCATTTTTGTATCCTAGAGGCTCCATAGACATGTAAACTGTGGGATTGTGGTCTATGTATATGTATGGGGCGTTGTAAATATAAATTATGAACTTGTTAGTGAATCTATCACATGGTTATGTTTATGCATTATGAAATCAGTCATTATTGGTAAAATATTTGGTTAATGAGAAACAATCAACACAGGGTTAACGCGTGGGAATGAAAGGCACCCGGGTCCGCTTGACTGGGGCAACTCGGTCAGGCGCCGGTCATGTCCCTCGATTTGGGGCGTGACAGCTTGGTATCAGAGCCTATGGTTTTTAAAGTGTCCTAGGATGTCTCGGAGCCGTGTCTAGTAGTGCCCTTCTTATAGGTGTGTTGTCGACCACATCATATAAGTAGGGGGCTACACGGGCATTTAGGAATTTACCTACTTCTTTGTTAATATATATCGTGCGGTAAAGTGCAATGTGGAGATATCTGTGTCTAATTCGCGCCTTGTTCCCAAATTTTCAGAATATGGCACCTAAGAAGAAGGCTAGACTCGGCCTTAGGGCCAATGCCGGCCCAAGTGCAGCTGTTAATCATGTACCCGATGTCGTGGGAGAGAATGACCCACCAGTCCCGAATTTGCCTGACCCATCTGTTCAAAACCCAAGTGTCCCTATCCCAGCTGCGGCAGAGAATGCCACCATTCCTCCTGCCAGTGTTCCTGACTCAGATACAATTCCCGCTTCGGGTTCTGGTATATCTAATGAGGATCTTAGGGGAGCCATCCATATGTTAACACAGTTAGTGGCCGCCCAGGCCCAGAGATCCCATGATGCCCCTGCATCCTCTAGCGGACAGGGAGATTCCTTTGGCTCCAGAGTCCACCAGTTCTTGCGGTTGGCCCCTCCAGAATTTTCAGGTACCGATCCAGAGGCTGACCCACAGGAATTCCTTGATGAGATATACAAGACCCTCGAGTGATGAAGGCTACAGATATAGAGGGGGTAGAGTTGGCCTCTTACAGGCTGAAGGGAGCGGCACGTTCATGGTTCGAAATGTGGGAGGATTCCCGTGAGGAAGGGAGCCCTCCGGCCGGATGGGATGAGTTCGTGGATGCATTTATGGACCACTTCTTACCTGCTGAGGCAATGGCAGCCCATGCCACTGAGTTCGAGGTTCTCAAACAGGGCAGTATGAGTGTTTGGGAGTATCACATGGAGTTCGTAAGGTTGTCCAAGTACGCTCCTCATTTAGTGTCGACCATGGATGCCCGGGTTCGACGGTTTGTTCAGGGCCTTAGCCCTTTGGTAGTAAATGAGGCCGCCACAGCAGCTTTGCACTCAGATATGAACTATGGGAGGATCGTGGGGTTTGCTCGGGCCACAGAGGCCAGGAAATTGAAGATTCGTGCAGAAAGAGAAAGTAGCAGCAGGGCCCGGTCAATGGGTCGTTCGGGGAGATCACTTCCAGGGAGAGGGTCATCAGGGCCATCCCAGTCATATGCTCAGTCCTCGCGAGTGCACCGCCATCCGTGCACAGTCATCAGCAGGGCAGTTACTCGAGACCCGGTTCGGACAGCAGGAGGTCTCGTCAGTCTGGTCGTCCTGGGTGAGATCCCAGCAGCAGGGGAGACCTACATGCCCCAAGTGTGGGAGATTTCATACGGAAACTTGCTACCTTGACCTTCCAGTGTGCTTCGGGTGCGGGGTGAGAGGTCACATTCAGCGGGACTGCCGTGCACCCCGTCAGGGTATAGGTAGGGGATCTGCTCAGTCATCCGGTTCTTCAGCTGCTACATCATCAGCGCGTACTCCAGCAGCAGCAGGGCGTGGTGCAGCTAGGGGTGGAGCTCAGGGTAGGGGTGGACCTAGCCGATTCTATGCATTGAGTGACCGCCAGAATGCCGAGGCTTCTCCAGATGTTGTTACAGGTATCCTGTCTGTTCAAACTATTGATTGATATGCCCTTATTGATCCAGGGTCCTCCTTGTCTTATGTTACTCCATTCATTGCTTCAAGCTTTGGAATAGAACCTGAACAGCTTCATGAGCCGTTCTCTGTGTCGACTCCTATTGGTGATTCTATTACAACCTCACGAGTCTATAGGAATTGTGTTGTTACAGTGGGTGGTCGTGATACCACAGCTGATCTTATTGAGCTTGGGATGGTAGATTTTGATGTAATTATGGGGATAGATTGGCTCTATTCGTGCTTTGCCAAGCTTGACTGTCGGACAAGAGTTATGAGGCTCGAGTTCCCTAACGAGCTAGTCATTGAATGGAGAGGAAATGGTGTGGCGCCAAGGGGTAGGTTTATTTCCTACCTTAAGGCTTCGAAGATGATTAAGAAGGGGTGTATCTATCACCTGGTTCGGGTGACGGACACCACCTCAGAGGTGCCTACCCTCGAGTCCGTGCCAATTGTGAATGAATTTCCCGAAGTGTTTCCAGATGAGCTTCCAGGCATCCCGCCGGATAGGGAGATTGATTTCGGGATCGATGTAATGCCAGATACTCAGCCAATATCCATTCCACCATACAGAATGGCGCCAGCAGAGTTAAGGGAGTTAAAGGAGCAGTCGAGGGATTTATTAGAGAAAGGGTTCATACGACCGAGTGTGTCGCCATGGGGTACTCCGGTTCTCTTTGTCAGAAAGAAGGATGGGTCACTTCGAATGTGTATTGATTATCGGCAGCTTAACAAAGTCACCATTAAGAATAAATATCCTTTGCCTCGAGTGGATGATCTATTTGACCAATTGCAGGGAGCGAAGTTCTTCTCAAAGATTGATTTACGGTCTGGGTACCACCAGTTGAAAATCAGGGAGCAGGATATTCCTAAGACCTCCTTCAGAACTCGTTATGGTCAATTTGAGTTTTTGGTCATGTCTTTTGGGCTAACCAACGCCCCAGCAGCTTTCATGGACCTTATGAATCGGGTTTTCAAGCCATTCCTAGATTCCTTTGTCATTGTATTCATTGACGATATTCTCATCTACTCTCGGAGCAGGGAAGATCATGTCGTTCACCTCAGAGCAGCATTGCAGACCCTTCTTCAGCATCAATTGTATGCCAAGTTCTCAAAATGTGAGTTTTGGTTGGAGTCCGTAGCTTTTCTAGGGCATGTTATTTCCAGTGAGGGAATTATGGTGGATCCTCGGAAGATTGCGGCAGTGAAAGATTGGCCTAGACCCACGACCCCGATAGAGATTCGCAGCTTTTTGGGTCTGGTAGGGTACTATCGGAGGTTTGTAGAGGGATTCTCAACCCTCACCTCCCCATTGACTAAATTGACGCAGAAAGCAGTGAAGTTCCAGTGGTTCGAAGCATGTGAGAAAAGTTTCCAAGAACTGAAGTCAAGATTGACCTCGGCACCAGTATTGGCTTTGCCAGAAGGCACAGAGGGATTTGTAGTCTATTGTGATGCCTCCAGAGTCGGTTTGGGATGTGTATTGATGCAGCACGGAAAGGTTATAGCTTATGCTTCCAGACAACTCAAGAACCATGAGAAGAATTATCCGACGCATGATTTGGAGCTTGCAGCTGTTGTGTTTGCTTTGAAAATATGGCGGCACTATCTTTATGGAGTACATGTAGATGTGTTTTCAGACCACAAGAGCCTCCAGTATTTGTTCAAGCGGAAAGAGCTGAATCTGAGACAGCGGCGGTGGTTAGAACTACTCAAGGACTATGATATGGACATATTGTACCATCCAGGGAAGGCAAATGTTGTAGCTGACGCTCTTAGTCGAAAATCCATGGGTAGTTTGGCTCATTTGGGTGTGGATTAGAGACACCTAGCTCGAGAGGTTTACCAATTAGCCAGTTTGGGGGTTCGTATCTCGGCGTCAGACGAGGGGGATATTTTGGTGCATAATGGAGCAGAATCATCGTTGGTCGCGGAAATCAAGGAAAAATAGTTCATGGATCCAGCATTGGTTCGGGTAAAGGAAGCAGTCATGAATAACAAGACCTCAGCATTTGTAATCAGCAGCGAAGATGGTGTATTGCGGTGTCAAGATAGGCTATGTGTTCCGGATGTGGACGAGCTTCGGGAAAGAGTGATGGCAGAGGCTCATACTTCCAGGTATTCGGTGCACCCTAGTTCAACGAAAATGTATCATGACCTCAAGGAGATTTATTGGTGGAACGGTATGAAAAGGGATGTGGCATGCTTTGTAGCTAAGTGTCCAAACTGTCAACAAGTTAAGGCCGAGCATCAACGGCCTGGTGGATTAACTCAGCTTATAGAAATACCAAGGTGGAAATGGGAGATGATCAATATGGATTTCGTGGTGGGGTTACCTCGCACTCGGCGTAAGTTCGATTCAGTATGGGTGATAGTAGATCGACTCACCAAATCAGCTCACTTCCTGCCTGTCAAGTCCACTGATACTGCGGAGCAATATGCAAGATTGTACATCAAAGAGATAGTAAGGCTTCATGGCACTCCACTTTCTATCATCTCGGATCGCGGGGCTCAGTTCACCGCTAACTTTTGGAAGAAGTTTCAGCAAGGTTTGGGAACTCAGGTGAATCTCAGCACAACTTTCCATCCACAGACCGATGGACAGGCCGAGCGGACCATTCAGACGCTTGAAGATATGTTGCGGGCTTGTGTCTTAGATTTTAAAGGTAATTGGGATGAACACTTGCCACCTGATAGAATTTGCTTACAATAACAGCTATCATGCTAGCATTCAAATGGCCCCGTTTGAGGCATTGTACGGGAGAAGATGTAGATCGCCAATCGGGTGGTTTGAGGTAGGTGAAGCGGAATTGCTAGGGCCAGATATGGTGTACGAAGCTATGGAAAAGGTCAAGGTTATTCAGGAGAAAATGAAAACAGCACAGAGTCGTCAAAAGTCCTATGCGGACGTTCGTCGAAGGGATTTGGAGTTTCAAGTCGATGATTGGGTGTTCTTGAGGGTATCTCCTATGAAGGGAGTCATGCGATTCGGAAAGAAAGGGAAATTGAGTCCTAGGTATGTCGGGCCATATCGGATCGTTCAAAAGATTGGTCAAGTTGCTTATAGGCTAGAGTTGCCTCCCGAGATGTCATCAGTGCACCCGGTATTCCACGTGTCCATGTTGAAGAAAGTGATTGGAGATCCATCCACCATCATGCCAGTCGAGGCTATAGAGGTTAATGAAAATTTGTCATATGAAGAAGTTCCAGTTGCCATTCTTGATAGGCAAGTCCGTAAGTTGAGAAATAAGGAAGTTGCCTCTGTTAAAGTATTGTGGCGAAGTCAACAAGTTGAGGAGGCCACATGGGAAGCGGAAAAAGAGATGAAAGAAAAGTACCCCCATTTGTTTGATCAAGCCTAGAAGAAATTAGGTGACCCTCCTACTCTTAGTAACTGTCATCTTGTCTAAGTTGTTTCCCTCTTAGTATTAGTACAGTCCCCTTCATTTTGTAATGAGTTAAATGTGTTGTTACCTTGGGTCACTTGAACCTTTTTTGATAAATGAAATCCTTATAAATATTTGGGTGTTAAATAAACAACTAATAGTAAGTTTAGATTGGTAATGGTTTGTTAAGTGTACATGGTGTGTTAAAATGGTTAAATAAGGTGAGAATTCATTGAAGTGACTAGTTTATGTGCATTCGTTGAGGTAAGAAAGTGTATATCAGTTGTGAAAGGTGTTGTATTTGTGTATTGTTGTTTGGTAATGTGTTTCGGGGGCCCTCTGACAGGTGGATATGTCCATAATACAAAGGAAACTCTGGCGAAATTTTTCTAAAATATAAGGGTTAGTCAAAATTTTGATGGTTGCATATCATGTCTTTCAAAACCAACTCATTTATTTCAAAATCCTCATTCGAGGACGAATGATCTTAAGGGGGGAGGATGTAAGGCCCCGTAAAAATTTTGTGCATAAAACCTAGTAGCTATGGTGTCATGGTCCGAATAAATGTGTTAGGAATGCATAGTGATTTAAGTTTCAAAAATGTAGAGAATTAATTTTTCCGAAAAATGTCAAATATGCGGTCAAGAATGCGACCGCAAACCTGACATGCGGACCCGATTCTTGCCGCAAAACGTTCCAGAGAGTTTCCCAAAAATCGTGTAAAAAGTGCGGTCGATATGCGATCGCATGTCAAATCTGCGGTGCACTTTGAGACCGCAGATCAAGCATGCGGACCGCATTCTGGCCGCATTCCTTAACAGAACCTGTGTAAAATTTGGGGCAATTCTGCGGTCACTATGCGGACCGCATGTTGATTCTGCGGTCGCATAGTGCACCGCATAATTGACCCCGGCCCAGATTTTTGTAACATTTTGACCCGATCTCTTCTTTAATATAACACACTTCTTCTTCATTTTATCATATCATCTTACCAAAATTAGAGAGAGAAGAGAGGGTTTTTAGAGAGAGAAATCTTTCATCTTCAAAGATTGTTCCAACCACCTTAATTCCAAGGGATCTTAGGGCAAGGATTCAACTTCCCCAATCTTTTCAAGGTAAAAACCCTAACTATTTTCTTTGATTTTCAGTTTTAATTGGGTAAAGAGAGGTTTGCATATAATAGCTTTTAAAAATAGAATTTTTACACTCATGCATGATTGTTGAACTTGTTTTTTTGTAAAAAGAAGTGAGTAGAAGTAAGAGTCTTCAAGAACAAGGTTGGCAAGAGTAAGATAGCGTGGGTAAGCATAAAGTAGGGAGTTAACGGAAGAAAACTCATCACCAGGTATGTATGGCTAATTTTGATTCTTGTAAAATCGCCCAAATGTGTGCGAATTGTTTTGGCATGTGTCAAATTGAGAAATTTTACTTAATTCTTTGATTTCCTTGTTGAGCATTTGATTGATGTTGAACTACGTGTGGTGTGGTATGAAATATGAATTGAAAGATAAAAAGGTAATCGAGATTGGTAAAGAATTGGGAACAACCATTGTGATGGCATATTTGGCTTATTGTGGAAGGAATTTGAAACACCTTAATTGTGGTAAATTGTTGAACATGATTATGTGGGCATTTTCGATTTTGGAATACTTGTAACTTGGTTTTGATATTGGCTTGAGAAGAAATTGAGAACATGAACCAATGTGTAAGTTGCTTATTTGAACTTGTTGAAATTATGTGTAGTACCTTATCTGCTGTTTGAAATTGTTGTGTTTTCAACTGTAAGGCGGGGTCGTGTTGTGCGCCGCAACGTGGGGAGATAAGGTGTGGGTTGGGGTGATAAGGGTGGCCGAGGTAATAAGGGTGGTCGGGGGCAATAAGGATGGAAAGCGATCGAAATCGCTATTGAAAATTGATACAAAAATCAATAATGTGAAATTGTGAAAGGAGACAGCAGGAGAGTTTGCAACCTGTGGGGCACCGATTGCCCCTTTGTTTGACTACTTGTGCTTTACGTGATTGATTGGTTATTGTTAAATTGGTTGATCGTAGAAAGTGCTTTGTGTGAGAATTATTTGAAATGAGGAAAATGTGGAAACATGGTTGGCTGGCTTAATTAATTGTTGATGTAATTTAATGGCTTGAGTTTACTTGGGACAAAGTTTGTCCATACATACCAGTACAATTCAAGTGTACTGACGTCCCTTTTGCCGGGGGCGCTACATTCGTGTCATGATTGTAGGTGGATCAGTAGCAGGCACTTCAGCTCATCGGCAGTAGTATCCTTCTCCTTCCACCGCCCGTTTTGGTGAGCCCCTTTCTTCCTCGGGGCCTTGTGTGGTTCATGCCACTCGGTTTAGATTTCATTTTGGTTTTGTAAGGTATAGCCGGAGCCTTGTTACCGGCAAGTATTGTATTTCCCTTTTTGTATCCTAGAGGCTCCATAGACATGTAAACCGTGGGATTGTGGTCTATGTATATGTATGGGGCGTTGTAAATATAAATTATGAACTTGTTAGTGAATCAATCACATGGTTATGTTTATGCATTATGAAATCAGTCATTATTGGTAAAATATTTGGTTAATGAGAAACAATCAACACAGGGTTAACACGTGGGAATGAAAGGCACCTAGGTCCGCTTGACTGGGGCAACCCGGTCAGGCGCCGGTCATGTCCCTCGATTTGGGGCGTGACACTTCGGGCGTGTGTTATTGATTTTGGAGGTTCGTGGGATCAATTCCTGCCTTTGGCAGAGTTTGCTTATAATAATAGTTATCAATCGAGCATCCATATGGCCCCTTATGAAGCATTGTATGGTAGGCGGTGTCGTTCTCCGGTTGGATGGTTTGAATCGGGAGAAGCTCTGTTATTGGGTACAGATTTAGTTCAGGAGGCCTTAGATAAGGTCAAGATTATTCAAGATAGGCTTCGCACAGCTCAATCTAGGCAAAAGAGCTATGCAGATCGCAAGGTTCGAAATATAGCTTTCATGGTTGGGGAGCGAGTATTGCTCCGAGTGTCGCCTATGAAGGGCGTGATGAGATTTGGAAAGAAGGGCAAACTTAGCCCTAGGTTTATTGGCACATTCGAGATTCTTGATCGTGTGGGAGAGGTGGCATATAAACTTGCCTTGCCACCTAGCTTATCAGCTGTACATCTAGTGTTTCATGTGTCCATGCTCCAAAAATATCACGGCGATCCATCGCACGTGTTAGATTTCAGCACTGTCCAATTGGACAAAGATCTATCCTATGAGGAGGAGCCGATAGCTATTCTAGATCGACAGGTTCGACAGTTAAGGTCGAAGAGTTTTCCTTCTGTGTGAGTTCAGTGGAGGGGTCAGCCTCCTGAGGCATCGACCTGGGAGTCCGAGTATGACATGCGGAGCCGATATCCTCATCTATTCCTTGACTCAGGTACTTCTTTCTCGAACGGTTGCTTTAGAGGTGGAGAATGTGACGACCCAAAGGGTCATCACTTGTTTTATTAATCATTTCGAACCTCTGAGGTGATGACAAGATCATTTATAGTTGCCTTGATTTGCGTGCGTAGTCCAGGCACGAAGCTTGAAAATTTTTATGTTGAAATATATGAAATATGTGAAAACTTTGAAGAATTTTGATATTAATATTGATATGGTTGACTTTGGTCAACATTTTTGGTAAACGGACCCGGACCCGTGATTTGACGGTCTCAGAAAATCCGTAGAAAAATATGGAACTTGGGCGTATGCCCGGAATTGAAATCCGAGGTCTAGAACCCCGGTAAAAGAATTTTTCTCTTAAATTGTTTTCTGAAAATGTTTAAGGAAAATGAAACTGAAATTTGATTTAAAAGTAGCGATATCGGGCTCGTATTTTGGTTCCGACGCCCGGTACAGGTCATATATGTTGGTTAAGTGCTTCCTGAAAAGTTTGGTTGAAAACGGACGCCGTTTGACGTGTTTTGGCTTTAAATTGGAAATTTTGGAAGTTATGAAATTTTGGGAAGAATTCTTGAGTTTTTAGGCTCAATTCATTGATTTTGGTGTTATTTTGGCGATTTGATCGCGCAAGCAAGTTCGTATGATATTTTTGAGTCAGTGTATATGACTGGTTTGAATCCCCGAGGGCTCGGGTGAGTTTCGGATAGGCATTGGGATGGTTTTGAACTTAGAAAATTGCAGAAAAATCTGCAGCAGGCATTTCTTCATCGCGTTCGCGATGTCTTGGTCGCGTTCGCGATGCTCATTTCATTCCTTCATCGCGTTCACGTCCTATTGGTCGCGTTCGCGATGCCCAGCATTTTCCCTTCCTCGCGATCACGGCCTCCTTCTCGCGTTCGCGTAGCGTAAATTGAACCATCCATATTTTCCTCTACGCGTTCGCGTGGCTTAGACCGCGTTCGCGTAGGCCAACCTATAAGCCCCCAGAATTTCCTCTTCGCGTTCGCGACTAGCCCCACGCGAACGCGATGTGTAACATTTTTTCTTCATCGCGAATGCGACCGAGGTGTCGCGAACGCGATGAACAAACTTATGCCCAGTGAATTTAAGTCTGAAAACAGAACAGAAACCGGATAAAAATCCCATTTCTATTCAACTCTCTTCTCCACAGCTCCTTGGGCGATTTTTGAGCGATTCTTCATCAAACTTCTTGGGTAAGTGGTTCTTAACTCGTTCTCTTCATTTTACATCAATATTATTTGAATTCCTAAGCCTAAATAGGTGTAAATGGGTGGAAAAACTAGAGAATTGAGTATAATAAGGGTTTTCAAAGAATTTGCGATTTTAGACTTCGTTTTGGAGTCGAGCTTAAGAACAAATTGTATATTTGAACTTGTGGATGATTGGGTGAATTTATTTTGGTTCGAAACTCGAGTTTCGATTATGTGTGCCCGGGGTCGATATTCACTATTTCGGGCAGAATGTTATAAAAATTATAATTGGCCATATGAATTAGTTTCTTGAGTAGTATTGATGATATTAAATCAATTGTGTATAGATACGATTGGATTGGAGCCAAATTCGAAAGGAAAAGGCATTGCTACAGATTGAATTGTTCGTAAACTTTCGAGGTAAGTGTTTGTTCTATCCTAGCTTGAAGGAATAGGAATTTAGTTATGTATGAATTGTTGATTAAGAGCTATTGGTGTCACACCAGTTGTCACACCTCCTTTTTCCGCTAACCTGGGGGTAGAAGTGTAAGGGAGTTTTTCCAATTTAAGTGACAATATTCGAAACAGGATTATTTTATTTAATTCAGAGTCGCCACTTGGAATAAATTATGGTATCCCAAGTCACCGATTTATTTAAACCCCGAATCGAGGAAATTTACGACTTTCCAAATGAAGTCTGCGAACCAGAAATTCTAAGTAAGGAATTATGTTGACCCGAAGGAAGGTGTTAGGCACCCCCGGACCCCGTGGTTCTAGCATGGTCGCTTCAATTATCGTAAATGGCTAAAAAAATGTCTGATTTTATATTATGCTTTAACTTATGTGAAAATTTAAACTTTTAGCCGCTTTTACTCATTATTTTAATACATTAAAATAAATGAACCCGTACGATTACATTTTTTCATGCTCGGATATTTGTTTTAAACTCGTGAAATATGGAGTAAACGATTGCTTTCCGAATTTGCTACTGTTTGACTTCAACAATGGCTTTCTACGACAGTTAAAGGATTCAAACTAACTACGCTACGACAAACATATCACTATTCATGACTCAAATGAGATCTGTGTGCTTATGAAAACTGTCACGAAAGTTTAATTACGAAACTGTTGCTAAAGCAGTCTATTATCAAAGTATAACAGTTTAATTACATTACACTAGAGAGGTTATACTGAAAAGCTGTTTATTACACCAAGACTTAATATCTACGGGAAGTTCTAAGCTACAACCATCACAGGATTTCAATTATATTTCATAAAAGGCTACACCTTTAGAAAAAATGAATTCAAATCCAGAGTTTAACAATCAGCTAATACAAACAGTTTCAGACCATTAAATTCCGACTAACACGTTCATAATTGTTTAAACAGTTGAACTAAGCTGAAAATTCCAGGCCAAAGCAAACAGTTTTTCATCATTCAACTTCAACTGTGTGTATACATGCTGATTCATTATCCAACGTGACTTGAGTCTAACGACATACCTGAATAATGGAAATAGAAGAAGAAGGAAGAGTAATCAGCAACAACAGATGACAAACAGCAATTGGCAGCATCAATAAACACCAGCAGTAACAACTTGAAACCCCAGTACAACTCAAAACCCAACTTTAAACCAAACTAGAATTTGGCCGCAACCCAACACCAGTTTGTAAACCAACAGGAGACACAAATAATCTCCACAGAAACTTTCAAATAGTTTGAACACTCAAAATCCAAAATAGAACAAGAAAAGAAAACAGAGAATCACTTGAGTATTCTTATTTCTTTTAAAATGCTCAAACCTGAAAAATGATCCCAAACACTCCCCTTTAGAAACTCCTCAAATCTGTTTCTATACCCTTCAAATCTTAAGCTCTCGATCTGTCCTTCTATCTTTTGAAACTTTCTCCCAAATTCTATCTCTCTTTGTGTATCTGTGTGGTTTTCCAGATTTCAAAAATGTGTTTCAAACTCTCTCTGTGAGTGTATGTGTAAAACTGTTCTGCTCTCTCCTTTTTCAGTGTTTATTGCCAGTGAGTATCTGTGTGTTTTTATAGCCAAAGAGCAAAGACCCTTTAATCATGCCCCTCATCTGTTTTTCAGATCTCTTTTGCCTATTTTAACACTTAAAACTTATTATAAACAAAAGTATTTGCCTGTCATTCTTTGATTCCACTTAAGTATGTCTAAGTATGGGTTTTAACAATTGAACAACTCCTAAAGGCAAGAAGTCACTGGAATATACTGCTGTCTAGCAGTTTCAACAACTCATTTCATGTTGTTCCATGTGCAATGCACTCTAAAACTCATTTTTCTGAACACTTAAATGGACTAAACATCTAACCAAACATCACAGGCAAAACAAATTCTGTCCAACAAGGATTATGGACACAAATAGGGATCAATTTCTGTCCAACAGTGATAACAACAGACCTACGAAACTAATCGACAAACATTCAATCAAACAATTACGATATGTACAATCGATAACCAATCAATCTCAAAACAGTGAATCAAGGAATTCTCGGCCAATGCTGGGGAATACAAAGTTAATTGTTCGACGACGCTAATCGACGCGAACACGTATTCGACAACATACGTAATCAAACAATGAAATAAAAGAAAACAACTGACCATATAAAAGGTCTTCGGGGGAAGGAACAGAAAAATAAAACAAAAATCTGAAGAATTAACAAAAATGAAATGCAAACTATAAAATAACTACACTAATCAACGAGTACAAATGAATAAAAATAGAAAAGGAAACGAAATACCTCGAAACAAAGGAATTGGAATTCGGCCGACTTGGGTCTTGGTCATTCGAGGTCGAAAGGACCTTAATTGAAATGTTTTCAAGTGAAAACAAATCAATTAAGGTCCATTAGACCTCAATTTCGTGAAACCCGATGAAGGAAATCCCTAAATCGATTTTTAGGGTTCTTAGAGCTCGGATTTGGGGCTTGACTGGTTATGGTCAGATTCGAACGGAACTAAGGTTGGTAGGGGTATGAGGAAGGTCCGACGAGGGCATGGCATGAGTTTGGGGTGGTTTGGGATAAATCTTCGAATTCCGGCGAGCTTCGATCTAATATTCGAAGTGTTTCGGAATGATTCAAGACTAATGGTTGTTGGATTCGTGTTGAGGGGGCTTGGGAGGTTCTACGGTGTTAAAATGGAGGGGTTTGGCCTACCGGAACCGCCGTGAGGCGATTTTCAGTAGGCGGCAGGCGGCGGAGCACAGCGGCGTTACAAAGGGGGTCTCTAGGTTAGAGAGTGACGGTAAGGGGGATTTCTGAAAGAAGGGGCTGGGTAGAGTAAAAAGAATATATAGTAGGGTTAGGATTTGATCCTGGCCATTTGATCAAATGCAACGGACGGCTTAGATTTCTTTGTTACCCAATCAACGACGCCGTATGGTTCAAGTGGGGGTAGGTCAGATGGGTATGGATCGGGTCAGTGGCCGGGTTTGCGAGATTTGATCTCAACCATTGGATTGATTTAATCAACGGCTCCGGTCGTCTATGAAGCCATGATTGGCTGATCTTGGTGAGTTTGGACTGGGCTCCTGCTTTTGGGCCTGGTTATGGGGTAGTATTTGGCCTAGTTTTTGGCCCAATTCGATTTTCTTCTCCAATTCTTTCTCTCCTTAATTTAGTTCCTAATTTATAAAAATAAAAATTCTAATTACACAAAACAAAATCAAATCAAACTAAACACTAATTAAATTACAACTGACAAATATCAAACACAATCAAACATCAATTAAATACAAATGACACATTTAGGCATTTAAATGCTAAAAAAAATGTAAAAGATGAATTATTTTTCTTTTTGACTTTTATTTTATCCATCATTTGAATAATAAACCAAATTAACTAAATAGGACTTGAATGCCAAAATTGCAACATTATTATTTTTGTATTTTATTTTAAAATATATTTGTTTTAGTATTAGTCTAACAAACAAACATGCACATATAAAAATGCGGATAATGATAAAAAACAAAAATCAAACAAAAGTTCAAAGAATCACACACAACACAAAACTATATATATATATATTTTTTTTGGGAGTAATTCTTGTGCAGGGCAAAAATCACATGCTCACACCTGCCCCTCTTTGCGTGAAAACGCAAAGAGTTTTCGTGCAAAGAATAATGAGCAAATACGAACGATTTTTGCCCATTTGAGCACTCCGTGTGAAGAATTTTGAAAAGATCTTGACCGAGCCTTTGCGTCGGGAGGCCTCCTACACATCCTGGGCTAAACAGGAATCAGGTCAATGTAGTTCAGGAAGTTTTGGTAGCTGGGACTACCGTGAATTGACACTTTGCTGTTACTATTGCTATCGTTGCTGCTGTTGCTGCTTACTGCTTACTGACCTCCTTATTACACCAAAAAAGAAATTAAAGCTGAACTAGCTATGCTATCAAACTATGAGTTACAAGATTCCTATCTATGATCCTCTTGAAAACTTGATCTTGAATCTTAGCTGATTTGCTGTAGACCTCGATCTGAATCTTGATGCTCTACAAGCTGTACGTGCTTGTTTATTTCTGTAACATCGAGTGAAACGGAGTCGGCGGAGCTTGTTACTTCAATCAGATTTTGAGCTATCCGCGCTTTTGTTTACTCTAACATTTGGACTCGTTTTCTTTTGATTCTTTTCTTCTTTTCTTCATGCAGGATTGATGTTCCACTCATAGGTTATGTCACGCCCCAAATCGAGGGACATGACCAGCGCCTGACCGGGTTGCCCCAGTCAAGCGGACCTGGGTGTCTTTCATTCCCACGCGTTAACCCTGTGTTGATTGTTTCTCATTAACCAAATATTTTACCAATAATGACTGATTTCATAATGCATAAACATAACCATGTTATTGATTCATTAACAAGTTCATAATTTATATTTACAACGCCCCATATATATATATACATAGGCCACAATCCCACAGTTTACATGTCTACGGAGCCTCTAGGATACAAAAAAGGAAATACAATACTTGCCGGTAACAAGGCTCCGGCTATACCTTACAAAACCAAAATGAAATCTAAACCGAGTGGCATGAACCACACAAGGCCCCGAGGAAGAAAGGGGCTCACCAAAAACGGGCAGTGGAGGATGAAGGATACTACTGCCGATGTGCTGAAGTGCCTGCTACAGATCCACCTACAATCATAACACGAATGTAGCGTCCCCGACAAATGGGATGTCAGTACACTTGAATTGTACTGGTATGTATGGACAAACTTTGTCCCAAGTAAACTCAAGCCATTAAATTATATTAACAATTAATTAAGCCAGCCAACCATGTTTCCACATTTTCCTCATTTCAAATAATTCACACACAAAGCACTTTTTACGATCAACCAATTTAACAATAACCAATCAATCACGTAAAGCACAAGTAGTCAAACAAAGGGGCAATCAGTGCCCCACAGGTTGCAAACTCTCCTGCTGTCTCCTTTCACAATTTCACATTATTGATTTTTGTATCAATTTTCAATAGCGATTTCGATCGCTTTCCATCCTTATTGCCCCCGACCACCCTTATTACCTCGGCCACCCTTATCACCCCAACCCACACCTTATTTCCCCACGTTGCGGCACGCAACACGACCCCGCCTTACAGTTGAAAACACAACAATTTCAAACAGCAGATAAGGTACTACACACAATTTCAACAAGTTCAAATAAGCAATCTTACACATTGGTTCATGTTCTCAATTTCTTCTCAAGCCAATATCAAAACCAAGTTACAAGTATTCCAAAATCGAAAATGCCCACATAATCATGTTCAACAATTTACCACAATTAAGGTGTTTCAAATTCCTTCCACAATAGGCCAAATATGCCATCACAATGGTTGTTCCCGATTCTTTACCAATCTCGATTACCTTTTTATCTTTCCATTCATATTTCATACCACACCACACGTAGTTCAACATCAATCAAATGCTCAACAAGGAAATCAAACAATTACGTCAAAATTTCTCAATTTGACACATGCCAAAACAATTCGCACACATTTGGGCGATTTTACAAGAATCAAAATTAGCCATACATACCTGGTGATGATTTTTCTTCCTACTTTATGCTTACCCAAGATATCCTACTCTTGCCAACCTTGTTCTTGAAGACTCTTTCTTCTACTCACTTCTTTTTACTAGAAATCAAGTTCAATAATCATGCATGAGTGTAAAAATTCTATTTTCAAAAGCTATTATCTGCAAACCTCTCTTTACCCAATTTAAAACTGAAAATCAAAGAAAATAGTTAGGGTTTTTACCTTGAAAAGATTGGGGAGGTTGAATCCTTGCCCTAAGATCCCTTGGAATTAAGATGGTTGGAACAATCTTTGAAGATGAAAGATTTCTCTCTCTAAAAACCCTCTCTTCTCTCTCTAATTTTTTGTAAGATGATATGATAAAATGAAGAAGAAGTGTGTTATATTAAAGAAGAGATCGGGTCAAAATGTTACAAAAATCCTGGGCCGGGGTCAATTATGCGGTGCACTATGCGACCGCAGAATCAACATGCGGTCCGCATAGTGACCGCAGAATTGCCCCAAATTTTACACAGGTTCTGTTAAGGAATGCGGCCAGAATGCGGTCCGCATGCTTGATCTGCGGTCACAAAGTGCACCGCAGATTTGACATGCGATCGCATATCGACCGCACTTTTGACACGATTTTTGGGAAACTCTCTGGAACGTTTTGCGGCAAGAATGCGGTCCGCATGTCAGGTTTACGGTCGCATTCTTGACCGCATATTTGACACTTTTCGGAAAAATTAATTCTCTACATTTTTGAAACTTAAATTAATTCTACGCATTCCTAACACATTATTCGGACCATGACACCACAGCTACTAGGTTTTATGCACAAAATGTTTACGGGGCCTTACATCCTTCCCCCCTTAAGATCATTCGTCCTCGAATGAGGATTTTGAAGTAAATGAGTTTGTTTTGAAAGACATGATATGCAACCATCAAAATTTTGACTAACTCTTATATTTTAGAAAAATTTCGCCAGAGTTTCCTTTGTATTATGGACATATCCACCTGTCAGAGGGCCCCCGAAACACATTACCAAACAACAATATACAACTACAACACTTTCCACAACTGGTATACACTTTCTTACCTCAACGAATGCACATATTCTATCACATTGTTACAATTGCATATAAACTAGTCACTTCAATGAATTCTTACCTTATTTAATCATTTTAACACACCATGTACACATCTACACTTACTATTAGTTGTTTATTTAACACGTAAATCTTTATAAGGCTTTCATTTATCAAGAACGGTTCAAGTGACCCAAGGTAACAACACATTTAACTCATTACAAAATGAAGGGGACTTTACTAATACTAAGAGGGAAACAACTTAGACAAGATGACAGTTACTAGGAGTAGGAGGGTCACCTAATTTCTTCTAGGCTTGATCGAACAATTGGGGGTACTTTTCCTTCATCTCTTTTTCCGCTTCCCATGTGGCCTCCTCAACTTGTTGACTTCGCCACAATACTTTAACAGAGGTAACTTCCTTATTTCTCAACTTACGGACTTGCCTATCAAGAATGGCAACCGGAACTTCTTCATATGACAAATTTTCATTAACCTCTATAGCTTCGACTGGCATGATGGTGGATGGATCTCCAATCACTTTCTTCAACATGGACACATGGAATACCGGATGCACTGATGACATCTTAGGAGGCAACTCTAGCCTATATGCAACTTGACCAATCCTTTGAACGATCCGATATGGCCCGACATACCTAGGACTCAATTTCCTTTCTTTCCGAATCGCATGACTCCCTTCATAGGAGATACCCTCAAGAACACCCAATCATCGACTTGAAACTCCAAATCCCTTCGACGAACGTCCGCATAGGACTTTTGATGACTCTGTGCTGTTTTCATTCTCTCCTGAATAACCTTGACCTTTTCCATAGCTTCGTACACCATATCTGGCCCTAGCAATTCTGCTTCACCTACCTCAAACCACCCGATTGGCGACCTACATCTTCTCCCGTACAATGCCTCAAACGGGGCCATCTGAATGCTAGCATGATAGCTGTTATTGTAAGCAAATTCTATCAGTGGCAAGTGTTCATCCCAATTACCTTTAAAATCTAAGACACAAGCCCGCAACATATCTTCAAGCGTCCGAATGGTCCGCTCGGCCTGTCCATCGGTCTGTGGATGGAAAGCTGTGCTGAGATTCACCTGAGTTCCCAAACCTTGCTGAAACTTCTTCCAAAAGTTAGCTGTGAACTGAGCCCCGCGATCTGAGATGATAGAAAGTGGAGTGCCATGAAGCCTTACTATCTCTTTGATGTACAATCTTGCATATTGCTCCGCGGTATCAGTGGACTTGACAGGCAGGAAGTGAGCTGATTTGGTGAGTCGATCTACTATCACCCATACTGAATCGAACTTACGCTGAGTGCGAGGTAACCCCACCACGAAATCCATATTGATCATCTCCCATTTCCACCTTGGTATTTCTATAAGTTGAGTTAATCCACCAGGCCGTTGATGCTCGGCCTTCACTTGTTGACAGTTCGGACATTTAGCTACAAAGCCCGCCACATCCCTTTTCATACCGTTCCACCAATAAATCTCCTTGAGATCGTGATACATTTTTGTTGAACCAGGGTGCACAGAATACCTGGAAGTATGAGCCTCTGCCATCACTCTTTCCCGAAGCTCGTTCACATCCGGAACACATAGCCTATCTTGACACCGCAATACACCATCTTCGCTGCTGAGTACAAATGCTGAGGCCTTGTCATTCATGACTGCTTCCTTCACCCGAACCAGTGCTGGATCCATGAACTGTTTTTCCTTGATTTCCGCGACCAATGATGATTCTGCTCCATTATGCACCAAGATATCCCCCTCGTCCGACGCCGAAATACGAACCCCCAAGCTGGCTAATTGGTAGACCTCTCGAGCCAGGGGTCTCTGATCCATACCCAAATGAGCCAAACTACCCATGGATTTCCGACTAAGAGCGTCAGCTACCACATTTGCCTTCCCTGGATGGTACAATATGTCCATATCATAGTCCTTGAGTAGTTCTAACCACCGCCGCTGTCTCAGATTCAGCTCTTTCTGCTTGAACAAATACTGGAGGCTCTTGTGGTCTGAAAACACATCTACATGGACCCCATAAAGATAGTATCGCCATATTTTCAAGGCAAACACAACAGCTGCAAGTTCCAAATCATGCGTCGGATAATTCTTTTCATGGTTCTTGAGTTGCCTGGAAGCGTAAGATATGACTTTTCCGTGCTGCATCAATACACATCCCAAACCAACCCCGGAGGCATCACAATAAACCACAAATCCCTCTGTGCCTTCTGGCAAGGCCAATACTGGTGCCGAGGTCAATCTTGACTTCAATTCCTGGAAACTTTTCTCACATGCTTCGGACCACTGGAACTTAACTGCCTTCCGCGTCAATTTAGTCAATGGGGAGGCGAGGGTTGAGAATCCCTCTACAAACCTCCGATAGTACCCTGCCGGACCCAAAAAGCTGCGAATCTCTGTCGGGGTCGTGGGTCTAGGCCAATCTTTCACTGCCGCAATCTTCTGAGGATCCACCATAATTCCCTCACTGGAAATAACATGCCCTAGAAAAGCTACGGACTCCAACCAAAAATCACATTTTGAGAACTTGGCATACAATTGATGCTGAAGAAGGGTCTGCAATGCTGCTCTGAGGTGAACGGCATGATCTTCCCCGCTCCGAGAGTAGATGAGAATATCGTCAATGAATACAATCACAAAGGAATCTAGGAATGGCTTGAAAACCCGATTCATAAGGTCCATGAAAGCTCCGCTGGGGCATTGGTTAGCCCAAAAGACATGACCAAAAACTCGAAGTGACCATAACGAGTTCTGAAGGCGGTTTTAGGAATATCCTGCTCCCTGATTTTCAACTGGTGGTACCCAGACCGTAAATCAATCTTTGAGAAGAACCTCGCTCCCCGCAATTGGTCAAACAGATCATCCACTCGAGGCAATGGATATTTATTCTTAATGGTGATTTTGTTAAGCTGCCGATAATCAATACACATTCGAAGTGACCCATCCTTCTTTCTGACAAAGAGAACCGGAGCACCCCATGGCGACACACTCGGTCGTATGAACCCTTTCTCTAATAAATCCCTTAGTTGCTCCTTTAACTCCCTTAACTCTGCTGGCGCCATTCTGTAAGGTGGAATGGATATTGGCTGAGTATCTGGCAATACATCAATTCCCAAAATCAATCTCCCTATCCGGCGGGATGCCTGGAAGCTCATCTGGAAACACTTCAGGAAATTCATTCACAATTGGCACGGACTCGAGGGTAGGCACCTCCGAGGTGGTGTCCGTTACCCGAACCAGGTGATAGATACACCCTTTCTTAATCATCTTCGAAGCCTTAAGGTAGGAAATAAACCTACCCCTTGGCACTACACCATTTCCTCTCCATTCAATAACTGGCTCGTTAGGGAACTCGAGCCTCATAACTCTCGTTCGACAGTCAAGCTTGGCAAAGCACGAAGCCAATCCATCCCCATAATTACATCAAAATCTACCATCCCAAGCTCAATAAGATCAGCTGTGGTATCACGACCACCCACCGTAACAACACAATTTCTATAGACTCGTGAGGCCGTAATAGAATCACCAATAGGAGTCGACACAAAGAACGGCTCATGAAGCTGTTCGGGTTCTATCCCAAAGCTTGAAGCAATGAATGGAGTAACATAAGACAAGGAGGACCCCGGATCAATAAGGGCATAGCAATCAATAGTTTGAACAGACAGGATACCTGTAACAACATCTGGAGAAGCCTCGGCATTCTGGCGGTCACTCAATGCATAGAATCGGCTAGGTCCACCCCTACCCCGAGCTCCACCCCTAGCTGCACCACGCCCTGCTGCTGCTGGAGTACGCGCTGATGATGTAGCAGCTGAAGAACCGGATGACTGAGCAGATCCCCTACCTATACCCTGACGGGGTGCACGGCAGTCCCGCTGAATATGACCTCTCACCCCACACCCGAAGCACACCGGAAGGTCAAGGTAGCAAGTTTCTGTATGAAATCTCCCACACTTGGGGCATGTAGGTCTCCCCTGCTGCTGGGATCTCACCCCAGGATGACCAGACTGACGAGACCTCCTGCTGTCCGAACCAGGTCTCGAGTAACTGCCCTGCTGATGACTGTGCACGGATGGCGGTGCACTCGCGGAGGACTGAGCATATGACTGGGATGGCCCTGATGACCCCCTCCCTGGAAGTGATCTCCCTGAATGACCCATTGACCGGGCCCTGCCGCTACTTTCTCTTTCTGCACGAATCTTCAATTTCCTGGCCTCTGTGGCCTGAGCAAACCCCACGATCCTCCCATAGTTCATATCTGAGTGCAAAGCTGCTGTGGCAGCCTCATTGACTACCAAAGGGCTAAGGCCCTGAACAAACCGTCGAACCCGGCATCCATGGTCGACACTAAATGAGGAGCATACTTGGACAACCTTACGAACTCCATGTGATACTCCCAAACACTCATACTGGCCTGCTTGAGGACCTCGAACTCCGTGGGACGGGCTGCCATCATCTAGGCAGGTAAGAAGTGGTCCATAAATGCATCTACGAACTCATCCCATCTGGCCGAAGGGCTCCCTTCCTCACGAGAATCCTCCCACATTTCGAACCATGAACGTGCCGCTCCCTTCAGCCTGTAAGAGGCCAACTCTACCCCCTCTATATCCGTAGCCTTCATCACTCGGAGGGTCTTGTATATCTCATCAAGGAATTCCTGTGGATCAGCCTCTGGATCGGTGCCTGAAAATTCTGGAGGAGCCAATCGCAAGAACTGGTGGACTCTGGAGCCAAAGGAATCTCCCTGTCCGCTGGAGGATGCAGGGGCATCATGGGATCTCTGGGCCTGGGCGGCCACTAACTGTGTTAACATATGAATGGCTCCCCTAAGATCTTCATTAGAGATACCAGAGCCCGAAGCGGGAACTGTATCTGAGTCAGGAACACCGGCAGGAGGAATGGTGGCATCCTTTGCCGCGGCTGGAATAGGGACACTTGGGTTTTGAACAGATGGGCCAGGCAAATTCGGGACTGGTGGGTCATTCTCTCCCACGGCATCGGGTACATGATTAACAGCTGCACTTGGGCCGGCATGGGCCCTAAGGCCGAGTCTAGCCTTCTTCTTAGGTGCCATATTCTGAAAATTTGGGAACAAGGCGCGAATTAGACATAGATATTTCCACATTGCACTTTACCGCACGATATAGATTAACAAAGAAGTAGGTAAATTCCTAAATGCCCGTGTAGCCCCCTACTTATATGATGTGGTCGACAACACACCTATAAGAAGGGCACTACTAGACATGGCTCCGAGACATCCTAGGACACTTTAAAAACCATAGGCTCTGATACCAAGTTTGTCACGCCCCAAATCGAGGGACATGACCGGCGCCTGACCGGGTTGCCCCAGTCAAGCGGACCTGGGTGCCTTTCATTCCCACGCGTTAACCCCGTGTTGATTGTTTCTCATTAACCAAATATTTTACCAATAATGACTGATTTCATAATGCATAAACATAACCATGTGATTGATTCTTTAACAAGTTCATAATTTATATTTACAACGCCCCATATATATATATACATAGGCCACAATCCCACAGTTTACATGTCTACGGAGCCTCTAGGATACAAAAAGGGAAATACAATACTTGCCGGTAACAAGGCTCCGGCTATACCTTACAAAACCAAAATAGAAATCTAAACCGAGTGGCATGAACCACACAAGGCCCCGAGGAAGAAAGGGCTCACCAAAAACGGGCAGTGGAGGATGAAGGATACTACTGCCGATGTGCTGAAGTGCTTGCTACAGATCCACCTACAATCATAACACGAATGTAGCGTCCCCGGCAAAAGGGACGTCAGTACACTTGAATTGTACTGGTATGTATGGACAAACTTTGTCCCAAGTAAACTCAAGCCATTAAATTACATTAACAATTAATTAAGCCAGCCAACCATGTTTCCACATTTTCCTCATTTCAAATAATTCACACACAAAGCACTTTCTACGATCAACCAATTTAACAATAACCAATCAATCACGTAAAGCACAAGTAGTCAAACAAAGGGGCAATCAGTGCCCCACAGGTTGCAAACTCTCCTGCTGTCTCCTTTCACAATTTCACATTATTGATTTTTGTATCAATTTTCAATAGCGATTTCGATCGCTTTCCATCCTTATTGCCCCCGACCACCCTTATTACCTCGGCCACCCTTATCACCCCAACCCACACCTTATTTCCCCACGTTGCGGCGCACAACACGACCCCGCCTTACAGTTGAAAACACAACAATTTCAAACAGCAGATAAGGTACTACACACAATTTCAACAAGTTCAAATAAGCAATCTTACACATTGGTTCATGTTCTCAATTTCTTCTCAAGCCAATATCAAAACCAAGTTACAAGTATTCCAAAATCGAAAATGCCCACATAATCATGTTCAACAATTTACCACAATTAAGGTGTTTCAAATTCCTTCCACAATAGGCCAAATATGCCATCACAATGGTTGTTCCCGATTCTTTACCAATCTCGATTACCTTTTTATCTTTCCATTCATATTTCATACCACACCACACGTAGTTCAACATCAATCAAATGCTCAACAAGGAAATCAAACAATTACGTCAAAATTTCTCAATTTGACACATGCCAAAACAATTCGCACACATTTGGGTGATTTTACAAGAATCAAAATTAGCCATACATACCTGGTGATGATTTTTCTTCCTACTTTATGCTTACCCAAGATATCCTACTCTTGCCAACCTTGTTCTTGAAGACTCTTTCTTCTACTCACTTCTTTTTACTAGAAATCAAGTTCAATAATCATTCATGAGTGTAAAAATTCTATTTTCAAAAGCTATTATCTGCAAACCTCTCTTTACCCAATTTAAAACTGAAAATCAAAGAAAATAGTTAGGGTTTTTACCTTGAAAAGATTGGGGAGGTTGAATCCTTGCCCTAAGATCCCTTGGAATTAAGATGGTTGGAACAATCTTTGAAGATGAAAGATTTTTCTCTCTAAAAACCCTCTCTTCTCTCTCTAATTTTTTGTAAGATGATATGATAAAATGAAGAAGAAGTGTGTTATATTAAAGAAGAGATCGGGTCAAAATGTTACAAAAATCTGGGCCGGGGTCAATTATGCGGTGCACTATGCGACCGCAGAATCAACATGCGGTCCGCATAGTGACCGCAGAATTGCCCCAAATTTTACACAGGTTCCTGTTAAGGAATGCGGCCAGAATGCGGTCCGCATGCTTGATCTGCGGTCGCAAAGTGCACCGCAGATTTGACATGCGATCGCATATCGACCGCACTTTTGACACGATTTTTGGGAAACTCTCCGGAACGTTTTGCGGCAAGAATGCGGTCCGCATGTCAGGTTTGCGATCGCATTCTTGACCGCATATTTGACACTTTTCAGAAAAATTAATTCTCTACATTTTTGAAACTTATTCGGACCATGACACCACAGCTACTAGGTTTTATGCACAAAATGTTTACGGGGCCTTACATCCTTCCCCCCTTAAGATCATTCGTCCTCGAATGAGGATTTTGAAGTAAATGAGTTTGTTTTGAAAGACATGATATGCAACCATCAAAATTTTGACTAACTCTTATATTTTAGAAAAATTTCGCCAGAGTTTCCTTTGTATTATGGACATATCCACCTGTCAGAGGGCCCCCGAAACACATTACCAAACAACAATATACAACTACAACACTTTTCACAACTGGTATACACTTTCTTACCTCAACGAATGCACATATTCTATCACATTGTTACAATTGCATATAAACTAGTCACTTCAATGAATTCTTACCTTATTTAATCATTTTAACACACCATGTACACATCTACACTTACTATTAGTTGTTTATTTAACACGTAAATCTTTATAAGGCTTTCATTTATCAAGAACGGTTCAAGTGACCCAAGGTAACAACACATTTAACTCATTACAAAATGAAGGGGACTTTACTAATACTAAGAGGGAAACAACTTAGACAAGATGACAGTTACTAGGAGTAGGAGGGTCACCTAATTTCTTCTAGGCTTGATCGAACAATTGGGGGTACTTTTCCTTCATCTCTTTTTCCGCTTCCCATGTGGCCTCCTTAACTTGTTGACTTCGCCACAATACTTTAACAGAGGCAACTTCCTTATTTCTCAACTTACGGACTTGCCTATCAAGAATGGCAACCGGAACTTCTTCATATGACAAATTTTCATTAACCTCTATAGCTTCGACTGGCATGATGGTGGATGGATCTCCAATCACTTTCTTCAACATGGACACATGGAATACCGGATGCACCGATGACATCTCAGGAGGCAACTCTAGCCTATAAGCAACTTGACCAATCCTTTGAACGATCTGATATGGCCCGACATACCTAGGACTCAATTTCCCTTTCTTTCCGAATCGCATGACTCCCTTCATGGAGATACCCTCAAGAACACCCAATCATCGACTTGAAACTCCAAATCCCTTCGACGAACGTCCGCATAGGACTTTTGACGACTCTGTGCTGTTTTCATTCTCTCCTGAATAACCTTAACTTTTTCCATAGCTTCGTACACCATATCTGGCCCTAGCAATTCCGCTTCACCTACTTCAAACCACCCGATTGGCGACCTACATCTTCTCCCGTACAATGCCTCAAACGGGGCAATCTGAATGCTAGCATGATAGCTGTTATTGTAAGCAAATTCTATCGGTGGCAAGTGTTCATCCCAATTACCTTTAAAATCTAAGACACAAGCCCGCAACATATCTTCAAGCGTCCTGAATGGTCCGCTCGGCCTGGCCGTCGGTCTGTGGATGGAAAGTTGTGCTGATATTCACCCGAGTTCCCAAACCTTGCTGAAACTTCTTCCAAAAGTTAGCTGTGAACTGAGCCCCGCGATCTGAGATGATAGAAAGTGGAGTGCCATGAAGCCTTACTATCTCTTTGATGTACAATCTTGCATATTGCTCCGCAATATCAGTGGACTTGACAGGCAGGAAGTGAGCTGATTTGGTGAGTCGATCTACTATCACCCATACTGAATCGAACTTACGCTGAGTGCGAGGTAACCCCACCACGAAATCCATATTGATCATCTCCCATTTCCACCTTGGTATTTCTATAAGCTGAGTTAATCCACCAGGCCGTTGATTCTCGGCCTTCACTTGTTGACAGTTCGGACATTTAGCTACAAATCCTGCCACATCCCTTTTCATACCGTTCCACCAATAAATCTCCTTGAGATCGTGATACATTTTTGTTGAACCAGGGTGCACAGAATACCTGGAAGTATGAGCCTCTGCCATCACTCTTTCCCGAAGCTCGTCCACATCCGGAACACATAGCCTATCTTGACACCGCAATACACCATCTTCGCTGCCGAGTACAAATGCTGAGGTCTTGTCATTCATGACTGCTTCCTTCACCCGAACCAATGCTGGATCCATGAACTATTTTTCCTTGATTTCAGCGACCAATGATGATTCTGCTCCATTATGCACCAAGATATCCCCCTCGTCTGACGCCGAAATACGAACCCCCAAGCTAGCTAATTAGTAGACCTCTCGAGCCAGGGGTCTCTGATCCATACCCAAATGAGCCAAACTACCCATGGATTTCCGACTAAGAGCGTCAGCTACCACATTTGCCTTCCCTGGATGGTACAATATGTCCATATCATAGTCCTTGAGTAGTTCTAACCACCGCCGCTGTCTCAGATTCAGCTCTTTCTGCTTGAACAAATACCGGAGGCTCTTGTGGTCTGAAAACACATCTACATGAACCCCATAAAGATAGTGTCGCCATATTTTCAAGGCAAACACAACAGCTGCAAGTTCCAAATCATGCGTCGGATAATTCTTTTCATGGTTCTTGAGTTGCCTGGAAGCGTAAGATATGACTTTTCCGTGCTGCATCAATACACATCCCAAACCGACTCTGGAGGCATCACAATAGACTACAAATCCCTCTGTGCCTTCTGGCAAGGCCAATACTGGTGCCGAGGTCAATCTTGACTTCGGTTCTTGGAAACTTTTCTCACATGCTTCGGACCACTGGAACTTAACTGCTTTCTGCGTCAATTTAGTCAATGGGGAGGCGAGGGTTGAGAATCCTCTACAAACCTCTGATAGTACCCTGCCAGACCCAAAAAGCTGCGAATCTCTGTCGGGGTCGTGGGTCTAGGCCAATCTCTCACTGCCGCAATCTTCTGAGGATCCACCATAATTCCCTCACTGGAAATAACATGCCCTAGAAAAGCTACGGACTCCAACCAAAACTCACATTTTGAGAACTTGGCATACAATTGATGCTGAAGAAGGGTCTGCAATGCTGCTCTGAGGTGAACGGCATGATCTTCCCCGCTCCGAGAGTAGATGAGAATATCGTCAATGAATACAATCACAAAGGAATCTAGGAATGGCTTGAAAACCCGATTCATAAGGTCCATGAAAGCTGCTGGGGCGTTGGTTAGCCCAAAAGACATAACCAAAAACTCAAAGTGACCATAACGAGTTCTGAAGGCGGTTTTAGGAATATCCCGCTCCCTGATTTTCAACTGGTGGTACCCAGACCGTAAATCAATCTTTGAGAAGAACCTCGCTCCCTGCAATTGGTCAAACAGATCATCCACTCGAGGCAATGGATATTTGTTCTTAATGGTGACTTTGTTAAGCTGCCGATAATCAATACACATTCGAAGTGACCCATCCTTCTTTCTGACAAAGAGAACCGGAGCACCCCATGGCGACGCACTCGGTCGTATGAACCCTTTCTCTAATTCTACGCATTCCTAACACATTATTCGGACCATGACACCACAGCTACTAGGTTTTATGCACAAAATTTTTACGGGGCCTTACAGGTTATCTCGATCCTTGCATCCCGAGGTCAAACCTATTTAAACAACAAAACAAAACGAACGAAATTTTTCTGCCCCAGTTTTTCTAGGAAAATTTTGTGAGTTAGTTGTGACATAGAAAGTTATTAAAAATACTCTTTGGTATTGGTTAAGAAAATCACAGTTTCACAAATAAACGTTCCACGACTTTCTGGCCGGGATTTAGAAGAAGAGTTTCGCGGCTTTCTGGCCGGAATTCAAACAATGTCTAACAGTTTTTTGGCCGTAAGACCCTCGTTTTTTTTTTGGCCGGGGTTAAAATAAATGGCTCCGCAGTTTTCTGATTGGGAGATCCTCGGTTTTTTGACCGGGGATAAAAGTTTCACTGCTTTCTGGCCGGAATTCAAACAATGTCTAACGGTTTTTTGGCCGCCAGACCTCGGTTTTTTGGCTGGGGTTAAAATAAACGGCTCCGCAATTTTCTGACTGGGAGATCCTTGGTTTTATGACCGGGGATAAAAGTTTCACGGCTTTCTAGCCGGAATTCAAACAATGTCTAACAGTTTTTTGGCCGCCAGACCCTCGGTTTTTTGGTCGGGGTTAAAATAAATGGCTTCGCAGTTTTCTGACTAGGAGATCCTCGGTTTTCTGACCGGGATAAAAGTTTCGCGGCTTTCTGGCCGGAATTCAAACAATGCCTAACGGTTTTTTTTTGGCCGCCACACCCTTGGTTTTTTGGCCGGGGTTAAAATAAATGGCTCCGCAGTTTTCTGACTGGGAGATCCTCGGTTTTCTGACGGGGGATAAACGTTTCACGGCTTTCTGGCCGAAATTCAAGCAATGTCTAACGGTTTTTGGCCGCCAGACCCTCGGTTTTTTGGCCGGGTTTAAAATAAATGGTTCCGCAATTTTCTGACTGGGAGATCCTCAATTTTCTGACCGGGGATAAAAGTTTCACGGCTTTCTGGCCGGAATTCAAATAATGTCTAACGGTTTTTTGGCCGTCAGACCCTCGGTTTTTTGGCCAGGGTTAAAGTAAATGGCTCTGCAGTTTTCTGACTGGGAGATCCTCAGTTTTCTGACCGGGGATAAAAGTTTCACGGCTTTCTGGCCAGAATTCAAACAATGTCTAATGTTTTTTTGGCCGCTAGACCCTCGATTTTTTGGCCGGGGTTATAGTCAAATTCACCTATTATCAGGCTCCATGGCTTTCTGGCCAAGAGGTCCTCAATTTTATGGCCGGGGTTTTAAAAAAAATGGCTCCGCAGTTTTCTGACTGGGAGATCTTCAGTTTTCTGACCGGGATATCGAAAGAAACGGCTCCGCAGTTTTCTGATCGGGAGATCCTCGGTTTTCTGACCGGGATTTTGAAATAAAGTTTTCATGGCTTTTTGGCCGGAATTTAAAAGCAATGTTTCACGGCTTTCTGGCCGGAAGGCCCTCCGGGGTTTTAAGAAATGGCTCCACAACTTTCTGACTGGGAGATCCTTGGTTTTCTGACCAGGATTTTGAAAGAAAGTTTTCACGGCTTTCTGGCAGGAATTCAAACAATATCTAACGGTTTTTTGGCCGTCAGATCCTCGGTTTATTGCCGGGGTAAAAGTAAATGGCTCCGTAGTTTTCTGACTGGGAGATCCTCGGTTTTCTGACCGGGGATAAACGTTTCACGGCTTTCTGGCCCGAATTCAAGCAATGTCTAACGGTTTTTGGCCGCCAGACCCTCGGTTTTTTGGCTAGGGTTAAAATAAATGGCTCCGCAGTTTTCTGACTGGGAGATCCTCGGTTTTCTGACCGGGGATGAAAGTTTCACGGCTTTCTAGCCAGAATTCAAACAATGTCTAACGGTTTTTTGGCCGTCGGACCCTCGGTTTTTTGGCCGGGGTTAAAATAAATGGCTCCGTAATTTTCTGACTGGGAGATCCTCAATTTTCTGACCGGGAATAAAAGTTTCACGGCTTTCTGGCCGGAATTCAAACAATGTCTAACGGTTTTTTGGCTGTCAGACACTCGATTTTTTTGCCAGGGTTAAAATAAATGGCTCCGCAGTTTTCTGACTGGGAGATCCTCGATTTTCTGACCGGGGATAAAAGTTTCACGGCTTTCTGGCCAGAATTTAAGCAATGTCTAACGGTTTTTGGCCGCCAAACCCTCGATTTTTTGGCCGGGGTTAAAATAAATGGCTCCGCAGTTTCCTGACTGGGAGATCCTCGGTTTCTGACTGGGGATAAAAGTTTCACGGCTTTTTGGCCGGAATCAAACAATATCTAACAGTTTTTTGGCCGCCAGACCCGCGGTTTTTTGGCCGGGGTTAAAATAAATGGCTCCGCAGTTTTGTGACTGGGAGATCCTCGGTTTTCCGACCGGGGATAAAAGTTTCACGGCTTTCCGGCCGGAATTCAAACAATGTCTAACGATTTTTTGGCCGCAAGACCCTCGGTTTTTTGGCCGAGGCTAAAATAAATGGCTCCGCAGTTTTCTGACTGGGAGATCCTCGGTTTTCTGACCGGGATAAAAGTTTCACGGCTTTCTGGCCGGAATTCAAACAATATCTAACGGTTTTTTGGCCGTCATGGCTCCGCAGTTTTCTGACTGGGAGCTCCGCAGTTTTCTGACTGGGAGATCCTCGGTTTTCTGACCGGGGATAAAAGTTTCACGGCTTTCTGGCCGGAAAAACCCTCGGTTTTTCTGACCGGGGTCCAAACAGATATTGGACTGACATGATTTGATTCTCTTTTTTGGAGTTTTCATTTTCTTTTCTGTATTCTTCCTTTTGGACCTTCTTTTAGGCTTTTCTTTTTAACCATCAACAAATGCATAAGATAAAGCTCTTGAAAAGAAACTTCCCTTTTTATATGTTTTCCTTGTTCCAAAGTCATTTCAATGCTTGCGTACTTCACTTCTTTGAGTTGTACCTTCTTCTTGCACAATTAAATAGACCTGTTTTCAACAAAGAACATTTTATCAGTTGAAAAAGTGGTTGACTTTGTGGCCTTGATTATCTTCATTGCTTGATCGTTGCCCCATTTCTATTGAGAACTTTGCTGCCTATTGTCTTTGGGATGACTTTTTTTCAAACTGACCGGGTTCATTCCCGGGATTCCACGAGGATTTTCTGTGTGGGTTCTGCCCTTCTGCCTCATTCCGTCTTTTCTAAGACCTTAGCCTTTGATTTCCATTTCCTTCCTAATCTCCGTTTCTTTGGAAACAATCGATCATTACGATCCAATCAGGGATTGTATCAATACACCATTGAGGCTGGTTTTTTCTTCTTTACCCGGCGTAATTCTGTATAAACGGCCCTGTCGCTTTTCTTTGTAATGATTTCAGAATTCAAAGTTAAAACGAAAGGGATTCAAAGAAAAAATGAACAAATAAATGAAAAAATGTATCGAAGATAGAGGAGTCCCTTTCGGGGAAAAAGAAGGACTTATCTGAGGTATATGCTGACTTTAAACCAACATGACATGCTTCTCGGACCAGATACTTGATCGTCACAAACTCCCATTTCCTTATGAACCAAAGCGGGTCTATGTTTCCGAGCTAAGGAGCCGTGCCAGGACCTTTTGTGGTGAAACAACTTTTTCGGTTGATAGCGCCCTTTTGTGGGTTTTCGCCAATCGACCTCTCTCATTTATCTTCTTACCATCACCAGATAGCACTCTTTGCGAGTTTTTACCAACAGGCTCTCTTATTTTGTATTTCTCTACTTCCATCGTCTTATGGTGCCCGAAGGTTTTCACCAATAAGACTCTCTCATTTTATTTCTTTTCAATCCAGAAGCTTCGGACCGCAACAACGATGTTTTCTCAGTTTCTAATCGATCTTGAAGGGCTTGCACTCGGTTTGGGTAACAAGAATTGTGGACAAAATTAAAACTTTGGAATCATCTTGACGGATCTAAACCGAATCAACAATATCATCTGCCCCAGTTTCATTTTTTGGGGAAATTGGGATTTTTGGTTTGGTGTGACTGAACCTCAGGAGAGGTTGCCTACGTATCCTTTCGAAATCAAGTTAGAACGTAGTTCAAGTACTTTGTTTTGTTTTGTTTTGTTTGGTTTTTGGCTTTTTTTTTTTTTTTGATTTGGATTCCAAAGAGGGTAGCCAAAGAAAGGTAACCGGCTCAAACGGTTTACAAAAGGATTGGTAGTGTTTGGGTAGCGGGAATAAAAGCCTTCAATCATTTCGAGTTGTAAGGACATCATTGAAACGAATTCAGACATAATATCTTTTCACAGCATCTGCATTCACAGCTGTTTCAGGATCTTTTCCTTCCATGTCTCCCAAGTATAACGCTCCTCTCGGCAGTATCTTCCTGATGATGTATGGTCCTTTCCAATTAGGAGCGAATTTTCCTTTCGCTTCCTGGTGATGTGGAAGAATGCGTCTTAAAACCAACTGACCTACTTCGAAATTTCTCGGCCGTACTTTCTTGTTGTAAGCACGAGCCATCCTTTGTTGGTACAGTTGTCTGTGACAGACCGCAGCCATTCGCTTTTCATCGATCAAAGTTAATTGCTCCAATCGAGTCTTAACCCACTCGCTATCTTCAATATCTGCTTCAACAATCGTACGAAGTGAAGGAATTTCTACCTCTGCCGGTATCACAGCCTCGGTTCCATAGACTAGCAGGTATGGAGTTGCTCCTACCGATGTGCGTACTGTAGTACGGTATCCCAGTAAGGCGAACGGTAATTGTTCATGCCATTGTCTAGAACTTTGGATTGTCTTTCTCAAAATCTTCTTAATATTTTTGTTCGCTGCTTCTACGGCACTATTGGCTTTGGGCCGATAAGGATTGGAGTTTCTATGCGTGATTTTGAATTGCTCGCATATTTCTTCCATCAAATGACTATTCAGATTCGCAGCATTGTCTGTGATGATAGTTGCAGGTATACCAAAACGACAGATAAGATTTGAGTGTACAAAATCCACCACGACTTTCTTAGTGACCGATTTGAGAGTGACGGCTTCGACCCATTTTGTGAAGTAATCGATAGCGATCAGTATGAATCGGTGCCCATTCGAAGCTTTCGGCTCAATGGGCCTATGACATCCATTCCCCAAGCGACAAATGGCCATGACGCTGACATAGGATGTAGCTCAGTTGGAGGTGCATGAATCAGATCTCCATGTACCTGACATTGATGGCATTTTCGGACAAAACCGAAACAATCTTTCTCCATGGTCATCCAATAATAACCTGCTCGAAGGATTTTCTTGGCTAAAACATACCCATTCTTATGAGGCCCGCATACTCCTGCGTGTATTTCGTGCATGATTCTTCCTGCTTCTTCGGCATCAACACACCTTAAGAGGTTAAGATCCGGGGTTCTTTTATACAGGACCTCGCCGCTCAAAAAAAAAACCACCTGCATGTCGCCTAATGGTCCTCTTTTGATCTCCAGTAGCATGTTCGGGGTATTCTTGCGTTTTCAAAAATCTCCTGATATCGTAGTACCATGGCTTGACGCTTGGTCCTTCTTCGATTGCATTGCAATAACCGTGGCTTTCCCCGATTTGAATTTCCAAGGGATTGACATGGGCGTTGCCCGGATAAGGTAGCATTGAAGCTAAAGTGGCAAGTGCGTCAGCTAGTTCATTGTGACATCGTGGGATATACCTGAACTCTATCGATTCAAATCGCTTGCCAAGAATATTCACGTGTTGTCGGTAAGGGAGGAGTTTAACGTCCCGAGTTTCCCATTCACCTTGAGATTGTTTGATAATTAGATCTGAATCTCCCATGATCAACAAATCTTCGACGCCCTGATCAATTGCCATGTTCATGCCCATGATACAAGCTTCATACTCAGTCGTATTGTTTGTGCAGAAGAAGCGGAGCCTAGCCGTGGCTGGGTAATGCTGACCAGAAGGAGAGATCAAGATTGCCCCAATCCCTACACCTTTAGCGTTTACCGCCCCATCGAAAAACATTTTCCAAGCATGACTGTCCTCCGAAACAACTTATGTCGTATTTACCTCTTCATCAGGAAAGTAGGTATTCAATGGTTGATACTCTTCGTCGATCGGGTTCTCGGTCAAATGGTATGCCAATGCTTGAGCCTTCATTGTCGTGCGAGTGACATAGACTATGTCAAACTCAGTGAGCAGGATCTGCCATTTTGCCAATCGTCCCGTGGGCATCGGTTTCTGGAATATATACTTCAAAGGATCCAACCGAGTAATGAGGTGAGTCGTATGGGCTTGGAGGTAGTGTCTCAATTTCTGAGCGACCCAAGTTAAAGCACAACACGTTCTTTCCAAGCAAAGTGTACTTGACCTCATAACTAGTGAATTTCTTGCTCAGGTAGTAAATCGCATGCTCTTTCTTCTCTGTCGCATCATGTTGTCCGAGGACGCAACCAAAAGAGTTTTCCAAGACTGTTAAATACAAGAAAAGAGGTCTCCCCGGCTCTGGCGGGACTAAGACTGGAGGGTTTGACAAATATTCTTTGATTTTGTCGAAAGCTTCTTGACATTCGGTTGTCCATTTGATTGCAGCGTCTTTCTTCAACAACTTGAATATGGGCTCACATGTGGAAGTCAACTGAGCGATAAACCTATTGATGTAGTTTAGTCGGCCCAGAAGAATCATTACATCTTTCTTTGTTCTGGGAGGAGGTAAATCCCGGATGGATTTTATCTTTGTGAGATCTAATTCAATACCTCTTCTACTGACTATGAAACCCAAAAGTTTACCTGACGGGACTCCAAAAGCGCATTTGGCTGGATTCAACTTCAAATCGTACTTCCGCAACGTCTCAAAGAATTTCCTCAAGTCTCGCACATGATCGCCCTGGGTTCTGGATTTGATGATCACATCGTCCACGTACACCTCTATTTCCTGATGCATCATGTCGTGGAAAATGGCAGTCATAGCTCTCATGTATGTTGCTCCAGCGTTTTTCAAACCGAATGGCATGACTCGGTAACAGTAAGTCCCCCAAGGTGTGGTAAAAGCAGTCTTCTCGGCGTCCCCTTCATCCATCAACACTTGATGATATCCCGCATAACAATCCACAAACGATTGTATCTCATGTTTGGCACAGTTATCAATAAGGGTATGGATGTTTGGTAAAGGAAAGTTATCTTTAGGACTTGCTTTATTCAAATCTCGGTACTCAACGCATACTCGAGTTTTTCCGTCCTTCTTTGGCACGGGCACAACATTAGCCAACCACGTGGTGTATTGTACCACTCGAATTACCCCTGTTTTTAACTGCTTAGTGATTTCTTCTTTGATTTTATCACCGATGTCAGTCTTGAACTTTCTTTGCTTCTGCTGCACTGGGCGACAGTCAGGGTAGATTGGCAACTTGTGCATCACTAGATCAGCTCCTAGTCCTGGCATGTTATCGTAAGACCAAGCAAACACATCTTTAAATTCAAATAAGAGTTGGATTATTGCATCTCGTATTTTCTCATCTGTGTGAATGCTTATCTTGGTCTCTCTGACCTTTTAACCAGTTCCCAAATTAACCGGTTCGATATCATTCAAGTTTGGCTTAGGTTTATTCTCAAAATGTTCCAATTCTCGATTTATTTCCCTAAAAGCCTCTTCTTCATCGTATTCCGGTTCTTGGTTCATTATTTCCAGATTAGGTGGCGTGTTCGGATTTGAGCATGAGTTCCGCAAGCATGTCATGTTATTTAAAGCCGCATTATCAGGACTGAAAAGGAAGAATAAATAACAAAATTATAAAGAGTGCAAAATGATGAAATATTTATTTCATTTTCTTTGAATTTTCTGAAGATAAACAAAGTTACATTGGGAAGACCCAAAATACAAGAAAACAAAGAAAAACATCCAAGCTACGTCCTGAAGTAACTTGTGATGAAGGAAAAATGACAGGACAAATCTACCAGAACTCCCGCCTGACTGGGAAGGGTGTGGCTTTCCAATTTTGCAATTTAGCTTTTGGGCCCACATACAGCACCTCAGTAGTGCTTGTTCCTTCTCCCGATTGAACCACGTTAACATCATAGAGCATTTGCCTCATGGCCCCACATATTTTTTCATTTCCTCCGATGTGAAGACCTTATCTTCTTCTTCTTCACTGTACCTTAGTCGAACAAAAGTTTGGTACAGATTTGGCAATGGTCGTGGCAGAACCCATCCTTTCTCCTTTCTCTTGTTGGCCCATCTCTCATCTTCAGGGGTTGGGTGAAAGCCTACTCCGAAGAACTTTTTAGCTGTGGGTAAAGTTATCAGCTTCGACACTCCTTCCAGGAACTTTCCCAAACCTTTTCCAGGCTGGAAGCCATGTTTAATCATTTCTTTTACCACCATGATGGAGTCATTAGACAAAAAGGGTTGGGGGAGAGGGTTCCCTTCTTCGTGTTGATCTGCCAACACAATCTCGAAAGCTTGATAGACAATATGTTCGCTTCCTTCTTCCGCTTCTAAGCATGGGATGGATGGATCCCAATAAATTGATTGCTCGTCCTCCCCGTGGACCACGATCTCTTGTCCCTTGTGTTCAAATTTTAACATCTGATGGAGGGTAGAGGGCACAGCCCCAGCCGCATGAATCCATGGTCTCCCCAAAAGAAAGTTGTAGGAAGTGTCCATATCTAGAACTTGAAATGTCACTTCGAAGTCCACCGGGCCGATGGTCATGATCACATCAATCTCTCCGACAGTATCTCTCTTCACACCATCAAAGGCTCGCACACATATGTTGTTGGGCCGAATCCTTTCAGCTCCGATTCTTATGCGGCCTAGAGTGGAAAGTGGGCATATGTCTACTCCTGAACCCCCATCAACCATGACCCTCTTCATGTAGTAGCCTTCGCATTTGATAGTCAAATGCAAAGCTTTGTTGTGGGCGGCACCTTCCAAAGGCAAATCAACTTTACTGAAAGAAATCTGATTGATTGCGAAGAACCTCTCTGTCATTCTTTCAAGTTGTTCGGATGAAGTCTCAATAGGCACATATGCCTCATTCAAGGCTTTTAACAAAACCTTCTGATGTTCAGTAGACTTCATTAAAAGGGACAACATCGATACCTGCTCTGGGCATTTGCGCAGTTGATCTATCACCTCATAGTCAGGCATTTGCATCTTTTGAAAAAAAACCTCTGCCTCTTCAGCACTTACAGGTTTTTTTGATGGGAAACGCCTTTGTGTGGCGTTATTTACCTCATGCGTGTTTAAGTACTTTTGCCCCAGGACGCTCCTAGATGAATCTCCTACAACCTCTTTTCCTTTGCGCGTAACGAGCGTCCGTTGGTAGCTCCAAGGTACTGCGGATGGATCTGTCATAGGTTTTTGTTGCACACGTGCAATAACCACGGGTTCATCTGGTTTTCGGGCCACATAGGTTCCCTTTGGTACATACACTGCTGTTTCCCTCTTTAAGTGGAACTTCTTGGGGGCACCTATTGACAATGGTTTTTCCACTCGACCTCGCGGGAGGTAAAGAACTCCACTCTTTTGAGACAATGCTTTCAATTCAATCGTCTTTTCAGATCTAGTCTTAGGAACTTCAACCTTTTTCCCTATTTTCTCTTGTTTCAGGGTAACCTCAGGCCACTTCTCTATGTTGGCGATGGCAATTATCGCTTTTAAGGCTGGGTCAAATTCCTAATCATTGGCCCGTTGTTGTGGGATGGTAATGGGTTGTTTGTCACATTTGGGATGTCTTCGTCTGCGAAGACTATCCTCCCTTAATTGATCAATTTTTTCACTGCCTTCTTCAAAGTCCAGCAGTTGTCGGTACTATGTCCTTCAACACCTGAATGATAGGCACAGTATATTCCTCGTTGGTAGGCAGGAGAGTCCGAATTCTGCCTGTTCTGCGGAACGGGCTGCAGTAGGTTATCTTGCCTGAGTTTTGGAAAAAGAGTGGAATACAGCTCCCCAATCGGTGTAAAGCTCATTTAGGGTGGCTCGCGGTGGCGGGTGTTATTTGGCCGGGGGTTGTATTGGTTTGGGTAAGGAGGTTGGTTTCTTTGGAATGGAGGTGGATTTCTGTTGGCTGGTGGCTGCGGCCGTGCCAAAGGTTGAATGTTCATGACTGCATAGGGTGGAGGCGGAGGAGCGTAGGCCATGCTGTAGTGTGAATAGTAATGCTGGGGGGCCCTTTCGGAGAATACCTGCCTTGAAGTTCGATATCTTCTATCTTCTACTGCCGCCATGGCAGTTTCCTCCTTCTTTTTGCTTCTGGGCATCCCTCCAGACCCGCCTTGTATGGCTTGGGAAGTTGCCCGAATGGCTACTTGACTCAAAATTCGTCCTGTTTTTAAGTCGTTTTCCACCATTTCTCCAATCTTGATTGCTTCGGCCAAAGGTTTTCCCATCGCCGACATCATATTTTGAAAGTAGTCTGGCTCTTGAGCTTGGAGAAAAGTCGTGACCATTTCAATTTCGTCCATAGGGGGCTTCACCCTAGATGCTTGCTCTCCCCATTTGATAGCATATTCTCTGAAGCTTTCTGAGGGCTTCTTCTTTAAATTCGATAAGGAATTCCTGTCTGGCACAATATCGATGTTGTATTGGAACTGTTTCACAAAATCTCTGGCCAAATCATCCCAGATGTTCCATCGAGATATGTCTTGATCCATGTACCATTCTGATGTTATTCCGACCAAACTTTCTCCAAAGTATGCCATCAGCAATTTTTCCTTGCCGCCGGCACCTCGCAATTGATTGCAGTATTTCTTTAGATGAGCAATGGGGTCGCCATGTCCGTCATACTTTTCGTACTTCGGCGTCTTAAAACCTAATGGCAAGTGGACGTGCGGGAACATGCATAGATCGGCGTAAGATACACTTTTCTGCCCACTTAGACCTTGCATGTTTTTCAGGCTTTGTTCCAAACTTCTTATTCTTTTTGCCATCTCATCCCGCTCGGGAGCCTTTGGATTTTGGATTGGTAGGAACTCATATCGAGGTGGCTGAGGATATATATTGGCTGCAACCTGGGTATTGTCCCGTGCAAGCGGTGGTGCTGGGAATGTAAAGGACGCGGAATCAAAGAAAGGAGTATGTGCGGTGGGATGTGTCGTGACTGGAACTGGCAACTCAACCGACGTTCTTGCGGATGTATCTAATGGTGTCACCCGAGGATAGGAGGTGGAGGGTGATTCAGAGAGGGTTGTGGCATTAGAATACCCAAATAGAGTAGGCGGGTAATTGATGGGGGTATTGGAAATCCCACTTGATCTGAGAAGAATTTCAGGGAATTCAGGGATCAGACTTGGGGGCTCTTTCCCGTTGTTCCAATCGTCCAACATCTCGATCATGCGGCAGCGCAAAATTCTATTCTCCTCCAAAGCTGCTGACTCAGTAGCCGGGATGGTTGTCAAGGAGCTTTCTTCCGAGATGGGAATGGTTGCTAGGGGCATTTCTGAAGACATGTCGGCACCTCTTTTTGACCTAGTGAAATAGGGATGAGTACTTTCGGGCTGCCGAACTTTTCCTTTGGACCTTGTGAAGTACGAATGTGATGCCAGATTACCACAAAATTAACCACTCTTTACTAAAACCTAGAGTTTGGCAAACAAACGGTTAGTCTGAAACAATTTAACAGATAAGTAATCTCACGTTGGGTGTGATGCACTTATACAGATGATTGTGTCGCTACATGTACTCGATTGCGATGCGTCATTCCGGTTTGTATTTTCTTTTGCTTTTATCCTTTATCAATCCTCTTTTCTTTTAACTTCCCCCCCCCCCTTTTTATATATATTTTTTTTAGTGATGGTCGAATCTTATGTGGATTGCCTACGTATCATGTCCCCGCATGAATCAGACCGGGCGTAGTTCGGAAACAATAGACATAAGATATGAATGAAATGTTCTTGAATTTTATTTCAACAAACTTCAAACTTGAAACACTTGCAAAATGACAACAATGGAGGAAAACTTTTAAAAGGACAAACAGACCCTAAAAATAACAGACTCTTCTAAGCATGTTTCAACGCCTCGAATCTTTGCACCCGGGGGGCGTTGTTTGGCCTTGCTGCGGTTCTCGGTGTAAGATCTTTCTGTATACTACCCAATTCTGCCATGACTTGGTGGACACATTCCATGATTGAAGAGAAGAGGGTAGGTCGAGGTACTCGTTCGCAGGTCAAACACCTCATAGTGATGTAGTGCCCGATTTCATTGATCCCTGGCCCTGATCATGTCTTTTTCTCTGAGCAGCTGCCCTATGTGTCGGTTCTTTGCCCCTAATACTTGAGCGTTGCCGGAGACATGGTCCAAGAGCCTATCTATTTGTCTTTCCATCCGTGCCATCAAGTTGTGGCAACGGTCTCTATCTGCTTTGGCATCCCGGACTTGCCTGAGAATTTGCTCTCTGAAAGCGGCATTTGCTTTTCTTAAATCAACGATGATTGCCTCATAATCTTTCTCTACTTGTTGTAGATGGAGTGCTTCTTGGTGGGCTGCTCTCTTCCATTTTGTCCGGACTGCAACCAAAGCCATTTTTGCCTTCTCCAAGTCTTCTTGGTGTTCAAAGGCTTTCCTTTCCGAATCGTTTATCAGCATCTCATCATTCCGACTTCTCCTTGACCTTTCTGCGATCAATTGCATCTCTTGAATTTGACTTCGGAGTGCTTCTCTTTCCTGCTCCCAACTGGCCCTTTCCCGATCGAAATCAGCCTGTTGTATGTCCATGGCAGCTTCTAGAATTCCCTTGTCTTCTTTTAAAGTGTTAATGCAAGATTGGAAATCTTGCGCTGTCTCATGCTTAGCCTCCCTAACTCTGGCTTCTACCTCTTTCTCCCAATCGACGGCATACTTTACCGACCTTTCTGACCTTTGATCGGGCATTGATTGGTTGTGGAACCATTCAAGATATACGAGGCTCACTTCTCCTCATTCTCGATCGGCAACCATTTCGTCGATGTTGGAGAGTCGACTACCGAACCATACCTTTTGTGCATAAGTCTCCCTTGGGGGCTCCTCCGTCGCGAATTCCCATGTAAACGATCGCATATTCTCAATTGGGGGCCTTTTCTGTTCTCTACCCAACTGCCGCATGACACGTAGCGGGGCATATGGTTGGAAACCCCTGAAGCCCATTAGTATGTAGAATGGGCGATATGTCGACATATGCATGATTTTAGCGGAAGGGAACCAATAATAATTCCAGGTAAGTCGATCTGCTCTCAAAGAGTTGAGAAGTTCTTGCCAAGTCCTTAAATCTTCGGGAAGGTTACAACGGGCGGCTCTGTTTGTATGACAACGAATATAATTCAGCTAATCCGCGTTGAAGTCTATCACAATTGGGTGATGATAGAGATGTTCTACAAACCACATTTGTAATAAGATATTACAACCTTCAAAATAATCATGTCCTTCTTGGCACCGAGTTAAAGCCCGGAAGATGTCTCCTAGGATCATGGGAAGAACAGTGTGTTCCTCGTTACTCTGTAGATATGAGACCACCGCAACCAAACGGATTCTGATGCATCCGCCACGTTCGGGAAAAACCATGGTTCCCAAAAAAGCGATCATAAAGGCATAGATTCTTAAGTCTCCCCAGGCATCATAATTCAACTGGTTAACAAATTCAGTGTTTAAGAATTTCTCGAACCCTTTCTTATCACCAAATCTGTCGTAGAGATACTCCAGTGGCACCCAACCGTTCTCCAAACAACCCATGGGAACTCGCTGGAGACATAACTTCTTCAAGAAATTATTCACACCCATTTGCCTAGGAGCTGCAGGTCTCTTTTTGTGCAAATCTCTTCCAAGCCCCGTGAGTCCGCCCAATTCTTCCAAAGTGGGTGTCATTTCGCAGTCCCGCTAAAGCTCTGATCACATTTTTGTTGAGTCCCAAAAACTCACTAAAGCTCTGATCACATTTTTGTCCGGTTTTATCATCATGATGTCCGGAAGAAACTTGAGGTGCTTGTGAACTTGATTTCTTTCCCAAGCCGAAAAACTAGTCCACCATTTACAGAGCTGACCTGGGGTCTTGTCCTGGACCATGAACATGGGTAGCATTTCGTCTCTTGCCCTTTTCTGGCCGATTCGCTGCGATGAAGTCATGCTGATCCTAGAAAAGATAAAAATGAACTTAAGATTTTATTTTTTTTCAAAAATTTCCTTTTATTATATAAAAAAACGAATCTTGTTAATACGGCCTTTCAGCACTCGAAGAAGATCTGAAGGCTGTATAACAAGATACCAGTGTGATGTCCCTATTCCATTTTTGCGAAATTAGTCCTCCGGCGCCCCTTTTGAGGCTTTTGGCTATTTTTGCAAAATTTCCTAACTCTCGACTAAGGACAAAATTCCTAATTCTAATATTTTTATTATTATTTTTTCTTTGAAAAATCAGTATTAGTTGAGCCCGATATGGGTTGCCTACGTATCTCATGTTTGGTGAGAATCAAACTTACGTAGTTCGAAAATAAAAGAACTAAATTATTTTAAAAAAAGAACACGAACCATTTTTAAACAGCATTTCTAACACAAATTATTTTCAGGGAAGCTAACCTATTTTTAATAAAAATAAAAAAAAATTTGTTTTTGCATTTCTTCAAAAACAAATATTTTCTAAGGAATTAATAAACTTTATTCGGAATTTTTTTTTTTTTTTTGCATTTATCAAAAGGAAACATTTTAAAGAAACTAACTATTTAAAATTAACAAAATTTATTCGGAAATTTTTTTTTCTTTTCATTTTGTTTTCTTTTTTTTTCATTTTCAAAAATTATTTTCCAAGAAAAGCATCTCGTTTTCCATTCGATTGACATCTTCCACTCCTTACCCTATTTTTTTTAACAAACCGGTCGGCATGTAAGATCGAAACAAATAAATGCACACAGAAAGATACAACAAGTTGGTCTTTTGTTTCAGGTACACCTGTCCTAGACAAGCCCAACCCCTGTGTTGAGCCTCCTAAGTCAAATATGCACATGATGCAAATAAACGTTCCTATCGGGGATCCGACATAAGGTTTTGTTATTCTAAGTCATCATCCTGTTGGAAAAGTGTCTAGACTGGCTTTAACTCGAGCGGACAACTCGAGCCGAAGAGTGTCGGTGCACCGGTAGCATGGCTTTCCGGCTTAATTGACAAAACTCTCCGCCTAAACATGTGTGACTACAAAATCCTTCACCGGGTGCCAAGCACCACAGCTATCTTGAGAAAAACGGGCAATGTCCAGCAAATGCCCGATATTATATTTCAAAAGACTCAGAAGAGAAAAAATGGGTATCGGCACAATTTATATACAATTCACAAAATATCAAAGCGGTAAAGCAACATTTAGCATATTAAATATAAACATGTAATAAAATCAGATAATAAATAAGCCAAATAAAATAATTATTCAAAGCTCGAATTCTTAAACCCTGAACCAATGGTTCTGGGTTTGTTATCCCCAGCAGAGTCGCCAGAGCTGTCACACCTCCTTTTTCCGCTAACCCGGGGGTAGAAGCGTAAGGGAGTTTTTCCAATTTAAGTGACAATATTCGAAACGAGATTATTTTATTTAATTCAGAGTCGCCACTTGGAATAAATTATTGTGTCCCAAGTCACCGATTTATTTAAATCCCGAATCGAGGAAATTTACGACTTTCCAAATGAAGTCTGCGAACCAGAAATTCTAAGTAAGGAATTCTGTTGACCCGAAGGAAGGTGTTAGGCACCCCCGGACCCCATGGTTCTAGCACGGTCGCTTCAATTATCGTAAATGGCTAAAAAAATATCTGATTTTATAACATGCTTTAACTTATGTGCAAATTTAAACTTTTAGCCGCTTTTATTCATTGTTTTAATACATTAAAATAAATGAACCCGTACGATTACATTTTTTCATGCTCGGATATCTGTTTTAAACTCGTGAAATATGGAGTAAATAATTGCTTTCCGAATTTGCTACTGTTTGACTTCAACAATGGCTTTCTACGACAGTTAAAGGATTCAAACTAACTACGCTACGACAAACATATCACTATTCATGACTCAAATGAGATCTGTGTGCTTACGAAAACTGTCACGAAAGTTTAATTACGAAACTGTTGCTAAAGCAGTCTATTATCAAAGTATAACAGTTTAATTACATTACACTAGAGAGGTTATACTGAAAAGCTGTTTATTACACCAAGACTTAATATCTATGGGAAGTTCTAAGCTACAACCATCACAGGATTTCAACTATATTTCATAAAAGGCTACACCTTTAGAAAAAATGAATTCAAATCCAGAGTTTAACAACCAGCTAATACAAACAGTTTCAGTCCATTAAATTCCGACTAACACGTTCATAATTGTTTAAACAGTTGAACTAAGCTGAAAATTCCAGGCCAAAGCAAACAGTTTTTCATCATTCAACTTCAACTGTGTGTATACATGTTGATTCATTATCCAACGTCACTTGAGTCTAACGACATACCTGAATAATGGAAATAGAAGAAGAAGGAAGAGTAATCAGCAACAGCAGATGACAAACAGCAATTGGCAGCAGCAATAAACACCAACAGTAACAACTTGAAACCCCAGTACAACTCAAAACCCAACTTTAAACCAAACTAGAATTTGGCCGCAACCCAACACCAGTTTGTAAACCAACAGAAGACACAAATAATCTCCACAGAAACTTTCAAATAGTTTGAACACTCAAAATCCAAAATAGAACAAGAAAAGAAAACAGAGAATCACTTGAGTATTCTGATTTCTTTTAAAATGCTCAAACCTGAAAAATGATCCCAAACACTCCCCTTTAGAAACTCCTCTAATCTGTTTCTATACCCTTCAACTCTTAAGCTCTCGATCTGTCCTTCTATCTTTTGAAACTTTCTCCCAGTTTCTATCTCTCTTTGTGTATCTGTGTGGTTTTCCAGATTTCAAAAATGTGTTTCAAACTCTCTCTGTGAGTGTATGTGTAAAACCGTTCTGCTCTCTCCTTTTTCAGTGTCTATTGCCAGTGAGTATCTGTGTGTTTTTATAGCCAAAGAGCAAAGACCCTTTAATCATGCCCCCATCTGTTTTTCAGATCTCTTTTGCCTATTTTAACATTTAAAACTTATTATAAACAATAGTATTTGCCTGTCATTCTCTGATTCCACTTAAGTATGTCTAAGTATGGGTTTTAACAATTAAACAACTCCTAAAGGCAAGAAGTCACTGGAATATACTGTTGTCCAGCAGTTTCAACAACTCATTTCATGTTGTTCCATGTGCAATGCACTCTAAAACTCATTTTTCTGAACACTTAAATGGACTAAACAGCTAACCAAACATCACAGGCAAAACAAATTCTGTCCAACAGGGATTATGGACACAAATGGGGATCAATTTCTGTCCAACAGTGATAACAACAGACCTACGAAACTAATCGACAAACATTCAATCAAACGATTACGATATGTACAATCGATAACCAATCAATATCAAAACAGTGAATCAAGGAATTCTCGGCCAATGCTGGGGAATACAAAGTTAATTGTTCGACGACGCTAATCGACGCGAACACGTATTCGACAACATACGTAATCAAATAATGAAATAAAAGAAAAAAACTGACCATATAAAAGTTCTTCAGGGGAAGGAACAGAAAAATAAAACAAAAATCTGAAGAATTAACAAAAATGAATGCAAACTATAAAATAACTACACTAATCAACGAGTACAAATGAATAAAAACAGAAAAGGAAACGAAATACCTCGAAACAAAGGAATTGGAATTCGGCCGACTTAAGTCTTGGTCATTCGAGGTCGAAAGGACCTTAATTGAAATGTTTTCAAGTGAAAACAAATCAATTAAGGTCCATTAGACCTCAATTTCGTGAAACCCGATGAAGGAAATCCCCAAATCAATTTTTAGGGTTCTTAGAGCTCGGATTTGGGGCTTGACTGGTTATGGTTAGATTTGAACGGAACTAAGGTTGGTAGGGGTATGAGGAAGGTCCGGCGAGGGCATGGCATGAGTTTGGGGTGGTTTGGGATAAATCTTCGAATTCCGGCGAGCTTCGGTCTAATATTCGAAGCGTTTGGGAATGATTCGAGACTAATGGTTGCTGGATTTGTGTTGAGGGGTCTTGGGAGGTTCTACAGTGTTAAAATGGAGGGGTTTGGCCTACCGGAACCACCGTGAGGCGATTTCCGGTAGGCGGCAGGCGGCGGAGCACAGCGGCATTACAAAGGGGGTCTCTAGGTTAGAGAGAGACGGTAAGGGGGGTATTCTGAAAGGGGGGGCTGGGTAGAGTAAAAAGAATATATAGTAGGGTTAGGATTTGATCCTGGCCGTTTGATAAAATGCAACGGACGGCTTAGATTTCTTTGTTACCCAATCAACGACGCCGTATGGTTCAAGCGGGGGTCGGTCAGATGGGTATGGATCGGGTCAGTGGCCGGGTTTGCGAGATTTGATCTCAACCATTGGATTGATTTAAATCAACGGCTCTGATCGTCTATGAAGCCATGATTGGCTGATCTTGGTGAATTTGGACTGGGCTCCTGCTTTTGGGCCTGGTTATGGAGTAGTATTTGGCCTCGTTTTTGGCCCAATTCGATTTTCTTCTCCAATTATTTCTCTCCTTAATTTAGTTCCTAATTTATAAAAATAAAAATTCTAATTACACAAAACAAGATCAAATCAAACTAAACACTAATTAAATTACAACTAACAAATATCAAACACAATCAAACATCAATTAAATACAAATGACGCAATTAGGCATTTAAATGCTAAAAAAAATGTAAAAGATGAATTATTTTTCTTTTTGACTTTTATTTTATCCATCATTTGAATAATAAACCTACTTAACTAAATAGGACTTGAATGCCAAAATTGCAATATTATTATTTTTGTATTTTATTTTAAAATATATTTGTTTTAGTATTAGTCTAACAAACAAACATGCACATAAAAAATGCGGATAACGATAAAAAAACAAAAATCAAACAAAAGTTCAAAGAATCACACACAACACAAAACTATATATATATTTTGGGAGTAATTCTCGTGCAGGGCAAAAATCACGTGCTCACACCGGTAACGGAGATAAATTATTGATTTATTATCAATTATTGGTTCAAAACCGGTAATCATAAATATTGTTGAAGCAAAGATTATTGGTTCAAACCGGTAATACTTTTATATACTTACTGTAGGTCAGAGATTATTGGTTAAATGCCGGTAATATATATATTAATGAATTGGGATCGTGTGGCGCGCCGACCGCTTATATATTAATAAATTGGGATCGTGTGGCACGCCGACCACTTATATATTAATGAATTGGGATCGTGTGGTGCGCCGACCACTTATATATAAGAAATATGATCGTGTGGCACGCCGACCACAAAGTGATTTAAACCTTGGCATTGGCCATAGTTGCCGGTAGCCTATTGATACATTTGGGAGCGGGTGGTACGCCTACCACAAGGTATAACTTATTGTTACATTTGGGAGCGGGTAGTACGCCTACCACAAGATATGAAATGAAATATGAATTGAGACATGAAAGTAAAATTTATTTCGTTGACTAGATTACTCTGGATATTATGAGTTATTAACTGTTATTTCAGGGCAGATTCTTTCCTTATAAACATTCGATAACGTTTTCTGCTGTTGTATATGTATATATATTTCAACTGTACAGGTTTATATGGGTGACTGGCCTTAGTCTCGTCATTGCTTCGCCGGGATAGGCCAGGCACTTACCAGCACATGGGGTCGGTTATGCTGATACTACACTCTGTGCTCTTTTTTGTGCAGATACAGGTTACGGATAGCAGCAGCGGCAGTAGCATGATTGTGGATATTCCGACTACTGAGACTACGAGGTAGCCTTGCAGGCGTCCGCAGGACCCGTTGTCTCTTCTATCTATGTATTTCATTCTGTTATCTCATGTATTCGAGATAAACAACTTATATTTCTTTCAAACAATTGTGTGTATTATTCTTAGAAGTTTGTGAGTATTGTGACACCAGTCTTGGGTAGTGTATCATGTTTGGGTTTCTGTATCATATTTGATAAAATTGACTAAGTCTTCCGCTAAGTTTAATTATTCCGCTGTAATTATATGTTTTTAATTTAAAGTCTTAAGAAGAGTTTGGTAACTAATGAAAAATGTAAGTAATAGTTGGCTTGCCTAGCTTCCACTAGTAGGCGCCATCATGACTCCCGATGGTGGAAAATCCGGGTCGTGACATCTTTTAGGTGTTTTCCTTTTATTCATCAACAATGCATGAAAATAATATTTTTTTGAAAAGAAACTTCCTTTTTGGGCGTTTTTCTTGTTACAGAGCCATTTCAATGCTCGCGCATTTTATTTCTTTGGACTACACCTTCTTCTTGCACAATCAATTTGAAATAGACATGTTTTCAACAAAGAACAATTTGTTATATTAAAAAGTGGTTGATTTTGTGGCCTTGATTATCTTCACCGCCTGATCCTGGCCCCATTTTCATTAAGAAACTTTGCTGCTGATTGTCTTTGAGGGTAACTTTCTTTCACCATGACCGGGTTCAAACTCGGAATTCTTTGAGGACTCGCCTGTGTGGGCTCTGTCTTTCTGTCTCGTTCCGTTTTTTTAAAACCTTAGCCTTTGATTTCCTTTTCCTTCCTAATGTCCTTTCCTTCGCAAGTGATCGACCATCATGATCAGTCGGGATTGGATCAATACACCACTAAGGCTGGGTATCTTTCTTCACCCTTTTTTACCAGACGGAGTCCTGTAAAACCGGTCCTGCCGCCTTTCTTTGTAATAGTTTCAGAACTAAAACTAAACCGAAAGGGATTTAAAGAGTAACTATACAAAAAGCAAGAAAATGAGTTTAAAAAGAAGCGTCCCTTTCGGGGAAAAGAAGGACTTATCTGGGATGCATGCTGACTTCAAATAAATATGACATGCTTCTTGGACTAGACGCCTGACCCACATAAACTTTCCAACTTCTTATGAACCCATTGATTCGCAATTTCAAAACTAGGGAACCTTGCCAAAATTCTTTTAGTGAAGGGATGTCTTCTTTTTGGTCGGCGGCGCCCTTTGCGGGTTTTCACCAATCGACTCTCTCATTTTTAGCTCTCCAACCGCCATCACCTTATGGTGCCCAAAGGTTTTCACCGATAAGACTCTCTCATTTTGTTTCTGTCAATTCAGGCTGTGTTAGATTTTCGTCAATGACGTTTTTCACTTCCTTGCCTTTTCCAATTGATCTGAAGGACTTGAACAAGTTCTTTGGGTAAAAAGGAAATTTAATGGAATTACAACTCTGGAACCATCTTGATGGATCTAAACTGAACCGTCATATCATCTGCCCCAGTTTCAATTTTTGGGGAAATTGGGATTTTTGTTTTGGTGTGACTGAATCTCAGGGAGAGGTTGCCTACGTATCCTTTCGGAATCAAGTCAGAACGCAGTTCAGGTAAAAAAAATTGATTTTTTTCTTTTGTTTTTGTATTTTGTTTTGTTTTCTCTTTCTGTTTCCATTTCCTTTTCCTCTCTTTTTTATTTCATTTTCTTTGTCTTTTCTTCCTTCTCTTTCTCTTTTTTTTTCTTCTATTTCATTTTTTCAATTCTTTCTTCTTCTTTTTTTAATGACACTTTCAGGTTCCAAAGAGGGTTGTCAAAAAAATGATAACCCGGCTCAAAGGGTTTGCAAAGGGTTGATGGTATTTGGGTAGCGAGAAAGAAAGCCTTCGTCATCTCAACCAGAGAATATTAGAACTTTATGGAGGATCCAACATAGTACATTTTCACTGCATTTGTATTGATAGTTGTTTTTGGGACATTTTCTTCGATGTGTCCCAAGTACAACGTACTCTTTTGGTAGTACTCTTGTTGCAATGTATGGACCTTTTCAATTTTGAAACCAATTTTCCTTCAGCTGTTCAAACTCTTTGTTTTATTTCTTCGAACTTATCTACCTTTCATTTCGACTCATAATTCATTATTTCAAAGTCCGACAGTGTTTTGGGATTTGGGCATGAAGTC
>JASVEL010009831.1:0-73124 GCA_032618575.1 Nicotiana noctiflora
TCAGTAGCCTCCTAAGATTAACTCTTAACTGACTGGTCTCACTCTAGTGCATTGTAGAAATATCCTCAACTTTCCCCTAACCTACAACTTTAATGCTCGACCTCCACAATTCCCTGTCAAGGTTCATGTCCTCAGTAATACTAAGACGCGCCATGTCCTACCTGATCACCTCTCCGCAATACCTCTTAGGTCTCTCTCTACCTCTCTTCGTTCCCACCACAGCCAGTCGCTCACACCTTCTTACTGATGCATCAGTGCTCCTACTCTGGATGTACCCGAACCATCTGAGTTGCTTCCCGCATCTTGTCCTCCATGGGAGCCACGCCTAACGTCTCTCGAATATCTCCATTCATAATCTTATCTATCCATGTATGCTTGCACATCCACCTCAACATCCTCATATCTGCTACTTTCATCTTCTAGATGTGTGAGTTCTTAACCGGTCAATACTCGGTCTCATACAAAACGGCAGTCCTAATCACTGCTCTGTAAAACTTACCTTTTAGTGACGGTGGTAATTTCTTGTCACACATGACACCCGTCGCTAACCTCCACTTCATCCATCCCCCCTATACGGTGTATGGCGTTCCTCGTCAATCTCCCCGATCCCCTGAATAAGTGACCCAAGGTACTTGAAACTACCCTTCTTAGGGATGACTTGAGAGTCAAGCCTCACTTCCACTCCTGCTTTCGTGGGCTCTTCCCCAAATTTGCACTCGAGGTATTCTGTCTTCGTCCTGCTCAACCTGAAACCTTTAGGCACAATGGCATGTCTCTAAACCTCTAGCCTCTCGTTGATGTCACATCGTGTCTCGTCAATTAGGACTATGTCATCAGCAAACAGCATGCACCATGGTACCTCCCCTTGAATATGATGCGTTATGGCATCTATTACTAGGGCAAATAGGAAAAGGTTGAATGCAGACCCTTGGTGCAACCTCGTAACAATCGAAAAATGCTCGGAGTTCTCCTACTGTCCTAACTCGAGTCTTAGCCTTATCATACATGTCTTTAATAACCCTAATGTAGGCTACTGAGACCCCTTTAACCTCTAAGAAGCTCCATAAGATCTCCCTTGGAACCTTGTCGTACGCTTTCTCTAGATAGATAAACACCATGTGAAAATCCTTCTTCTTATCCCTATATTATTCCACTATCCTCCTAATAAAATGGATAGCTTCTGTAGTAGATAGCCCTGACATGAACCTAAACTGGTTGTCTAAAATAGACACTGTCCTTCACACTCTCTCTACCACTCTCTCCCAGACTTTCATGGTATAATTCAGTAATTTAATATACCTATAGTCGTTACAGTTCTGGATATCACCTTTGTTCTTATACAACAGAACTATTGTACTCTACCTCCACTCTTCAGACATCCTATTAGTCTTGGATATAACATTAAACAACCCAATAAGTCATTCCAAGCCTGCTCTACCCACACACCTCCAAAGTTCAACCAGAATTTCATCGGACCTGGTAGCCCTGCCCCTCATCATCTTACACATTGCCTCCCTGACCTCATCGACCTCAATGTCCCTACAATAACTTAATTCATGGGGGTTGTTTTCTCAATTCAACTAGTACAATATCCTGATCCCCTTCTTCATTTAGAAGTTTATGGAACTAGGTCTGTCATCTCCTCTTAATCTGGTCATCCCCCATTAAAACTTTGTCGTCCTCGTCTTTTAAAGGAGGTACTGCATATAATTTATCCCAGAGAAACTTGTTCCTTACCTTCTGTTTAGATCATTATTCCCCATCATTTTATAATGCACTGTATTGTATTGTATCATATCATTTTATGAATACAATGTTTGGATGGATTGTTTTGTTTGTTCTGTTAAATAATATTTGTTTGGTTTGACTGTATCATACTGTACTAAAAGTGATAAATACTAAAATACATCAACTATATAAATATTAAATTTATCAAAAATTATGCATAAAAATAATTGTAAAAAACAAAACAAAAGAAGACAAAACACCTTAAAAAAGGAACAAATGAGCGAGACAGAAGAAGGCAAACCAAAGGAGCACAACTAAGTAGAATTAAGTTAAAAATAAATTAGGAGAAAAAATAAAATAGAAAGCGATAAAACACCTCTAACGTTAGTGACAGAAGTTCTGAAATAAAACAAAATAGGTCATAGGTTGGAGATTTGGTATTATAATTGCCAAAAAAGCTAAAGGGTAAATAGAATTGTATAGTAATAAGTCAGGATATAATTGTAAAAAAAAATAAAAAACAATCTCACCATACCAAATTGGTTGTTTTAAAAAAAAAGGTCTTTTCATTGTTCCGCAACAATAAATTTAATAATACAATACAATTAATTTTAATAAAATAAATATTATTTTGAGATAACAATAAAGTACAATACACCAGGAAACAACCATCTCAACAAGCTATTAAAACTTTCCCCAGTAACTGAAATTACTTAAAGAAGGTTAAATCTATTCAGGATAATAAAAACAAAATATAATTATTAGGATCTGCACTCTAATTGCAAATAGAATTACTATTATGTGCTTTATATAGCAGCTTATGTATAAATTTGATGACATCAGCATGTCTTTATCCACATGGTAATGAAGCATACAAGGTAGGACAAAGACAGGTTGAATGAGAGGACCCCACGAAGCAAAGACTTTGTGTGTCAAAAATAAATGGTTAGTTAGAAATTGATGAGTGAAATACTTGTTTAGTTGTTTAGACATTTTAAGTCCATCAAGTTGTGTTTAGTTGTTGACAAAATAGGTCTTGCATCTCTGTGCAGTTCTTTAGTTCAGAGGTCTATTCATATACATATAACATTCATCTATTTTTCTACTTCTTTGAATGAAAAACAACTAACAACAACAACAACTTCAATAAAATCTCATAAGTAAAATTTGAAAAACATTCGATTGCACGAAAGTAGAAAATAAGGCTGAAAGGATGCTATTAGTGGTAACTAAATTTCTTGTTATACATGTCTTTTAATTTGAGGGAAACCTTGAAGCAACAATAAAATTATTTTCATGTGATCGATGATTGATTTGTAGCCCCTTTAATGGGAACCCACGGTCTCACCGTCAAATTAGGTATTCTACGTACATATTTTATCGGGCTGTTATTATTTTTAGCTCGCGCCAAAAATTATTTACATTCGATAACCAAAAAGTATATAATTTTTATATATAACATATAAACTGGTCATTTTAAGAGTGGCTATATAGTGTTATTTTTTCTATGTTCTTCAATTGATCTAATATTATCTTTTGGTATCAATACTCCAAAAGGATTAAATGGTGTGCTTGATAGAATGCAGAATTATTTACATTCTTTTTCTCCTATCTAGATCATCCTCTACTTGTGATCCTACATAAATTATGTTCCGGTCTACCTTATAATTTGAGTTGCAAAGAGAAATGTTTTGAGAACTTTCATATCGTATACTAAAATATAAAAGAGTAGTTGGCCATGCGTTTTCATAGAAAACTTGTGTGTTAAAAAGTAGTAGAAAGCAACAATTAGGTATTATCGAAGTTTGTGAAACCTTTGACCAATATGATTCTGGAGGATATATTTTAACACTTTCAATTGCTTCTAGATGCAATAATGATGTTTATTATCTATCTTATCTTATTACTCCATCCGGTCCAAAATAAGTGATTTTTTGAATATTTTCACACATATTAAGAAAGTCACCTTTTAGCTTTAATTAACAATAGAATTAACCATTTTAACCTTACTATCTCACATAAACACTCCTAACACATATTCCTACACTATTTACTCAAGGACAGTATAGGAAAAATATCATTAAGTCATTCTTGAAATCCGAAAAAATCACTTATTTTGGACCACAAAAAAAAGGCCAAAAATCACTTATGTTGGACCGGATGGAGTATTATAAAGCATAAATATAATACTCCCTCTGTTTCAATTCATGTGAACCCATTTGATTGGACACGAAGTTTAAGAAAAGAGATAAGACTTTTGATCTTGTGGTGTAAAATGAAATACATTTATTTTGTGTGGCTATAAATCATTGCATAAAGATAAATTGTTTCCACATAAGAAAAGTGGTTAACAAATCAGTTTCCCTAGACTCAGCTTTCAATAGGGTTAACAAATATAGACTTTGTAATGTACATGTATGTGACAATCTGACAAGATACTATTTCTAAACATGTATCTCTACCCTTATCCTCGTCCCCATAATAGGGACAATTTTGAGAGAAATTATCGTTGAATTCATCCCCCATTTTTGTTCTCAAAACGGGGAATGAATAGTATTCCCTCAAATATGAGGTTTACTGTTCATCTCCTCCATTACTACTCACCATTATTTTATAATTCTTTTATTATTTAACCTTATATACACTTTACTATATTTATGTAATATTTTTATAATATTAATATTATATCTTAACTTTGGTGTATAATTTTGATAAATTAATTTTCGCGCATATTTTCGTAAAATTAATTTTCGTGCATATTAATATTTTATTTGAATTATTAGTTAATCTATAATAATTGCTTAAAAATTATATTATTTAAAATTTTATGAAATTATTTTAGTTATGGAAATTATAAATTAATAAAAATAAAAGATGTTTGTTTAATTGAAATTAAAAAATAAAATTGAAATGAAAGATAATAATATAATATAAAAGAGAGAAGAATATAAAAAAGTTTGGGGAAAAAAATAGGGGAATGGTTAGAATAAGTTGTCTCCAAAATAAGAAAATCTCCGTTTTGGGAAAAAAAAATTGGGGTAAAGGTTGGCCTTAATCTTATGGTGCTCTTAGTTGTATGTACAATTTTTTTCTGTTTTCATACATTGATTATTACAAAAATGCTATATTTGCTTAATTTTTCTCTGGTTTAATTTCCCCTCCGGGTATATGATTAAGAGAACTGCGAAAAGGATGAAATTTGAATCTCACACCACTAAAATGTAAAATAAATATTCTCTAACTAAGTTTCACTGAATTCTCAGTTGAATATTTTTGCTTTTGCCATGATTAAGCCAGAAGTATTTTCTTTTTCTTTATTCATTTTTTTATGGGAGAGATAAGCGGCTCGTAGCAGAGTAAAAAGGAGAGAGCTTTTGTGAAAATTAAACATTACACGTGTCAGGATGCAAGGCAGCAATCTAAACAGTTGGTCAATTCTTGAAGTGTTTTTTACTTATTTGTTTCTACATTTCCTTCTAATTTTATCTTACCATGCATTTGGTTTCTCATAGGTGACAGATACGCCCTTTCCAGCATCTATATGTTTGATTTTGTATCGCATAAGGTATATTAAAAAAAAAATTACAAGAAAATACACTTGATATCATACCATAACAAAAAATAGCACATATTTTTAAGTTTTACCTTATCTAACCTATATTGTAAATATTTTAAAAGCACTAGCAAATTCAAAATTTATAGAGTTAAAATTATGTTCTTACAAACATTGCATTCAATCTCTTTTCTTCTCACTCCTTCTACATATGCTTCAAGGGCCATCTGCTATTAGCGATTCTCACATGTGTCATCTTGTTGCAAAATAAGAAAATTGAAGAGTAGAAGTTCAGCATTGAAGGCTATTCAAAGCTTTGCTTTTGAAAATTAGATTTTTTTAGTTTGTTAGTTGTTTGTGTTGGGTGTTGTTCTAATTGATTAGAAATATCATAAGGAGTTCAAACTTTCAATTTGAAGTGATTTTGAGTAGAGATTGCAAATAAGGCGGTGCGGGTGCAGGACGGTGCGGGTTTAAAGTTATGCGAGGCGGTGTGAGTTTAAAGCTATGCGGGGCAGGGCGGGTTGAAATAATTTTTTAAAAGGCTAATGCGGTACGGTGCGGTTGTGGGTCTACGCGGGTTTTCGCGGGTTTGCACAAGTTTACTGAATTTGGCCTATTGTATTATCTAGTAATAAGACATGCAACAAACCTTAAATAGCATAATATTTTGTTAAATATTTGATTCTTCATAAAAACAAAGTAAATCATTTATAACCTCTTTTTTTTCAAACACCTTTTAATTAGAATGTTAATTAAGTTAGAATTTTTGAATAAAAGAAAAAATTAGACATTTAAGAGAATATAAAATTAGTTTAGACAAATATTTTTATGATTAAATAATTAACATTTATCACTTAATCAGCTAACGAACGCTCGAAAATAGTTTCCAAATTCCGATACCATAAGTATAACGTTCAGGCTTTCAGAAATTGGCTTTTGTAAATTTCCAGCTAGCATATTGAATAATCAATACATGAGCTAATGAGCATAAGCTTTTCATTTTTTGGTTGATGAAATTTAAAATCCAGCAACAAACTTAATTAAAACAAACTAGCAAAAAAATAAAAATTTCGAAGGCGGGGCGGGGCGGGGCGGGTGGATGCGGGTGTGGGGCAGGTGGATATGGGTGCAAATGCTATGCGGGGCGGAGCGGGTTGAAATCTTCGCGGGTTTATGCGGATTTGTCCCGCAACCGCACCGCACCGCACCGCACCGCACCGTTTGCCATCCCTTATTTTTGAGTAGATTTGAACAAGATTTGAATTAAATTTTCGAAAAAAAAAGGAAGAAGATGCAGTCAGTTTTTTATATAATTATGTATAATCTTGTATAATAGTGTATATTGCTGTATAAACACATCTTATACACTATTATACACTTTATACACCTTTATACATGCGTCTGTAGACGAACTTCTTCCACGATTTTCAGTTACAATTCTTGTTCAAAACAGTTCAAATCTCCATTAAATGACTTCAAATTTTATATACAACCTCCTCATACTATTTCTAATAATTCTAAATAATACCCGCTCTAAATTTCTCACAAAATCAAATTCGAAATCAAAACCCACATATTTAAGCTTGTTAAAATCTAATTTTTACCATTTAAGTGGATTTGGTTTGTTGAACTAATATTTGAGTTGTAATTGATGATTCGAAAATTAACTTAAAAGTTTGAGCAATCTTTTTTAAAAATTAAATAGTAATTTTGAGAAATTATTATAGTTAGATGTAGAATCTTAGCCTATTATTTTTGGGTTAGTTAATTGTAAATTGAAATATATGCTATAAAATTGAAAATTAGGAATCCCAGTTGTTGATATGTGAAGTTTTCCCTTAAAAAAAAATATTTTTTTCACCATTATTTTGTTTTAGAATTCATGTCCGAAATCTCTAATTACAGAGGAGAAATTTTATTTGTTTCACTTCTAACTCTTAGTGGTCTAGAACTTGTTTTAATATTTATTGTTTTCACACATTTTTTATATTTTTTTTTGTTATTGTTGTCTTATTATTGTCAATTAGCTTGAAAACGTTACAAGTCTGTCCAGCGGGGACTAATTCATGTTTGGAGACTGATATTTCACGTTGGCTATGAACAATTTGTTGAATTATACAAGTTGATATGCACCGATCATAGTAAAATTTAAAATCACTTAGACGGATATTTACAGAGCTCAATCCAAATTGAATTAATTATTGTGCTGGTCGGCTCAACGCAACAAAAAAACAAATGAAATTATAGAGAAAATATTTCAATTGGATCAAGAATCACCTTATATTTGGAAATGAAAAAAATACCTTTTTCAAGACTCCGTTTGAACAATGCATCAAATGAAATACTCCTCTCGAATGCGGACAAAATGGACAAAATGTGTATGATTATAAGTAACATAAGAATTGAGACTTTGAAACGTAACTATAATACATGTAGCGGCGGAGCCACCTTATAAGAACAAAAAGTATACTAATATAGGTAGCTAGGTAAAAAGAAAATTTTATATGTATATATTACAACAACAACAACAACCCAGTATATTTTTATAAGGTGGGGTCTGGGGAGGGTAATATGTAGACAGGCCTTACCTCTACCCGAGAGGACAAAGATGCGGTTTCCAATCGACCATCGGCACATTGAAAAGAAAAGCATATATAGTATATATTGACTTCTCTTAATTTTTTGTTTGTTTACTTTTATATATTTTGATATCCCTTAATAAAAAATTTGACTCCACCACTAATACATCATATATGTGATTTGAGTTGTACTTTGGTGATTGTGATTTCACGTCACACATCACACATACTTAATACGTAATCCAATTGGATTACAGCTTTGTGAGGATTCAAAGAGAGGTTTATTCATAAACCAGAAGCCTATGAGAATTTTCAGAGCAAAGTCCCCTCAATCTCACTAAATTAACATGCTGAATGTTTCCTATTGTGCATACCTCCGCTCGAAATTCTTTTTCACCACCACCAGGTCTTTCAAGTCGCTTCACAGCAACGAGTGAAGAATCTGACAGTTCCCCTAAGAATACAGTTCCAAAACCATCATGTCCAAGTTTCTCCGAAAATCTCTTTGCTGCAGCATTAAGCTCTTTGTATGAAAACACCTTCAAATTCATTATACGAAATACATCTTCCTCTTCTTTATTCTTCTTCCTTATTCTTCTCCTCGTCTTCAATACCAAGAAAGTCCCAATTTATACTGACAGAATTACCACAAATCCACATATCATTTCGATCAAAAGTAACCTGCCTTGAATCTGCTTCTTTTGAGTATTCTCTTGTTATACGATTGCAGGAATTTAAGAGAAATTCGAGGATCGTAACTACTACTCCAGGAATGAATCGAGGCAGTAGTGGATGTTCAGATTTTCAAAAGGAGAAAAGAGAAGAGAAGAGAAGGAAAGAGTAGAGTTTTAGGAAAATGATGTAATTCTTATTATGCTTTTTAATTGATGTATACAACCTTTATATGTAATGATTCGTACATTCATTATGTGGCTGGATTCTTCTAATGAAAACAAGTAACAAAATTCACTCTTCCACTACTAACTAGTGTAACTAACTTTCCCGCGCCTTAACTAATTTTTGATCTAACTGTTAGTTATTAACTAATTGTTGACTTCTTTGCTTCTTCTTTCTTCTATAATCGAGCTCAACCATTTGCATGCTAAAATCATGTATCAGTAGTCCCCCCAATCGAAGATCCTTGACCGCAAGGATCAAATGTAGGAAACCTTGTATTCAAAATAGTGGCAAACTCCCAAGTAGCAACTTCAGCAGTAAGACCTTGCCATTTAACTAACACCTGTGCAACAACTTTGTTACCCTTCTTCAACATTCTCCTTTATAGCACAGCTTCAGGATCAGGACACTAAGGACTTGCTAAATCAAGAGAGGGTGGCTAAGCAATTTGTGAGGGAACCTCATAGAATTTTTTCAATAAGGACACATGGACAGTGGGGTGGATTTGGACTCCAGCAGGTAGTAATAATGTATAAGAAACATGACCTATCCTTTTTATGACTTGAAATGGACCATAATATTTGGAGGATAGTTTATGAGAGGAGTGATTGGTTATGTCGACTTGTTTGTATGGTTGAACTTTAAGGTAAACCCAATCCCCAACCTCAAATTGCATGTCACTCCTGTGAGCATCTGTTTGTTGCTTCATTCTATGTTGTGCCCTCCTGAGATGATACTTCAATAGCTGCAACTTAAGCTCCCTATTGATCAAAGCATTATCCACTTCTGCTGAAGCTGATTCACCGGGTAAGTATGGTAAATGTAGTGGAGGCGGACGACCATATATGGCTTCATATGGAGTGGTTTGTATATATGAATGAAAGGAGGTGTTATACCAGTACTCAACCATATGTAAGCAAGAATACCAGATGGTAGCATCATCATTGCAGTATCACCTTAAGTATGTTTCCATATTCAATACCTTAGTCTGACCATCAGATTGAGGATGGTATGCAGAAGAAGTATTCAACTGAACTCCTTGCAAAGTGAACAGCTCTTGCCAAAATTGGCTAGGAAATACAGCACCTCTATCACTGGTGATAGTGTCAGGAAGACCATGTAATTTGACCACAGAATCCAAGAATACCTGAGCTACAGACTTAGCAGTATGGGGATGCTTCAAAGGAGTGATGTGTACATACTTGCTGAGTCTATCTACAACTACTAATATCACTTCATACCCTTTTGATTTAGGTGGACCATCAATGAAACCATACTAATTTGAGACCACACAACATCTGGAATAGGTAAGGGTTACAACACGTCTGGATAGGCAGCCAAATTAGATTTGTTCCTTTGGCAAACATCACACTTTAGCACAAAATCCCTCACCTCCTTCCTCATATTTTTTCCAGTAGAACAATGTAAGAAATCTCTTCAAGGCGGCTTCAAACCCTGAATGACCTCCTTGAGGAGATGTATGCCATAGAGTTATGATGTTTCTTCTCAGTTGTGGATCCTTGCCTATCACCAATCTGCACTTCCTTCTTAGTTGCCTGTTAGTCCATGTGAATTGTCTGTGAGTAATTGAACCATTTTCTAACTCTTCTATGATTTTCTTTAGTTCTGAATCAGAGTTCCAGCTATTAGCTATAGCTTGGAAAAGATTAGCGTTACTAGAGGAAACTAATAATGTCAGTATTTCAGCTCCACTTACCCTAGAAAGGGCATCAACTACCTTGTTTTATACACCCTTTTTGTATTTAATAGTGTAATCAAAGGGCAGTAATTTGGTCAACCACAATAGCTGAGAGTTGGTGTGTAAGGTCTGCTCCATCAGGTACTTTAAAGCCTTTTGATCAGTCTGAATAATAAACTTCTGTCCCAACAGATATTGAGACCACTTAGTCACTGCATGTACCATTGCCAATAGCTCCCTATCATAAACAGATAAAGTTGCATGCTTGGGTTATAAAGCCTTACTAATAAAGGCTATGGGATGTTCGTCCTGCATAAGTACTGCTCCAATACCATAACTACTAGCATCAGTCTCTACAATGAAGGTCTTGGTAGGATTAGGCAAAGCTAGACAGGAGCTTGAGTGAGGGCCTTTTTTAAAGTTGCAAAACTTGACCATTTGAAACCATCTTTTTAGTCAAATCAGTAAGAGGCTTGCAGATGACTCCAAAACCTCTAATAAACCTCTTGTAATAACCAGCTAGGCCTAGAAAGCCTCTGAGCTGCTTGAGAGTTATTGGTGTTGGCCAATTTTGGATTGCTGCTATTTTGTGAGGATCTGTAGACACTCTTTCAGCAGAAATGAAGTGCCCTGGATACTCAATCTTTTGAACTCCAAAGAAATATTTGCTCTTCTTTGCAAACAGTTTGTGCTTACAAAAATAGATTTCAAGTGAGTTAAATGATCTTCCAAGGTACCGCTGTAGATGAGACTATCATCAAAGAAAACCAATACATGTTTTCTGAAAAATTTCTAAAAAACAGAATTCATCAAGCCTTGGAAAGTTGCAGGAGCATTTGATAGACCAAATGGCATTACCAAGTACTCAAAGTGACCAGAATGAGTTCTAAAGGCAGTCCTAGGTACATCTTTTTCTGCCATTCTGAGTTGATGATATCCCGACCTTAGATCAATCTTAGAAAAAACCTTAGACCCTCCCAGCTCATCTAATAAATCTTTTACAATAGGAATAGGAAATTTATCCTTCACAGTATGCTTGTTTAGATCCCTGTAGTCAACACATAATCTCCATGATCTATCCTTTTTCCTTACTAATACCACTGGTGATGCAAAGGGACTACAACTAGGATGAATGATGCCTTGATCTAACATTTGGTGCACTAGACCCTCAATAATATCCTTTTTGACTGAAAGATATCTATAAGGTCTTTTATTCACAGGTTCAGTACCCTTTTGGAGTACAATCATGTGATCAAAGACACCTCTAGAAGGAGTAATCAAGTAGGTTCCTCAAATAATTGTCACGACCAAAACCCCGGTCATGATGGCGTCGAACACATTGCTAGGCAAGCCCGACCATGCTTTCCCATATTACCAGCCAGTTATTAGTTAATACTGATCGATTAAAGTTAATAACTTGTTTTCATAACAAAACAACAAGTGCGGAACAAAATACACAAAATACAGCCCAACAATCGCGGTGTCACAAGTCTGAGCCTCTAACAAATGGAAATATCCTATACAATCCAAGTCTAGGCAGAATAGTAAAAGACATGATGATATGGAGGGAGAGATCGGGTCCTGCGGACACCGGCAGCTACCTCGAAGTCTCCTCGGGATAACAATAATGTAGGAGTTGCGGTAACTCAACTGCCCTCCTGAACACCTGTATCTGCACATAAAGTAGAGGAGAGTGGGGTGAGTATATTTCAACTCAGTGAGTAATAATAATAAATAACAACTGAAAGTAAGAACACCTATACTATCACTAAACAGTTTTAAGGGTATCCTCACAGGTAAGCCATCTCTACAGTGATAAGTCCAATTTCAGTCCACAACTGTCTCACAATGATCCCACACTAACCTAGTCCTCACTAATACTGCTGCGGCTTGCAGCCCGATCCAATATATATGTATATATATAAATGCTGCGGCGTGCAGCCCGATCCAATATGAACAGCGCTGCAGCGTGAAGCCCAATCCAATATATATAATGCTATGGCATGCAGCCCGATCCAATATATATAGTGCTGCGGCGTGCATCCCGATCCAATATATATAGTGCTGCGGCGTGCAGCTCAATCCAATATATATAGTGATGCGGCGTGCAGCCCGATGCAATATATATAGTGTTGCGGCGTGCAGCCCGTCTCAGTAAATCTAGACTTGGCCTCTCGGGCCCACTCAGCTAGAACAGGGTATCCTACCCCAGGTAGTCTCACTCAGAGTACACATCTAGTACTGGCTCATGATATGCTATACAGCTATGAATACGGTTGAGTGTATGTATCCAATATGATATAAGGGTCACTTAGCTCTACAGGCTTCCCTAATACTCTACAGATCGGCACAAGGCCCCAAACACGGCTACTAGCCCAATTACACAAATATAAGCTCAATCTCAGTCATTATACACAGTAAACTATCAGTCTGGAAGGACCAGGTCCAAGTCCCCAGTCACAATACCACCACGCTCGTCACATGACGCGTGTTTCATCTTAGCATAACAATGTATAGTGCAAGTACGAGGTTTCAAACCCTGAGTACATCATTTATTACCACTACTCACCTCGAACCGGCCAAAAGTCCTAGCTCGCCTTGAGCTTTCCTCGCAAATCGACCTCATCGGGTGCCAAATCTGATCAAAACCAATAAGAATACATCAAAATAGACTAATGAATAATAACCCAATCGAAAGGACTCGAAAAACACCCAAAAACACGAAGTTGTCAAAACCCGAGCCCCGGACCTGCTTCTCGAAAAATTATGAAACTCATATTTTCAGAATCCTCGTCTCGCCACGAGTCCGTACATATAAAGTTCATCAAAATCGAAGTTTATGTGACCCCTCAAATCACCAAATCTTATTTTTAAATCCCTAGGCCTAAATCCTCAGTTTTTTCTACAATTTTCATGCCCAATTCCATACATATTTGATGTACTTAATTCAAAATAGGTGGGGGTTAACTTACCTTCACATTGATGATGAAAATCCCCTCTTGAAGCTCTCCAAAATCATCCAAACCAAATGAAATAAATGAAAGAAATAAACCAATTTCATGTAATAAAGAATATGCCCGTACTTTGTCGAGTTGTACCTTGCACCTGCGCTATACAGGTTGTACATCCTATTAGTCCAACAATCATTTTCCGTCGATCATAACTTCTAGTACAGATATACAAATTACAAGTTCTTTCGCTTTCTGGAAGTTAGACACGAAGGTCTACAACTTTCGTGTTTTGCACTTTTTGCGATTCCTTATATATTACAAGATATGAACTCCCAAAGTAGCATACTAGCGCTGAAAATCTGCTGCATTTCAGCAGCTTTTTCCAAAACCAAAAATGCCCGTTAGGCATCCGAAATCCCCCCGAGGCCCTCGGGACCTCAACTAAAAACACAAACTCAACCTAATACTTCATTCGAACTTGCTCGGATCATAAAAACGCTACCTTAAACATCAAAAATCACCAAAATCCTAGAATTCGATTCAAACTAAAACTTTTTCAAAATTCACATTCGATCAAAAACCCGACCAAATGATGTCTGAATGACCTGAAAATTTGCAGACATCCAAAATCACCTAACAAAGCTACTGCAATTGTCAGAATTCTATTCCGACTCCCGGATCAAAATATCACCTATCGATCGGATTCCGCCAAAATTCCAACTTCGCCAAAATGGGCTAACTTCTTCACCGGACCTCCAAAATTACTTCCGATTGCGCTACTAAGTCTTAAATTATCCCCCGAAACTAACTGACTCATCAGAATCCATTTTCGAGCCCTCTAACTCATAAGTCAATGTTGGGTTGACTTTTCCAATTTAAGCTTTCCTTAAAGATATTAATTGTCCCATTTTCTACCAAAATCTATCCAAATTGACTCAAAGTTTGCACACAAGTCACATTCGATATTACGGACTTGCACCAACTTTCGGAATCACATTCCGATCCCAATATCAAAATTTTCACTTCCGGTCGAATTTTCTCACAAACTTTCAAATTCCTATATTTAGCCAAATAACTTCAAAATGACCTCCGGACATCCGAATTCACTTACGATCACGTTCCTAACTCCAAAATCACCATAAGAATCTATTCCCAAACTCGGAATCCCAAACGGACATCTATAATTCTAAAATGCCTTCCAACCCAAATTTATGAAATTCTTCTGAAATACTAACTTCCACCATATACGGCGAAATGCTCAAGGGTTATCAAAAACCAAATACGGACATACGCCCAAGTTCAAAATCGTTATACAATCATGCTTGAACTTTCAGATCCCAATTCCGAGGTCATTTACTCAAAATCCAATCCTAGCTCATTTCTTCAACTTTAAGCTTTCAAAATGAGAATTTCCATTCAGATTTGACTCCAAACTTCCTGAATTTTAATTCTGACCATACACACAAGTCAATATACTTGAGATAAAGTTCATGTCCTCAATTTGTTGAATGACGTACCGGAGCTCAAAACGACCGGTCGGGTCGTTACAATAATATTGAATACTCCTTTATCAATTGATTCAATCCATCATCTACCACAAGATCATCCTCGCCTTTAATAGCACGCCATTGTTCTTCTGTATCTCCTATAGGAACTACTTGTATCATGCATAACTGAGACATATCCCCAGTATATTTGACTAACTTATCAGCTTCCTGCAACCTCACTTGATTGCCAGCCCCTCTGAGAAGATATTTCCTTCCTTTATATCAAAACTCCATAGTTAACTTCCTAAAGTTCATTTTTATATCTCCCAGTGTTAATAACAATTGCACTCCCAACACTACTCCACATGATCCCAAAGGTAGTAGCAAAAAGTTTGCTGAAATTCAGCACCTTGTAACAACCAAGTGATTGTACATATTCTATCTACCATCATGTTCTCATTAGCAGCAACTACTAGTTGAGGTTTAGTAGACTCAACTTTACAACCTAAGTGCTTAACTAGTTCAGGGTCTATGAAATAATGTGAGATACATGTATTAATCAATATGCTTAAAGCCTTCTTTGCATGATAACCAGTGACTTTTAATGTTCTATAACCCAATGAGCCATTCAAAGCATGGATGGAAATCTCCATTTGTTCCACACCTTGAGATGATTCTATTAAGTCCATTCTCTCCTCATGAATTTTTAATTCTTGCCCCTCCGTTGCATAAGATTCTTCCTCTACTTCTTCCACTTCCAATAGGTATAACTGTTTAGAACTGTTACATCTATGGCCTGGTACAAACTTTTTCATTACAGAAATAACATAATTCCTTTGCCCTCTTTTCATTCATATCATCTATGCTTAATTCTCTCTTAGTGACTCCCTTGACATAGCTAGAATTACCAGAATTAGGAGTTGGTAATAGAGCCTTACCATTACTGCTTGGTGTTGTATATCTTCTAGCTACAAGATTTGCTCCATAGGTTTGTTGTTTGGTTGCAGCCAAATAAGCCTCATGCATCCTTGCTATTCTGTACACTTGGGATAGTGTAGTTGGATTAGTCAGCTTCACTGCAATGTTTAGCTCATGCTTCAAACCTCCAATAAATCAACTAATTACATTTTCTTGTGATAACTTCACTCTATTCAAATTTCTTTCAAAAATGGCCTGATATTCCTTCACACTCCCAGTCTGCTTGATCTTTTTAATTTCCTCCATAGGATCATCAAAATCAACACCAAACCTTTCAACCATTGCCACTACATATTCATTCCAAGAGTAGTAGGTTGTAAGTATTGTCTATACCTCATAAATGAGAGATGCCATTGAATTGATTCTCCTTCCAGTTGCAGAGCTGCTACTTCAATCTTTTCCTTAAAGCGTCTACTTTTTCCATAGAGAAATATTGTTCAATTTTGAACGACCATGATCTCAAATCTTCTACATTGAATCGTAGATACTCCATTCTAGACCACCTAGAGAAATTGGAGTTATGATTATTATAACTCGCATGACTTTTCTCTCGATGGGATCTAACTTCAGAAGGTCCATCATCGTCGGTTGCTAGAGCTTTATTCTTCTGATTCTCCCTTGAATTTGCCATCTGCCCTTTCAACTCAATCACTGTTTGATCTAATTGTTTAAGAGCTAAAACTTTCCCAGATATATAGCTCATACATCAGCGATCAATTTTTGCATCAATTCTCGTAGATTTGGGATTTCTTCATTACCACTATCAGTAGCTCTTGCTCCTTTTACCAAGGTTCCAAGGATCGATTGCTCTGATACCAATGTTATACGATTGCAGGAATTTAAGAGAAATTCGAGGACCGTAACTGCTACTCCAGGAATGAATCGAGGCAGTAGTGGAAGTTCAGATTTTCAGAAGAAGAAAAGAGAAGAGAAGAGAAGGAAAGAGTAGAGTTTTAGGAAAATGATGTAATTCTTATTATGCCTTTCAATTGATGTATACAACCTTTATATATAATGATTCATACATTCATTATGTGGCTGGATTCTTCTAATGAAAACAAGTAACATAATTCACTCTTCCACTACTAACTAGTGTAACTAACTTTCCCGCGCCTTAACTAACTTTTGAACTAACTGTTAGTTACTAACTAACTGCTGACTTATTTGCTTCTTCTTTCTTCTATAATCGAGCTCAACCATTAGCATGCTAAAATCATATATCATCTCTCCTCCATGAACTCGTAGATATATGTTATTTGTGGCTTGAATTATTTTCTTGTATTTTTAGGAAACCCATAATCTTAATATGTCACATTGTCCTAATAGATTTGGGAAAGGAAAAATTATAGTACTTGTCAAATTGGAAAACCTTTCTCTTATAGGTTTGGGACTCTTTGGGATCAATATATAGGAGTTGTAGTTAGGGATGTCGTGCACTTTTATTTGATTACTTGGTGATGATGAGAGTAAAAGCACGAAGATTGATATCGCGCAACTATTCAATTTCTTGTTTGTGATAACTGTTTGTTGCACTCTATTTTACCTTAATGATGAATTATATATATTCGATTGTGCTCCCCCTAGCATGTTCCCTCCCTTGCTATTGTATTGCTCAGTATTTCTATTATGTTATGGTACATATGTATATAGAACGACACAGGTTTATGTGAGTGTCTGGTCTTAGGCTTGTCACTACTTCATCGGGATAGGCCAGATACTTACCAAGCACATGGGGTCGGTTGTGCTGATACTACACTTCTGTGTGTTTTTGCACAGGTCCAGGTTTTGAGCAGTAGCAGCAACAGTAGTTCACTAGCAGGATTGTCATACTCTCGAGATTGAGGTAGCTTGCAGACGTCCGCAGGCCCGATGTCTCTTCTTATATTTTCATTATTGTTGTAGTCTCATTGTTTCGAGATAGACGGTTATTATATTTCTTTCAAACCATTATGTGTAGTTATTCTTAGTAGTTCGTGAGTTTGTGACTCCACAACTTGGGTAGAGGATTTATGTCGAGTATTTCATACTTATATTCAGATTTATGAAGTAGACTTCCGCAATTAACGTATTTATTATTATTCTTGTTATTAGATTGGCAACAGGGTAATTGTGTTAATTGAAAAATGCTGAGTAAATTAGCTTGCCTAGTTATCACGAGTAGGCGCCATCACGATCCCGATGGTAGGGAATCTGAATTGTGACAAAAATATTGATCAAGATAATAATGTTGATGCACCTGCCCAACGACCACCATATAGCATTGCAATAGGCAGAGAGAAGATAGTGATAAACCAACCGTAAATATTTGCAAATGTAGTTGATGGGAATCATCTCGGATATGCAAATCCTTGGGATTTGCTTTGGCAGTTGCAGAGACCGTTAAGTTTTATAGCTATCCCGAAGCTATTCCGAATATAGAACCAAATCGATCAAATGGCTAAAGAGATTGAGTCTCTTAACAAGTTGAGGTATTGCCTTGACTTAGTTGATGTGCACGGCAATAGATAGATCCCTTGCGAGGGCTGGGGGCAAGGTAGAGACACGTTGTTCCTGTTGATGAAGATAATTCAAGTCAAGGGGAAGATTTATTATTTGTGACTTGAATTATTTTCTTATAATTTTAGAAAACCCATAATTCTTATAGGTTTAGGAGAACTCGTTGTCCTAACAGATTTGGGAAAGGAACACTTATAGTTCTTGTCAAATAGGAAAACCTTTCTCTTATAGGTTTGGGACTATTTGAAATCTATATATAGGGGTTGTAGTTACGGATTGTAGAGATTGTACTGTGATTTTCTTCTCATTTATATTGGAAAACTCTCTCTGGTTTTTACCCGAGTATTAGGCTTAGCCGAACCTCATTAAATCCTTGTGTTTGATTTTTCTTCTCTATGTACTTTGTGTGTGATTGTGTATTAGTTTACCTATGATATTCCGCAACAATATAACTTATCGTCCATAGTTCCAACAGAAGTAAGATTTCGAAGATTGACCAATGAACCACATAAATTCCTGCATAATGTAGTCCTCTCATTGTTATACAAACCAATACAACAATAATAACCTAAACATCCTTTCTCTCATTCACTTCTAGTTCAAGTACTTGAAACTACCATAGGTCCATCATAATTAACCATTCCAACCTCCTCAAACCTATCTTTCTTGCTACATATCTCATTGCTTTCGCGACGATAGCCGCCTGAAAAATCCCCTGCATCCTATGAATCACTATCCAAAGGGCTGAAACTTGGCAAACACTTGCAGGGATTCAATGTCTTACTATTACAGAACCCCAAATTCCACACAAACCATAAGTTTTACACAGATTCTCTGGATGTGACCAAAACATGTTCCAACATTGTGTTTGTGGGAACCAAGTGAACTATTTAATATGACCAGTAAAATCTACAGTGAACCTAGTTAAAGGAGGTGGCATTCCATTCTCTAATGACACCTCAGAGTATCCAAATGAAGCCATATAGTAAAAGGTGCTTTAAAATTGAATTAATAAAATTAAGGAACAGTCATTTCTGGCACCCCAACAAATGCATTTTAGTCCATTTCCCAGTTGACCAATATGGAGAAGTACCATTATATACAAGAACAATCTCATCCTAACTTGAGGATTGAAGCCTTAGGGAGCACCTTCCTTGTGATGAATCAGTGGAATTTTTCCAAGATGTAAGCCATTTTGTAGCATTCAAGTTCACACTAGGAAGCCAAGTATATGTAGGAAAATCAAAACTTTGCCATACCAAATTACCTTCACTAGAAACAAGAACCAAATTTCCTTGGTCCAAAAGCTTTGTATCACTAACTTTATCCAAATAACTTGTTTCCCTAACAATGGTTCTTGAATCTTCTTAAGAACTAATTTTCCATCTTCAGTAATCTCCAAACTTGCTAAAGATGGATTCTTGATTGGCCTTTCACGGTTTGCAACCCAACATAAGTGGAAGTAGCAAGTGAAGCAAACCAAATTGATGCAAATGAAATGGTTTTAGCTTGCGTAGCATGTACATGAATCTAAATGGGTGTACCTACCCGTTAGGAGTTGGTTATTAACGAATAGAGCGGAAGTTATTAAGTGAGCAGTTTAGTCCCTATAGGTTTCTTAAAGTAAGTTTGATAAATTATAATTAGGTCAATAGATTTATCTTGATTTTACATTTATAGTCCCTGTCAGAAGTAGTTATAATTATACTTGTGTCACTTTGTCATCCCGGTCCCCAAACTTAGCATTTTGCCAATTGGACAAAGTGACAGGGACTATAATTATAACTACCACCTTGTTCCGCCATTGATTTTCCTCCATTTTCAATCTTTGTTCCGCCATTGATTTTCCTCCATTTTCAATCTCTGTTCTGCCATTGATTTTCCTCTATTTTTAATTTTTGTTCCGCCATTAATTTGCCTCCATTTTCATTTTCTATTCCGCCATTAATTTTCCTCCATTAAAGTGAGAGGAAAAATTGGGTTTGGGGAGATAATAATTATTTCCTCTTTTATTTTGCTATGTGGCCATAACAAATGACCTGAAACTTACGTGGTTTAATTTTCTTGACGTGGCAGCTAATGTGGGAGAGATTGAATTACACGCACTGCAACCTCCGGTCATAAGTGGTTATTATATACGTTTTGAAGGAGTATAAGTGTCCAATTGGCAAAATGCTAAGTTTGGGGACCGGGATGACAAAATGGCATAAGTATAAGTGTCATTTAGGCTATTCTACCTTTTTGTTTTGTAGTGGTAGTTGTATCACTTGAAAACCCTTTTAATTATTTTCATCTTATGGTATCAATTGAAAACCCTTTTAATTGTTGCCCTAATTTAACTTCTTAGCTTCTTTTCCTTTTTTCCTTTACTGTTTCATTGCCTCCGTAGACATTAGTGGTATTAGAGCATCTTTTTGGATCTGTGGGAAACCATGGATGGAGAATCAAGTGAGGTCATGGACATGCTACACAAGATATCTACAAATGTGTCTAGCTTCACAGCTCGTCAAGAACAGCTGGAAGCTTTTCAAGTGAAGACCTGCAAGAACCGTGAAGAGGTTGTCAACGACTTTAAAGAAGTGCTTAATGAGGTTATACATGATAGTTGAAGGCCTGAATGCGGCAATGACAAAGATCCACAAGGAGGTGAGTTGTATTCTCCTAGTGATCTTCCTCTCAGTATGGGAGAAATAGCAACTCCCAACTCCATGGGAGGTACTTGTTCAGTTTCATCGAGCGTTTCACTTCCTAGCAGTCCTCCGAACTCAAACATTATACCCCCTGCTCGAAATATTGCTGTTTGGAGTAAATTGGACCTCTTATGGACCTCCGAATCAAACACAACTGAACTCTAGCCAACATAACAATGAGAACCTAGCCTGCAATGTTAGGCACACAAGGAGTCCTTACTCTCCTCAGCCCATTACCTTACAATCTCCATGTTATCTTCCTCGTGAAGCTAATAGAAATCATTGTTCTCAACCTTATCAGCAGTCTAACACCCCTAATCGAATTCTTACAACCCCTATAATCAACCATCACACTACTCTTTAGCCTACCAAGTATTAAAATCACATGTAACCCTACCTATATACCACCAAGTTCCTTGTGACCCACTTCTTAACCTACCCAAAACACACCTAGAAACAACCCATGGCAAGCTGCCACTCATCCATCAAATACTTCTTATGTTGAAATCACCATTGTTAAGGTAAATTTCTTCAGCTAAGAAGAGAAGAAGAAGAAACTGTGTAAGGAAAGAGAGAGACGGTTATTTTCGATACTCTCCAAAGTGTATACACACATACACCTTTTCTAACCACTTAACCCACCTAATATATACACACGTGTATATATATATATTTACACTTTAACTACTAATTAACTAACTAATCTAACAAAAGTAATTAGCTAACTAAACAACTATTATTTCAGTACTTCAACACCCCCCTTCAAGCTAGATGGTGTGAAAATATTCAACACCCATAGCTTGGATAACAAATGATAGTGTTGCATGCTTCCAAGTCCTTTTGTCAAGATATCTGCCTCTTGTTCTTCTGTTGGTACATACTCAGGATGTACCATCCCTTGTTGTACTTTTTCCCTTATGAAGTGACAATCAATCTCTATGTGCTTTGTTCTTTCATGAAAAACAGGATTGCTAGCTATCTGCATTGCTGCCTTACTGTCTGTGTATAGTTGAATTGGAACATCAATGTCAATCTCCAGTTCTTTGAATAAGCCTAACAACCATATTAGTTCAGCTACTGTTAGAGCCATACTTCTGTATTCTGATTCTGCTGAACTTCTTGCTACTGTATTCTGCTTCTTTGACTTCCAAGCTAATAAAGAATTTCCCAATTTTACCAAGTATCCTGTCACTGATTTCCTTGAGTTTGGACAACTTGCCCAGTCTGCATCACAAAATGCTTTTAAGACTGTGCTCTTTTCTGCACTCATCAAAATTCCTAATCCTGGTTCATTCTTTATATACTTCACAACTCTGTATGTTGCTTCAAGATGTGATTTTTTGGGTGATTGCATAAATTGACTCAATGTTTGCACACTATAAGCTATGTCTGGTCTTGTTAAAGTCAAGTAAAGTAGCTTCCCAATCAGCCTTTGATATTCTCTTACATCTTCTAATGCTGTATCATCATTGAGTTCACAGTGTTGATCATACTCAATAGTAGTGAGTCTTTTATTCTGTTCCATTGGAGTTAATGCAGGCTTAGAACCTGATAATCCCAATTCTGTAATCAGCTCCAGTGCATACTTCCTCTGACAGAGTAGAATTCCTTGTTGTGATCTACAAACTTCTATTCCTAGAAAATACCTCAGATTTCCTAGGTCCTTCATTTTGAAGTTACTGTGTAGAATATTTTTGGCTTCTCTGATAAGATCAACATCATCTCCTGTGATCAGAAGATCATCCACATATACAAGTATAATGACTTGTCTATTATGTTTCTTCAAGATGAATAAAGAATGATCATGTTTACTCTGCTGAAAACCAGCCTGCATTAAAGCATTGGAAAGTTTGAGATTCCATTGCCTAGATGCCTGCTTTAATCCATATAAGGATTTGAGTAGTCTGCATCCTGTATTCCCCCCTTGACCATCAAATCCAGGAGGTAACTGCATATATACTTCTTCTTCAAGATCACCTTGAAGAAAGGCATTATGAACATCCATCTGAAACAATGGCCATTGATTCATAGCTGCCAAGGCAATAATAGTCCTGATAGTGATCATCTTCACCACAGGAGAGAAAGTTTCCTGGTAATCCAATCCCTCTTGTTGATTGTAACCTTTGGCCACAAGCCTAGCCTTGTATCTTTCTATAGTTCCATCTGACCTATATTTGATTTTATATACCCATTTGCAGCCAATGGGAATCTTTCCTTTAGGAATAGTAACCACTTCCCAAGTGTGATTACTGACTAGTGCATCTATCTCAGATTTCATAGCATCTATCCACTTCTGATCCTTCATAGCCTGCTGATATGTAGCAGGTTCACCCTCTGATGACATTGTAGTAAGATAGCTATGATAATTATTGCCAAGTGAGTCATAACCCAAATAGTTAGACAAAGGATACTGACACATAGAAGATGAAGGCTTCATAGTAGGACATATGTAATCTTTAGCCCATACTGGTGGTTTGGACCCTCTACTGGTTCTTCTTGGCTGAATATGTGAAGTTGCTTCATCATTGATCTCTGTGACTTGATCTCCCTCTAAGTTATTGATAGGCAAATCAACTAATTGAGGTATAGCATCATCATGTTCAGCAATATTCTGCAACTCCTGAGTAATCTGCAACTCCTGAGCATGATTGTTAAATCCTGTGGCATAGTGTCTGTGTTCTTCATGAAATAATGGAAGTGTCTTCCCTTCTTTGATCAGCATAAAAGGAAATACATCTTCTCTAAAAGTGACATCTCTACTAATGAAGAATTTTTTATCTTTAAGATTATACAGTCTGTATCCCTTCTGAGAAGTAGAATACCCCATATGAACTGCTGCTATTGCTCTAGGTAGAAACTTATCATGTTCTGTAATTGCTGTAGCATAACAAAGACATCCCATAACCCTTAGATGCATCAGTGAAGGAGGTGACTTATGAAAGACTTCAAATGGTGATTTTCCACCTAGCACAGAAGAAGGAAGTCTATTAATCAAATACACAGCAGTCAAAACACAATCTCCCCAGAAATGAAGTGGTATGCCTGCTTGAAATCTCAATGCTCTTGCCACTTCTAGTATATGCCTGTGTCTCCTTTCCACTACTCCATTCTGTTGGGGAGTATGTGGACAACTACTTTGATGTAATATTCCATTATCTGATAGAAAACTTGTGCATTCAGAACTAAAGAATTCAGCTCCATTATCAGTTCTAAGGCATTTAACAGCATGATTGAATTGCACATTCACCATTTTGATAAAGGATTTCAAAATCATAAGAGTATCACTTTTCAACTTCATTAAGAAAACCCAAATCATCTTAGAATGATCATCCACCAGAGTTAGAAAGTATCTGTTTCCATTAGATGTAGGTACCTTGTAAGGCCCCCAAATGTCTACATGTACTAGTTGAAATATTACTGCTGCTCTAGTAATACTAATAGGAAATGGCTTTCTAGTTTGTCTTGCAAGTGGACATACAGTACATTTATTGAAGTTACAATCTGCAGACAACTTGTGCTTCAGAAATGTCAAATGCTTCATCACTCTTGCTGGTACATGTCCTAATCTCTTGTGCCATATATTGTTGTCCAGTGTAACATCCTCTGCTAAACAACCTCTAACCTGTTGTTTGAATTCATTTGTGCATGATCCACTTGGTAACAACAAGTAGAGGCCACCCTTTTCCTTACCAATCCCCTTCACCTTCCCAGTGCATAGGTCCTGGAATACACAAAATGATGGAAAGAAGAGTGCTGAGCAAAACAACTCCTTGGTCAGTTTTGAAACTGACAATAGATTGTACTTGAAGTCAGGAACATATAGAACATCTTGAATTAGCTCACCATCAGTGATCTTACACTTTCCTTGATACATGACTGATACTGTCTTGCCATTTGGTAAATGAATATTACCTCTTTTGATGTTAGGCAGTTTAGTTATATCATTCAACATCTTAATATTTGATGTCATATGATTTGTTGCTCCAGTATCTATAATCCAAGGAGTATCACATTTTTGAGTCAAATGGGAATCAGTGTTACCTGCCATATTGACTGCAAAATCTTCTCCTTTGTCCTGATTCAAAAGCTTTATTATTTGGTTGTACTGTTCATCAGTGAAATAATTGTGCATTCCCTGCTTCTCCATATTGAATTCTGCATTTGTGGTACTTGAAGATCCAACTTCCTTAGCATGAATTCCATCATCTACAACTGCATTAGCTTGCCTGTACTCTTGCCTTTTCTTTCCCTTGAAACCAGGTGGATATCCCACCAACTTATAACAAGTATCTTTAGTATGACCCTTCATTCTACAATACTCACAGTACAAATTCCCATATCTTTTGAATTTCTGTGGATTATCTCTTGAACTCATTAAAGCAGTAGAATCATTTGCCTCATTCACAGGTGTATAGTTCATATGGATCTTCCTCTGATTTTCCTCATTGATTAACATAGCATATGCACGACTCACACTTGGTGATGGTGACATAAGTAACATCTGACTTCTAATGGCATTAAAGCTATCATTTAATCCCATTAAAAACTGGAAAAAATTTTGCTATTCTAAGTGTGCTATGAAAGCTCTAGTTTCAGGAATCACAGGCAAACTAGGAGTAAATGCATTGTATTCATCCCACAGCAGCTTAAGCCTAGAATGATAAGCAGAAATACTAGAAGTACCTTGAGCAATTGTAGCTATTTCACGCTGAAGATTATAAATTCTCGATCCATTGATTTTGTCAAAACGATCCTGTAAATCAGTCCAGACCTCATGAGCATTATTGGCATACACAATTCCATTTACCAATTCCGGCGAGACAGTATTCATAATCCATGTTAACACTGTAGCATTAACACGCTCCCATTCTTCACCTAAATCGTCAGTGAATTGATCTTTAGTGCATGTACCATCTATGAACCCTAGCTTCCTCTTAGCTCTCAATGCAATCTTCATTGCTCTGCTCCAGACTGAATAATTCTCGTTCCCAGTCAGTCGAACGGAAATTATTACATTTCCTGGTGCATCTGAAGGTTGCAAATACAAAGGATGCCTCGGATTGTCAATATTCACTTCCGCCATTGTTGACCTTCCTTAAACACAGCAATTCGAAGAGATTCCTCTACAATTTCGTAGACCTACTCTCGAATTCAATTCTCTCAACTCCGATCGATTCTCTCAGCTCTGATACCATGTTGAAATCACCATTGTTAAGGTAAATTTCTTCAGCTAAGAAGAGAAGAAGAAGAAACTGTGTAAGGAAAGAGAGAGACGGTTATTTTCGATACTCTCCAAAGTGTATACACACATACACCTTTTCTAACCACTTAACCCACCTAATATATACACACGTGTATATATATATATATTTACACTTTAACTACTAATTAACTAACTAATCTAACAAAAGTAATTAGCTAACTAAACAACTATTATTTCAGTACTTCAACATCTTACCAACACTTCCATTTACTAAGTATGTTAAGGTTTAATTTCCAAGGTTAATGGTGAAAACTTGAGGAAATGGCTGTATAAAGTGGATCAATTCTTCTCTGAGGAAGATATTACTATACAACAGAAGTTGAAATTAATGTCTATGCACTTTGAAGGTGATGCCCTACAATGAAAGTTATGAATATACTATTCCGTATCCATGTTTGATTCATACCTCTACCCAATTTGCTGAAAACTCACGAAATGGCATCCGGTAAAGCCTTACATCTCCTTCAGTAGTGTAGACTGCAAGCAAACAACTATATAAAGCAGAAACATTGTTATTCATATTAGTATTGAGAAAGGCCAAAGGTCATTAACTGATGTGTTTCATTGATCATACCGGTTTGACTCAAAAGTTATCGGTTACTTTTTGAGCTAAAAACAATTAAAGAATATATGAGAGGGTAAATCAGAATCAATGGTAATATATCCAAAAATAGATGTTTGGATTCGTATAAAGATTGTTCTTATAAAATTGTAATGGACTTTGATAAAGTGTTAAAGCTAGTTAGTAACAGAGAGATGAAATAGAGAGAGAATGATAGATAGAGAGAGAGTTGTACTATTAATGACTAATAACACTTGCTTTACAAATGAGAGAGACCCTTCCTTATATAGAAGGAAGGTCCCCTCGCCAATATATTACATCATTTCAGAGCTACTATTATTACAATAACGACATAGGGTGGGGGGTGGGGGGTGGGGGGGAAGTCGGGGCGTCTGTACGCGCAAGTTTGTCGATACGCCTCTATGGTCGGGGCGTACCCCTTTCGTTATATGGGCGTAAGAGAGGATACCGTTCGATGTCTACGATCGTATAAGGATACGTGCTCGACCAGCATTGCATCCGATTCGACCCCATACAGTTAGTCACTCCGCCTATTGGAGATGTATTCGGCATATATCTGAAATGGGTGGATAAAGTCGACCCGCACTGGGTCTATCCGCATATGCACACGTGGCATGTTCTTCTGAACCGTCATTTGTTGACGGCATGCATCATAATTATGGTTACTCCCGAGGTAGGCTAAAAAGGTTATTTGGCGTTTCGATTTCCCGCCTCTTTTCTGGTGCAAACCTCTTCGAATCACGTGTACTGGCTTGTTATAAATAGTGAGAGGTTTCAAGACTTTCTATTCTTTGGATCATCAAAAGGTTCTTTTATACTCCTGTCTCTCGTTTTTTATTGATAGAACTACATCTTTTTGCGTTGACCTCGTGTTTCGTTGTTATACCTTTAAAATAAAGATTTTTAAAAATGGCTAAGGGTGGTCGCCATCGTAGGACAGACGAGGGTGAAGCTACTTCCAGGGTTTCCCGGCCATCAGGTGGTGGCAAGAAGCCTCGTAAAACACTTGTCCCCCTTTCTGTGGATAATCTGCTTCCCCGCGAACTATACGTTCGGAGGGATTTCCCAACAAAGGGGGCTACTCCTGCATGCGAGAGGTCCACTTTTACCGAACCTCTCTTACACGAACTCCGGGCATCTTGTCAGATTCCGGAGGTGGCTGTTATGCAGATGGCTGGAAGGGACCTAGCCAACGTACATAGGCCTGGGTTCTGCGCCTTCTACGAGTACCCCTTCATAATGGGGTGTAGCCTTCCCATTTATCCATTGGCGGAAGAGCTTTGCCGGTTCTACAACATATGTCCGGCTCAGCTTACCCCTTACACATGGAAAATATGCCGTATCTTGATGACCTATGCCGAGAGGGCCGGCTTAGACATCACGGTATACCATATGCTGCAGCTGTTTAGTCCCGGATTTATGAGAGGGACGATGCTCCAACTGAAGAATCGAGGGACGAAGGGCCTAGTCGTCGAGATGGATGACAAACCTAATCGTCAGTTCTGGCTGAAGTATTTCTTCGTCAGAAACTCAAATTTGGTATCGAACCCAGCCAGATTTCTTGAGGCATGGAATGCCAAATGTAAGTGTTATCCTTTACATTTATTTTCTTTATGCTTGTTCGACCTTTCGTCGTCTCACTATGTTATATAGATGCAGTGAGGGTGCGTATACCCCAGTCCGTACCGGACATAAAAGCTTGGGTGGGGCGGCTGATCCCACTCGTAGAGGAATGCAGGACGTGGGCTATCTTTACTACAAAATATGGTCTCTCAGGTATTGTAGTGGTTCCGAATTTGGCGAACTCATATCCTATTTAGATGTTATGTTTTCTGATACGTTCTTATAACCGTGTTGGCAGCCCGGAGTGCACCGTGGAGGAGGAGATGTCGTGCTGCCTATTCCTCGTCAACGGATTTCGAACACGTGCTTCACGTGAGAGAGAGCACCCACGAGGTCGTTCATACTGAGGGTGATCGAGCAGATGTGGGAGCGTCTGGCAATGATGTTGCCGATGCCGCTCATTCAGAGGATGAAACCGCAATTCAGGAACTGGTCTTTGCGGACGTTCCCAGGACTTCTTGTCCCATAGTTGAGCCGGTGGATGACCCGGCGTCCAGGGTAGACTCTTTTCCTCCACCTCTTCCTGTCGGAGAGGACGCTTCAGCGGACAACGAGCCATTGGAGCAAAAGAGGCACCGACTACTCCATGAAAAAGGGGTGGTCGTGGAACAGAGGGAGGCGATTACTCGCTGCCCCGAGTCGAGACCAGTTTTTATGGGCGACGCCATCCGATCGGAGAGGGTGACCCTCTTAAGGGAGGTTGCGGGAAGTACCGCTCCCCCCGCGTGTTGAGGATGACAGCGTGCCGGCTATTGCCGGCGAGGCTATGGACGAGGAGGGGGCTGCTTCTGGACAGGCTCCTACCTCCGCGGACGTGCCGCAGCAAGATTACGCCCGGGTGGATATGACGATGATAGGTCCCACCCGTCGGCTCATGATCCCTATGGGATACAATTTGCTGCTGGAAAGAGAGCAGGTTGCGGTGGTTATGTCCTTGCTATGTGGGGCTGCCGAGGCGGAATCTTTGAAGGTCGTGCGTGATAGAGATCTATCTCGTCGAGTCACCGACGCTGCCTTACAGGTATGACTTGGCCGTTGCTTTTCATAGTTCTCTTATGAGCCCTGAGGTATTATGTTGTTTTGACTTATGTATTTTCTTTACCTTTTTCACACACCCTCATCTTGGAGGTGCAGCGGGGCCGGAGGAAGCAGAAGAAGAATGTCGCCCTCAAAAAAGCGTCGAAGAAGTATTGGGAGGCCCGGAATAAGAACCTGACGTTGCGGACATCTATACCTAAGACCCTCAATTTTAATTTTTTCGTGAGGGCTTGAAGCTGGCAAATGATCAGTTGCGGGAGCATACAGCCCAGTTGGAGAGGGAGGACGCGGACTTAATGGTTGTTGTGTCCCGAAACACCAAATTGGAGAGTCTTCTCCAGCAGCGGGAGGGAGAGCTGGACCTGGGCCGTGTGGCAATAGCGGAGGTGGCGGAGTTGCGTGCCAGGGTTGATGCCCTTACCGTTGAGCTCAGGACCGCAACGGCTGAGGTGGCTGCCCCTCAGCAGGCGAAGACTGTTGCTCCAGCTGGAGATACATCTCGTGAGGCTCACGAAATGCTTGTATACGCTGAGGTGAGACAGACTATTTTTTAGGATTGGCCGTCGGTAGAGCCACTGAGGCGAAGGTTGAAGCTTAGCGTCACCTCGTTAGGGTCGCACGTGAGGCTTGTGGGTATGACCCCGACTCTCCGGACAAAATAGGCGGTTCCTTTGCGGAGGTGGACCAGTTGGGCATCGGGTCTTGGATTGATAGGGTGTTTCGGGATGAAGGTGACGGGGACCACGATAACGGTGCAACCGATGCGGAGGAAGGTGATGGGGGCCATGGCGGTTAGATAGGATTTTTTCTCTTTTTGTAATCGAGACTATCTTGTAACCTTGTAATTTATTAATATGATTTTTGATGACTTCATGGGAACTGCTTGTGTTTTTGTATTTTCTTGTGCAACTTCTGTGTTGTGCGTGGTGTGGCCTTTTATTTATCGTAGTCTTTCCGTAAGATGTTAGGGCCTTAACCTTTTATGCTTATATCGAAGGTGATCGTAGTCTCTCCTTACGTCGTCAAGGCCTTAGCCTTTTTCGTTTGTGTGTAGCCATCGCTTTTCGTTTGTCGAGGATGACCGTGGTCTTTCCTTACTTGCTAGGGCCTTAGCCTTTTGCGTTTATTGGAGGTGACCGTAATCTATCCTTAGCCATCAGGGCCTTAGCCTTTTGCTTATATGGGTGGCCGTAGCCATTCATTTTTCGAGGATGGGCGTGGTCTTTCCTTACGCCATCAGGGCCTTAGCCCTTTACTTATATGGGTGGCCGTAGCCTTTCGTTTGTCGAGGATGATCGTGGTCTTTCCTTACGTCGCTAGGGCCTTAGCCTTTAGTATATTGGAGGCGACCGTGGTCTCTCCTTACGCCGTCACGGCCTTAGCCCTTTGCTTATATGGGTGGTCGTAGCCTTTCGTACTTTGGAGATGGCCGTAACCTTTCATACTTTGGAGATGGCCATATCCTTTAATACATTAGAGATGGTCGTGGCCTTTCATACATTGGAGATGGTCGTAGCCTTTCATACATTGGAGATGGCGGTAGCCTTTCATACATTGGAGATGGCCGTAGCCTTTCATACATTGGTTATGGTCATAGCCTTTCTTACTTTTGAGATGGCCGTAGCCTTTCATACATTGGAGATTGCCGTAGCCTTTCATACATTGGAGATGGCCGTAGCCTTTCATACATTGGAGATGGTCGTAGCCTTTCATACATTGGAGATAGATGTAGCCTTTCATACATTGGAGATGGCTGTAGCCTTTCATACATTGGAGATGGTCGTATCCCTAGTCCCTGTGATACGCCATTCGTGCCGATCGCCGGTACACTTGGGGTATCAGATTTAAACTTCTAAACATTTCCGAGTAACTCTTTCGTCGCCTTATTAAAAACCTCTCCGAGAAAACCCAATTGGGACAAAACTCGAATGAGGGAAAAAGAGTGCGACTTGGGGATACTCTTTAGAAATGGAAATGTTTGAGGTGGGAGATGTTCCATTTCTTTTGGAGCGTCTTCCCGTTCATGGTTTCCAACTTGAAGGAGCCTTTGTCTGCTGCTGTGGTGATTTTGTAGGGTCCATCCCAATTGGTGCCTTACTTTCCTTCGTTAAGGTCTTTGGATGCCAATGTCTTGGCCTTTAACACATAGTTGCTTACCTTGAGTGGCCGGATTTTTGCTCTCTTGTTGTAGTATCTCTCAATCTGCTGTTTTTGGGCCACTAGCCTAATATGGGCCATTTCCCTTCTTTCTTCGGCTTCATCTAGATCTTGTAGTCAGTTTGCGTCGTTCTCTTCTCTTCTTGTGTGCGAGTACCTTAGGCTTGGTTCTTCGACTTCGACCGGTATAATGGCATCAGTCCTGTAGACCAATGAGTAAGGAGTTTCTCCTGTGGAGGGTTTGAGGGTAGTTATGTGTGCCCATAGTACTTCTGGCAGTAGCTCGTGCCACAATCCTTTAGCGTCTTCGAGTTTTTTCTTCAAAAGGTTTAGTATGGTTTTGTTGGATGACTCTGCCTGGCCGTTGGCAGTTGGATGATATGGTGTTGAAAGTATTCTTTTGATGCGCCATTTGTCGAGGAAGTCAGTTGTTTTTTGTCCTATGAACTGTCGTCCATTATCGCAAGTTATTTCTTTGGGGATGCCGAAGCGACATATGATGTTCTTCCAGATGAAGGTGATGATCTCTTGCTTGCGGATCTCGGTGTAGGCTCCTGCTTCCACCCACTTAGAGAAATAGTCAGTTAAAACTAATAAGAAGCATACCTTTCCTCGTCCGACGGGTAGTGGTCCGACGATGTCCATTCCCCATTTGATGAAGGGCCATGGTGATGTGACCGAGTGGAGGGGTTCCCTTGGCTGATGTATCAGAGGGGCGAACTTTTGACATTTTTCGCATTGGCGAACGTGTTCTGCCGCGTCCTTTTCATGGTGGGCCAGTAGTACCCAACCCGTTTTAGACATCGCACGAGTGCTCGGTTGCTTGTATGAGCGCCGCAATGACCTTCGTGGACTTCTTCCAACACTGGCGTCGTCTGGTTGGGGCCTAGGCACTTAGCCAGGTGCCCTCCAAAAGTCCTTTTGTATAGGTCATTGTTTACCAAACAGTACCTCGCTGCTTGTGTGCGAAGCTTTCTTGCTTCTTTTTTGTTGTGTGGTAGGTTTCCATCCTGCAAATATGATACAAATTGATTATGCCAGTCCCAAGTCAGATGTAGGGAGAGTACCTCGGTGTGGTCGATCGCGGAGTGTAGGAGGGTGACGGTGCTTTCTTTATTCAGGTTGGTGGCGGCTGCTGCCAGTTTAGCCAGTCCGTCTGCTTCAGCATTGTGCAACCTACGAACTTGCTCAATGCGACATTTGACGAGCTAGGCTATTAGTTTGCAGATCTCTGTTCGGTATTTTTGCAGTCTCTGTTCCTTGACTTAATAAGTCCGGTGACTTGATTTACCACAAGTTGCAAGTCGCAATGTAGGACCAGTCGGCGAGCTCCGTACCTGATGGATAATTTTATACCTGCAATAATGGCTTCATATTCTGCCTCGTTGTTAGTCATCTTGGGACATCGTATGGACTGGCGAATGACTTTGCCCGTGGGAACTTCAAGGACAAGTACCAATCCTGATCCCGAGGCGTTTGCGGCCCCAACGGTGTGAAGGATCCAGGGGTCAGTGTTTGAAGCGGCTTGCAGGGCTTCCTTCTCCACCTCTAGTGAGATTTTGACACTGAAGTCGGCCACGAAGTCAGCGAGGACTTGTGACTTGATGGCGGTTCTGGGGATAAAAGTGATGTCGTGCTCGCTGAGCTCTATGGCCCATCCAACGAGACGACCCGATAGTTCGGGCTTGTGCAGGATGCTCCTCAGAGGGAATGTGGTAACTACTCTGATGGGGTGGCACTGGAAGTAGGGTCTTAGCTTTCTGGAAGTCGTGACCGGTGCCAAAGCCAATTTCTCGAGGTGCGGGTACCGAGTTTCGGCATCTACTAGGGTTTTGCTAATGTAATAGATAGGTGACTGCGTACCTTTTTCTTCACGAACCAATACCGCGCTGACCGCAACCTCTGATACGGCTAGATATGTTAGTAGAGGCTCACCGGGCTTTACTTTTGACAGCAATGGTGGCGACGACAAATATGCCTTCAGTTCTTGCAGGGCTTTGACGCATTCATCATTTCAGTGGAATTCATAGTCTTTTATCAATACGCTGAAGAATTTGTGGCATCTGTCAGAGGATCGGGAGATGAAGCGGAGAGGGCGGCTATTCGACCTGTCAATTTTTGGACCAGTTTCTTGTTGTTGAGTGTTTTGGGTATTGAGGCGATTGCCTTGATCTGATCGGGGTTGACTTTGATCCCACTTTGGGATACGAGAAAGCCAAGGAACTTTCCTGACGCTACACCGAAGGCGCATTTCTCGGGATTCAGCTTCATTCCGTATTTGTTTAGTATCTCGAAGGCCTCTCGCAAGTGGTCGATATGATCCTCCTTCCTTGCCGACTTCACTAGCATGTCGTCGATGTAAACCTCTATGATTTTCCCAAGTTTCTGCTTGAACATCTTAGTGACCAGCCTTTGGTAAGTAGCTGTGAGCACGTGATTTTTGCCTAACATGAATTACTCCCACAGTATTTTGTGAATTTTTGTGTTACTTTTGGTATTTGTTTGAATTCGTATGAGCGTGATTATATGTGTTTAAATTAATAAAAAATACAAAAATATGTCGTGCTTACGTTTCTTATCTAGCTTTGAAATTAGGAGTAATTAATTTTATCTTACAAAAATGAAAAACATAAAAAATAATAATGTAGTCTTGCACTTTTAAACATTTAATGTCCAAATTGTGTGACTTCATTTTAAATTACTATTTGATTGCATGGTGATTGTTATTTGAGAGTTAATTAGCACTTTTATAAATTAATTTGGTTCTATAGGTTAATTTGAGTTGGTTAAAATTGTTTTAGTTTTAATTAATTGTTAAATAAAAAGGGGGGGAAACAAAATAATAAGGAAATCAGACCAGGCTGAATTTTCAATGAAGCCCAAGCGAAACAACCAGGCCCAAACCACTGGATCAGCCCACCCTCACCTTGGATCGGTCTGAGCCGTTCAGATCATTTGATCCAACGGTCACCAATCGCCCCTGTACCCCGACCCGTATCCACACAAGAAAAAACCCGCCCGGTCCAAGACCTACCCAAACGACATCGTTTCGTTAAGTGGGTGGATCCAAACCGTCGATCTAAATTGATCCAACGGCCTAGATCCAATCCCACGCTTAGTATATATTCCTAAAACCTACCCCGCCCCCTCAGAACCCCCCCCTCCCTTCGTCTCTCAGAAGCCTCACAGCCCAGACCTCACCCCGCCGTCCTCCGCCGCCTGAAATCGCCTACGGCGGCGGACGGTGGCCAAACACCACCAAATTAACACCATAGACTCCCCTCACTTCCCTCTATACGAATCCGGCGTTGGTTAGCTTCGAATGTTACTCGAACGCTTCGAATATCAATTCGAAGTTCGTTGGAATTTGAAAATTCATCCCAAACCACTTCAAAATCATACCATAACCTCCCCTCACCTCCCTCATACCCCCACTAACCACGGCTTGGTTCGAATCTGACCAGAACCCCTCAAACCCCAATTCGAACCTCAAGAACCCTAGAAATCTAATTAGGGATTCGGGGTCCAAAAGCGAAACAAATTGGGGTCTAATAGACCTTAATGGAGATGTTTTCAGTTGAAAACATTTCGATTAAGTTCCGTTAGACTCCAAAATCTAAATGGGAGCCAAATTCGAGATTGGTCCGGGGTCGTTCGAGCTATGGTTTCGTCTTATATGGTATTTCTATTCTTCTTTCTTCATATTTAATGTTGTTTAATCATGTCAATTGTTTGCCCTTTGTTTCTTTGTTTTTAGCTCTCTGCTTTGTTCTTCATCTCCCAAGACCTTTTATTTGGTCAATTATTCGTCTATATCATTTGTTTGATTGCGTATATGTTCAAATGCGTATTCGTTTCGATTAGCGTCGTCGAATACTTGGTTTTCATTTTGGCCGAGATTGTAGAATCACTGTTTTATCGATAAATTTGTTATCATTGTTATGTGTTGATTGAATGTCGTCGCTTAATTTCGTAGATTTTACCATACTAGATAATGTTAGCACGGTTGGAATAGATTGTTCACCACCCTGTCTGCCCGTATGCAAGTCACCATTAGGTTTGTTGTCTGTTGGATTCTGGAATGTAGTATTATAGTTGGATTAAGTCCATTTGTTTAATCTCTCACCCATAAGACAGCCTAGTGGAGCCTGCTATCACAGCAGGACACTCCACCAGGTTTTGTACTTCACATTTTTTAATTAAAGCCCATACTTAGGCAGAACTTAGTGGCTGAAACAGAGGGAGCAATAGGACTGGCAGGGCATGGTTTGGCAGAGAGAAGAGTGGGCAAGGGTTAGTTAATTGGGCAGGCCTTCAGGAGGGGTTGGGGTTTTTAGCTATAAATATAGCATTAAGCTGAAACAGTAAAGGGAGATAAAAGAAGATAGAGAGAAATATTCCTACACACACCGACACACATACAAATATATAGATAGAGAGAGCTGGGAAGTTAAAAAAGAAAAGGGGAGGGAAAACGATATTGAAACCAAAAAATACAGAGAGAACAAGAAGGATAGACTGAAGTTACTGTTTCATTGGTGGTAGTGGTTACTGTTTCGTCTGTTGTGGTTGCTGCAGTCCTGTTGTCATTTTTTGCTACTGCTTTGGTTCTGCTTTGCTGGTGTGGCTTTGTTGCTGTGATTGCATCTTGGCTACTGCTGTGGTCTATCTTTTGGTTGTTGCTTGGTGCTGGTTGTTGGTTATTACTGGGTTTGCTGTTTGCTGTGGTGTATTGTTGTTGTTGGTTCACTGCTGCTGTTGTTGCTATTACTGCCTAGCTGATACCGTAGCCTTTCATCTTTGACAATTTCCAGGTACACGTTTGTAAACTCATGCTTTACGGGAGTAAATTGAAGTGACGATTCCCCCTTTTGTGGATCTCTTTCAACTTCACTGTTTTCATTTGCAAACCGATATCAATTTAAGAAATATGTTATGAAGTTCGTACTTTATAGTATCATAGTGATTTGAGTTAAGTCCGGATGAATGTGTAATTAGTTTTTCGTTATTTCTAACAATGGGTTTGGACTGTAACGCTAATGAATTTTCAGAACTTTAGATAATTTTGGTTCTGTTTCATGTTAGTAATAGATTCTTATGTTTAGTAGTATGTAGCTAACAATCAAAGAGTTAGTAGCTTTGGTTTAACGATTGTTAATATAATAGAGTGAGCATTCATTTGAAGGTTTAGTATACTTCTATTATGATAATGAAAAAACAGAGGTTCAATTGTTATTAAGGAAGATAATTTACAGCTAGGTTTTTGCAAAATACAATAAGTAATCCATGAATTAGGCCATGAAGAGTTTGGTATGTGATAGGCTCAATCAGTTAGAGCAAAAGTGATTATGGGCTTCGCCTTTATTTCGAGACCACAACACCCTCACTGCGTATAAGACAATGGATTATGTGGAAAAATAATCAATCAAAAAATGTTAGTTTGATGTATCTAGTTCGGAATTTACTAGGTTACTTGAGTAAATAACATCGCTTTAAATAGCAATTTGAATAAAACTAGTAACTAATGTTAGTGATGAACGTTAGCATGAAGTTCAAAATGACTTTTGTATTACACATAGTTAACTCCATCGGCTCAATACTGTCGGTTTAAATTAATTAGAGAATGGTTAGTTTGTTCTGATATTTTGTCAAATTCGCATGCTATTTATAATTTTAGTTTTAGTACTATTCGCTTGTAGAATAAGGCATAAAACAATTTCCCTTATGCAAGCTCGAGTGCAATTTCCGTTCACATTGATCTAATAACTAATAAGAGGTCCGAGCTTATAAACGTGCAATAAATTAGGACCTTTTCTCTTTTATTTAGAGACGAACTTAATAGAAAAATGTAGTCACTTTAGGATTGTCCTTTTAAAATAAACGAGACGAGCCTCGCCAAAAATACACAATTGTGGGGCCCTCGAATAATTGTCATGAAAACTTAGACTTGGAAGGACCGTCTAGTGAATTTCACGGTCCTTTTCCCAAAGTTAAATAGACGATAGACTCTTTAGGCACGACTTGAAATAAAATTACTTTCCTGAATACGGGTGTGCATTTATGTGACCCAAATCTTACTCTCGGCGAAATTGAAATACATTAGAGTCGTAGGTGTACTGGTTACGGTGCGGCTCGAAATATGTTTTCGTAACGTCGCAATTCTTCTAAAAAATAAGAGCGGAGCATCAAAAGCACATAGTTAAAATATATAAAAGAATCAGATAGAAACAAAAATTGCAATTGAGCGACCGTGCTAAAACCACGGAATCCGGGAGTGCCTAACACCTTCTCCCGGTTAACAGAATTCCTTATCCAGGTTTCTAGTTTCGTAGACTATATTACAAAGTCATAAATTTCCTCGGTTCAGGATCAAACCAGTGACTTGGGACACCATTATTTTCCCAAGTGGCGACTCTGAATTAAACAAATAAATCCCGTTTCGATTGTCCTTTAATTGGAAAAACTCCTCGTGCCCTCGCGGGTGCGCCAAAAGGAGGTGTGACAGCTCTGGCGACTCTGCTGGGGACGATACCACTGAACTTCGGTTCGGGGTCTAAGAACTCGAGCTCATTTAAATTGTTGTTTTGTCTATATCTGATTTTATTACATGTTTAATTAATGTGCTACATGTCTACCGCTTTAATATTAGTTGCACTGTATATACAAACTGCTATATGTTTACCGCTTTGATATTGCGTGAACTGTATATAAAACTGTGCCGAAAACCCGTCTCTTCTTACCCCCGGGGATGTGCTTACTGGTTGAGACTCCCCTTTCCGTTAGTGTCAATACCAAAATAAGAAAAGAGGCAGGATAAGTTACAAAGCCGGACGATCCCGCGGGTCCCCGGTACGTAGCTCCCTCCTCAAATCCGAGTCGTCTGCTCGGGTACACGGTCTAGTACCATTGAAAAGCATCAGGATATTGAGCCTAGATTCAGGACGTTTATTTGCATCATCTCTGACTTAGGGGACTCAACACAGTGGTTGGGTCCGTCTAGGACAGGTAACCCGAAAGGAAAGACCATCTTGCCATATCATATTTGTTGTGAGCATTTATTTAGACTGGCATGCTGACCGGGTTCCTTTAAATACCGAAGAAAAACGGAAAAAGAAAAAAAAAACACAAAAGGAAATAGTATGGGGAAGTAAATATTTTTTCAGAAAAATACAAAAATATGTTTTACCAACAAGTCAATAAATTTAGTTTGCCAATAAAAGACGGCAGAAGGTTGACTTTGCCAACAAAATGGTTTTTTGACAAAATGTGTTTTCTTTGACAGTCAATAAAGGAAAGATAGTTGTTTTGACTGACCGAACTACGCGAGTTTGATTCTCACCGGGTGTGAGATACGTAGGCAACCTTTTACGGGTCCAACTCCCATATATTTCAAAATAAGTTTTAATGACGTAACGCCAAGATATTTAATTTTGCCTTAACGACCACCTTTTTTGACCAGTCAATTCCTGTGGCCCGTTTCGTTTTTTAGAAAAAGATAGTTTTGGGGCAAATAAAAATTTCGCTTTCATCTAAAAATTACCTTAAACAAATGTGCAGAATGAGCACGAGTCAGAATACAACCGAAGCTATCATAAACAAGGTCCCCTTAAGTTTGCATAGGTGGTGGAGCGACTTGGGCGAGCAAGGACAAGATGCCGTTAAGCTGTACTTGGGAGATCTAGTAGGGCTGCTAAATATTCCCCCGAGAGGAGACATCATACGAGCCTTGATCTCATTCTGGGATCCGGCACACAATGTGTTCCACTTTTCAGACTTTGAACTCACACCAACACTGGAAGAATTAGCCGGATATGTCGGAAGACCAAAAGTCCCTATGAGGGATCAATACCTTATTGCACCAAGGGTAGTGACAGTACATCGGTTTTCGGATACGGTAAAGATCCGCAGAACTGTACACAACCCAGACTTATCAGAAGGGTTCCGCACTTTGGCATTTCTATATGACAAATATGGTCATTACGGGGGCTTCACCAAACACAAAAGCAAAATCTGCAGCGGAGACAACCAGTTAAAATGGGAGGAGCATAGACGCATCGCCTTCATGATAGCTTTCCTAGGTTCATTGATATTTCCTAGAAAAGATGGGAATATCAACATACAAGTGGCAGGGGTCGTCAGCACTTTGATGAAACAGAACAACAGTACTTTGGCTCCCATGATAATATCGGACATCTCTCGTGCACTCACCATCTGCAAAGCTGGAGGGACTTTCTTTGAAGCTTGCAATGTATTGCTCCAAATGTGGATGATCGATCACTTATGTCGTCATCCGCAATTTATGAGGTATGGTTCATCGAAGAAAACCTGCATAGAAGAATTTCCTACGAGGGTCGAGGGACATGATTTGCCAGAGGGGATTAGCGGATGGATACAATTTTTGCGTTTGATTACAGCCAGCAGGATAGAATGGACGTTTGGTTGGCTACCCGTGGAAGAAGTCATATATGCATCAGCCACTGAATCATATTTATTGCTAATGGGCCTCAACAGCATCCAGCCCTATGCACCAGGTCGAGTATTGAGACAGTTGGGACGATGCCAAATAATCCCAAAAGAAGAAGACCTCAGCCCACATGTGGTCGAAATTGGACCAGGAGGACAGTTCCCTGAAGCGTTGGTCCGAAAGATTTGGAGTGAGTGTCAGACATTAAAAATAGACACTCGGGTGCGAGATCGAGCCCGGGGTGAAGTATCGTCGGAATACCCTGCATGGTATAGTAGAGATCTGGAGCATCAAAGGCCCACAAAAAGGCCTCACCTCAGGGAGTTTGCCGGAGCGTCACAAGAACAATGGGACCGGTTGGCCAGAGAAGAAGCTTATAGAACAAAGATCAGCAGGATAGAGCAACGGGCCCAAGAGCTCCAATTTGAAATGGATGTGCAAACCGCCGCCAACGAAGGAGATAAAAAGAAGTTGGCACAAGAAAATGACTTTTTGAGAGCTCAAATCCAGCAAATGAAAAGGGATGCTGACAGACAGTTGAGGAGTCGAGCGGACGAGAAATTGATAAAGGGTCTGAGAAGCCAAGTTGCCGATGTACAAAGAGAGTTGGAAGAGTCAAAAGCCCAAACAATGAGGATTCGTGCTAGCTGGAAAAAGGAGGCACATCAACGCGCACTTCACCTACAACGGGTGGAAGAGGATTACACTGAGATCATCACTAGTTTAAGGGAAGCAAACGTTATCCTCATGGAGCGGGTTTTCAAACAAGCCCGAGATGCTAGAACAGACCTCGACCGTTGTCACAATCTGATGGCTCGACTGCAAGAACAAATAGACAGGCTCCTAGACCAAGTCACCAACAACGCTCAAAGATTGGGGGCGAAAAACCAGCAGATAGAGCGGCTACTCAGAGAAAGGGACATGATCAAGGACAGAATTGGAGAAATCGGGCACTACGTCACCATGAAGTGCCTAGCTTGTGAACAAATGCCCCGCACCGACCTTTTTGCTTCAATTATGGGCTATGTTCATCGGATCATGGAAGAATTAAGGGGACTACACAAGGACCTCACACCTAGGCCCGCGGCAAGGCCGAATGATGCCTCGCGGGCCCCCAGGAATTTTAGAGCAGTAGACTTTTGATTAAAAATGTATTTTTGAAATATTGGGTCAAGCTAGTTGGCATGTTATTTTACGTTTTCGAGTCAAGCATTCCTTTTATGTTGTAAGACCTATTTTGTAACTTTAAGGTTTTAGTTGATATAAAAGTTACTGAATTTTGCCACAATCTTGTTAACAGAACTACGCTCGGTCTGATTCACGCGAAAACGTGATACGTAGGCAATCCACATAAGATTCGACCACCACTAAAAAGAAAGGAAAAGAATCCAAAGGTTAAATAACAATAAGGCTTGCAAATATAGTCGAAAAAGAAAAAAGAAGAAAAAGAAAAAGAAAAAGAAAAAGGGCCGGAATGACGCATGTTAAGAGTACATGTAGAAATGGTTATTTGGTTAGGTGCATTGCATCCAACGTGCTATAACATATCCGTCAAACTCGGTGAACTAACAAGTTTGTTGCATTCCAGAAAGTTTAGCAGTTGGTTTGACAGAATATACTGGCCAGCCATCATTACCGTACTAGATCCAAAGGACCGATTACGATAAGCATGTCTAGTTCTGGTAAGAGCCTCGAGGAAGAAAAATCAGAGCTACAAATCATGAAAGAAGAGGTAGACCGGTTAAAACAACAGATAACGGAGATGCACCTGGCCTGGGCCAGGGAACAGTCTTCACCAAACCGCCCTACTCTCGCCTCAGCTCCCGGAACATCCGCCCATCGATCCTTCGACAAGCGCCCCGATCTATCCGTACTTTCAGGGGGAAAACCCATATGCCACCCACATTCCACCAACCAAACCAAATCCTCCTCCAGCCCACCCCCCGTTTTCGTGGCACCTCCACCCGCTCCTCTCCAAAGGCCGGCCAGCCGAGTCGTATGTTCGTATCCACGACAACTCTTACTATCCTCCGTAGCCTACTTTCAGGGCCCCCGAACCACAATCACATACACCTCATCGGGATAATCCGACAGAACCGAAAAACACTTCCAAAGTTCTGAACACGAGGAAGTTATCGAAAAGTTAAAAGCCCGGAGCAGTCCTTCAGAATATGTACGGTCTGGGCAACCGGGTCAGCGTCGCCTACAAGGATCCGTGTCCATTTCCGGACGTCCGGCTGCTGCCAGGTTTAAAATGCCCAAATTCGACCTATACGAGGGGCATGGTGACCCGCTAGTAGCCCACCCGCGAGGGTTTTGCAAAAAATGCGAGGAGTCGGAGGACGGGACGAAATTTCGATAGCTTACTTTGGTCGTAGTTTCGGAGGATCCGCGCCGGAGCGGTACACTAGACAGATCCCGCAGATGGTTTACGTGGGACGATTTGGCTCAAGCTTTTATCGGCCAGTTCCAGGACAATCTTGAAATAATCCCCGACCGCCTATCATTGCTAAAATTAGAGAAGAAGCCCGCTGAAAGCTTCAGGGAATTTGGTTTCCGTTGGAGGGAACAGGCGGCCAGGGTGGATCCACCGATGAGAGAGAGCGAGATGGTGGATTACTTCTTGCAGACATTAGAGCCCACCTACTTCGGACATCTGGTAACGTCCGTAGGTAAATCATTCACCGAGGTGATAAAAATGGGGGTATGATCGAGGAAGGTTTGAAGGCCAACAAGATCATGAGTTACTCAGCACTGAAAGCCACCACTCAGGCTATCCAAAGTGGTACTGGAGGAGTACCGGGGAAAAAGAGGAGAGAGGAAGTTGCGGCCGTCGAGTCCGGGGCATGGTTCAGAAATAGAGGCCCCGCACCCCAATATAGCCCACCCCAACCTCACCACCAAAATTACTCCCACAACCCATATAACCACCCGCAACATTACTATCCCGCACCTGATCCCCATTTTACTGTCCACCACGCACAGTCCTATTATACACCTCCCGTCCATGCACCGTGGTGTGCACCAAACCCGCAGAACAATCATCCACCCCCAAGAGCTTACAGAAACCCCTCGGGCGCGAGTTTTCATCCAAACCAGGCATTCAGGGGCGACAGGGCGCCAAGGCCGAAGAATTTCACTCCCTTGGGGGAATCTTACACCAGTCTATTCCACCGGTTAAAGCAAGTAGGGTTGCTGAATCCGGTTGAAGCTAAGCTGCCAAACCCTCTTCCGAAGAACCTGGACCACTCAGTAAATTGTGCATATTGCTCAGGATGTCCAGGACACGACACGGAAAAATGTTGGAGGTTGAAAACGGCCATCCAGGAGCTCATCGACACTCGCAGGATTGAGGTCCAGACTCCAACAGAGCCCAACATCAACCAGAACCCGCTTCCAACTCATCATGAGACCAACATGATCGAGTTGGTTCGGGTGGAAGAAGGAAAGGAGAAAGCCTCTCAGATGGTAATGATGATCAAATCTGGCGGGGTAGGAATGAGAAAGGGGCCGAGCTTTGACGAGCCGTCCATTTGCAAGAAGGACATAGCAGAAGGGTCAGAAGCGGAAAAAAGAAGTGTGAACGAAGTACCGGTGAGGCCGGGGGAAGCAAAGATAATTGTACCAGGGGCAGCAATCAAGCCCATCTTGACAGTAGCAGGCGTTCGAATGGATCCTTTCATCATCCAGCCAGCAATACAGTTGCCAATAACTGATAGCCGGGCTGTTCCATGGAATTATGCTCGGATTACAACGACCTACAAAGGAAAGGAAGTGAAAGAGGAAGTTTGCGAAGCGCAAGGGTTGACCCGCTCGGGGAGATGTTTTGCCCCTGCGGAATTGAGGAAGATCACTCCGGCAACATTGAAAAAGCCGGTAACTGATGAAGAGGCAGAAGAATTCCTCAAAAAGATGAAGCTGCATGACTACTCTGTCTTAGAGCAGTTGAAGAAGACTTCTGCGCAAATATCATTGCTATCCTTGCTGATACATTCCGAAGAACACCGGCAAGCTTTGATGAAAGTCCTGAATGAGGCACATGTACCGGATAAAATCTCAGTGAGCCATTTGGAGAAGATCACCAATAGGATCTTCGAAGCAAATCGGATCACCTTCACCGATGATGAGTTGCCCGAGGAAGGCACCGAGCACAACAAGGCTTTATACCTTACGGTAAAGTGTGAGGAGTCGGTGGTTACCAAAGTCCTTGTCGATAACGGGTCCAGTGCTAACATTTGTCCTCTCTCTACACTGGACAAATTGAAAGTAGACATCGGTAGGGTACGCAAGAACAGCATATGTGTTCGAGGGTTCGATGGGGGAGGCAAGGCATCGGTTGGGGACATAGTGTTAATCTTGACGATTGGGCCAGTGGAGTTCACCACGGAATTCCAGGTGCTGGACATGGTGGTGTCATATAACCTCCTGATAGGGCGACCATGGATCCATGCCGCAAGAGCAGTTCCATCCAGCTTACACCAACTCGTCAAGTTTGAGTGGGACCAACAGGAGATCGTCGTCCATGGGGAGAATGATCTACAACCCGGCACCATCGTCCCCTTTGTTGAAACAGAAGAAGATGTTGGGCCGTGGGTGTACCAGGTCTGCGATGTGGTGTCCGCCAACCGAGTTCCAGAAGGGGAATGCATTCCCGATGACAGAACAATTACTGTAGATGTCATGGTGGCTCATGAAATGTTGCGACATGGTTTCATACCCGGTAAAGGTCTAGGTGCATCTCTGCAAGGAATTATACAACCGGTATCAGTGGTCGAAAACTTAGGAACCTTCGGCTTGGGATTCAAGCCAACATCGGAGGACATCCGGCGAGCCAAGAGGAGTAAGCAGAAGACATGGGTGCTCCCGAAGCCTGTTCCACGCCTTTCCCAATCTTTTGTCAGGTCCGGAGCAAGAGGACATCCAACGACAAAGATTCCCGGTCCTACGATCAGGCCAGACGAAGAGTTCTTCATGAAGTTCGAGGACCTATTCACAGATGTATGTATGCTCGAGGATGGTGAAGGATCCAGTCATGCCGAGATACAGTTTGTGGGACCAAAGGCAAAACTGAATAACTGGAAGGCTACTCCTCTCCCTGTCCGGAAGGAGTCTTGGTAGTTTGTCTTGGATTGTTTTTCTTTCGAAATTTTGTGTTGGGGGTTTGTCCCCAGAATAAAATCCAGTTTGTTTTTAGTTCGTTTTTGATTTGAGTTTGCAGTTTGTTTTCCCTTCTCCTTAATGAAAATTTGGTTCCCTTCGTGTCTAATTTTGTTTATTTTTCCTTCTTTTTACTTTTCTGAACAGCCTTCTTTCAACTGATCTTAATGATATGGCGTGCTTAAAGATTAATCAACCCAGCCTAGAAAGTCAATCGGGTTTGGAAATAATAACGCATGAAATAAGAAGTGACGAGAGTGAGTCAGAGTACGGCGATGATGAAGCCGTAGAAGAAATCAGTGAGGAATTAAGTCACTTCGAGGAAAAACCCAAACCAAATTTAAATGATACTGAGGCCGTTAATCTGGGGAATGCGGATGACGTCAAAGAAACCCGAATAAGCGTCCATATTGAACCCAATCTGAGGGAAGAGTTGATCAAAACACTCATGGAGTTTAAAGACATTTTCGCATGGTCGTACGACGACATGCCAGGACTCAGCACTGATCTAGTGGTTCATAAATTACCCACTGATCCGGCATATCCTCCCGTCAAGCAAAAACTGCGGAAATTCAAGACGGAGATGAGTGTGAAGATCAAAGAGGAAGTAACCAAGCAGTTGCAGGCGAAAGTCATTCGTGTCACTCGATACCCTGAATGGTTGGCTAACGTAGTACCGGTGCCAAAGAAAGACGGAAAGATCAGAGTATGTGTGGACTATCGCAACCTCAACAAGGCGAGTCCTAAGGATAATTTCCCGCTTCCCAATATCCATATCCTAATCGATAATTGTGCCGGACGCGAAATCGGATCCTTTGTGGACTGCTATGCGGGATATCATCAGATTTTGATGGATGAAGAGGACGCAGAAAAGACGACTTTTATCACACCGTGGGGAACTTATTGCTACCGAGTGATGCCGTTCGGTTTGAAGAATGCAGGGGCAACATATATGAGGGCGATGACTACGGTATTCCATGACATGATACACAAGGAAATTGAAGTGTACGTGGATGATGTGATCGTAAAATCCAGACGTCAAGAAGACCATGTTGCCGACCTCATGAAGTTCTTTCAAAGACTTCGAAGGTACGACATCAAGCTCAATCCGGCCAAATGCGCATTCGGAGTTCCATCGGGAAAGTTGCTAGGATTCATCGTCAGCCGACGGGGCATTGAGTTGGACCCATCCAAAATCAAGTCCATTCAAGAGCTACCCCCGCCAAAGAATAAAACAGAGGTAATGAGTCTGTTGGGAAGGTTAAATTACATCAGTAGGTTTATTGCTCAGTTTACAGCAACCCGTGAACCTATATTCCGCCTGTTGAAGAAAGACGCTGCGATAGAATGGACGACGGAATGTCAGGAAGCGTTTGACCTAATCAAAGGGTATCTGTCAAACCCACCCGTGCTAGTTCCGCCTGAACCGGGTAGACCCCTGATTCTTTATCTAACGATTTTAGAGAATTCGTTCGGATGCGTACTAGGGCAGCATGATCTTACTGGCTAGAAGGAACGGGCCATTTACTATCTCAGTAAGAAGTTCACGGTCCACGAGGTCAAAATTACTCATTTGGAAAAGACCTGTTGTGCCCTGACTTGGGTAGCCCAAAAGCTGAAACACTATTTGTCTTCTTACACCACTTACCTCATTTCGCGTTTGGATCCGTTGAAGTATATTTTCCAAAAACCTATGCCTACAGGGAGGTTAGCAAAATGGCAAATATTACTTACGGAGTTCGACATCATATACGTGACAAGGACGGCTATGAAAGCTCAAAGCCCTGGCCGATCACTTAGCTGAAAATCCTGTTGATGACGAATACGAACCTTTGAGGACGTATTTTCCAGACGAAGAAGTATTGCAAATTGATGGGTTAGAACTAACCAAGGATCCAGGGTGGAAGCTCTTCTTCGACGGAGCGGCGAACGCAAAAGGAGTCGGAGTAGGGGTTGTGCTCATATCTGAAACAGGACATCATTATCCTGTTACTGCTCAACTGCGTTTTCACTGTACCAATAATATGGCCGAGTACGAGGCATGTATCTTGGGGTTGCGATTAGCGGTGGACATGGATGTACAGGACGTCTTGGTCTTGGGGGACTCGGACCTTCTGGTACATCAGATTCAGGGAGAATGGGAAACCAGAGATCTAAAGCTTATCCCGTATCGTCAGTGTTTGCATGATTTGACCAAACGCTTTCGATCGGTAGAATTCAGGCACATCCCAAGGATGCATAATGAGGTTGCCGACGCGTTGGCAACTTTAGCGTCGATGCTACATCACCCGGACAAGGTTCGTGTCGATCCGTTACACATCCATGTCCGGAATCAACATGCTTATTGTAATGTGATAGAGGAAGAGGTGGATGGTGAGCCGTGGTTTCATGATGTCAAGGAATACCTCAGGTTAGGAGTATACCCAAAGCAAGCAACCGGAGATCAAAAGCGAGCTATTCGGCGGTTGGCAAACGGATTTTTCCTTAGTGGAGGGGTGCTGTACAAAAGAACCCCAGATTTGGGATTGTTGAGATGTATAGATGCAAATCAAGCCACAACAGTGATGACAGATATACACTCGGGAGTTTGTGGACCACACATGAGCGGATACGTATTGGCAAAGAAGATTCTTCGAGCAGGATATTATTGGCTCACTATGGAGCGGGATTGTATAAGTTTCGTGCGAAGATGCCATCGGTGTCAGATACACGGAGATTTGATTCATTCTCCGCCGACTGAATTGCATACAATGTCAGCACCATGGCCGTTTGTCGCATGGGGTATGGATGTTATTGGACCTATTGAGCCTGCGGCTTCCAATGGTCACAGGTTCATTCTGGTAACGATTGATTACTTTACCAAGTGGGTGGAGGCCAAAACCTTCAAATCCGTGACCAAGAAGGCAGTGGTGGATTTCGTACATTCCCACATCATCTGTAGGTTTGGAATTCCAAAGATAATCATCACAGATAACGGTGCAAATCTTAACAGTGGATTGATGAAAGAGGTATGTCAACAGTTCAAGATTACACACCGAAATTCCACACCATATCGCCCAAAAGCAAATGGTGCGGTCGAGGCAGCAAACAAGAACATAAAGAAGATATTGAGGAAGATGGTAGAAGGGTCTAGGCAGTGGCATGAAAAGTTACCATTTGCGCTGTTGGGTTATCACACTACCGTCCGGACTTCGGTAGGTACAACTCCTTACTTGTTGGTATACGGGACTAAAGCAGTAATACCCGCAGAAGTTGAGATTCCATCCCTCCGAATTGTCGCTGAAGCTGAGATGGATGACGACGAGTGGGTCAAAACCCGATTAGAGCAATTGAGCTTGATCGATGAAAAGAGGTTGACAGCAGTATGTCACGGCCAATTGTATCAAAAGAGAATGGCGAGAGCATACAACAAGAAGGTACGTCCCAGGAAATTTGAAGTGGGACAGCATGTGCTGAGGAGAGTTCTACCACATCAGGCCGAAGCGAAAGGCAAGTTCGCTCCAAATTGGCAGGGACCATTTGTGGTGACTAGAGTATTATCCAACGGCGCTCTATGCCTAACCGATGTTGAGGGAAGATGCACCGATACGGCTATCAATTCTGATGCAGTCAAGAGATATTATGTGTAATTCTTTAACGCATTTGTCAACGTTTGGTTTCGTTTGTGTGTATTTGGCATTTTTCGGAGAATGAAATGACAGAGGCAATTTTTCTACTACCCAAACACTTTAACCTTTGTTTCCCCACTTGAGCCTTAATTATTCTTTCATATACCCTCTTTCGGAATCATCAAGGAAGATGTGTAACAGAATAGAAAAGAAACAAAAAGTAATGCAAGAAAAAGTGAACTACGTTCGACCTGATTCCTCAAGAAGGATACGTAGGCGCCACACGGCTCGGTCATAATAAAATAAAAATCAAAATCCCCCAAGCAACAAAACTGGGGCAGAAGTCATTGTTTCGTTGGAAAGATAGTGTGGATTCCGAAAGTTGTAATAAGCTAACCGTTGAGGCTAAACCCCTTTCTTCAGCCTCACGCGCAGAAACCATATTAAGAACCATAAAGACCTCTCGATCAGTATTTGAGAAGTGCCAAGTCATGTGAATGAAAGCCAAGAGTGACATCCCGACCCTCGATTGAATCCAGGATGCACAAGCCGAAAGGGGATAACGCTCTAGAGGGGATCTCAGGGGTGATACCCCGCCGCAGGGAAAGAAAGCGTAAATGAGAGAGTCTTAACGGTGAAAACCCTCGAGGGCACCTTAAGGCGAAGGAAGTTGAGAGAAATAAAATGAGAGAGTCTTACGGTGAAAACCTTTACGGGCACCTTAAGGCGACGGGAGATAGAGAGAAATGAGAGAATCTCATTAGGGAAAACCCTTTGAAGGGCACTGTGAGGTGACAGGACGAGATGGTTACAAGATGTCCGCACGAGACAAGGTTTGGACATCCGTTTACCTCTAGCAGAACGCGGCATCAGAAAGTGATTGACATGAATAGACTGGGTAGTTTAATCTCAAAGGCGCGGCATAACCATTGGATCAGTCATACATTCAGATAAGTTTTCCTATTTTGAGTTCAGAAAAGTTTTTCTCTTCTTTTGTCATTTGCGGTCAGTATTCTTTTCTTTTCTTTCATTTTCGAAAATTGATTTTTCAAAGCTTACTACCAAGTCTCCCAAAGCAGTATAATGAAAATAAATAGGCGTGGAACGAGGCAATAAGGCAGAAGTCGTTACGTTAGTAAGATTGGGACGACAGGCTGATTGGAAGGTTCGCCGGAATTATGGAGTATGATGGACACATGGGGCACGTCCGAAAGATGATTTCACGCAACAGATCACCGGCTAAAAAGAGTCGGATCAAACCAAAGATTGGAATAAAAGGAAAGATGAGAGGTCGCTCATGGAAAGAGCATCGTCCCCAGCAAGCGTCAACGTCGCCCTCAAAGTTCGAGAGAGGCCAAGCAGCTGAAAGAGAAAAGAAAATGGCCCCAACTAGAGTGGCACGACCACTCACCGCGTTTTGAAACTAACAATTTTTCTTTGATTTAAAAGCAGGAAAAGAGGGTTCGTTGGCAGAAAAGCATACCGTCCAGAAGTTTATCAAACTGGGGCAGAAAATTTTCTCCTGTTGCGAAAATTTTCTTGAAAGCAAAGACTCAGAAGATAAGGGTAGAAAGCAACACAAGATTTCGAGAAATACCAGCTCCGAGCAGAATAGTTTTGAGAAAGGCCAGACAACACGATGGGATGATCTTTGAGCCTGGTATCATCCCCAGCAGTTGATGGAAAAATGAAACAATGGCTTCGAGATTCCCCCAGCAGTATTATATCCCATAATTTGCTCGAGGAAGCAAAAGCGTGAGTTCCAGAGGAGGTATGGGAAGAAGGAGGAGAATGAGGGTTGAAGGGAACAAAGAATACTTCCTCAGCAACATCATCCCCAGCAGGCGAGTAAACAGCTCCAAAAATATCCCCAGCAGCCAGAAGAAAAGTAATACGACCCCGGGGGAAGGTAATTCCAAGACAGGTTAATTCATAAGAGAAGGTGGTCCGAGAGGCAATGCAGAAGAAGGAAATGGTACAAAAGGCAAGGAAGGTAATCAAGATAGGATGAAATCAGTAAGTAGTAATTGAAGTCAGGGAGCCCGCCCGGAGAATGGAGTGGCGATTTTATTTTGAAGTAGTAGTTGAAGTCGTGAGCCCGCCCGGAGAATGGAGTGGCGATTTTATTTCGAAGTAGTAGTTGAAGTCAGGGAGCCCGCCCGGAGAATGGAGTGGCGATTTTATTTTGAAGTAGTAGTTGAAGTCGGGAGCCCGCCCTGGAGAATGGAGTGGCGATTTTATTTTTGAGTAGAAGTTGAAGTCAGGGAGCCCGCCCGGAGAATGGAGTGGCGATTTTATTTTGAAGTAGTAGTTGAAGTCGTGGAGCCCGCCCGGAGAATGGAGTGGCGATTTTATTTTTGAAGTAGTAGTCGAAGTCAGGGGAGCCCGCCCGGAGAATGGAGTGGCGATTTTGTTTTCAAGTAGTAGTTGAAGTCAGGGAGCCCGCCCGGAGAACGGAGTGGCGATTTTATTTTGAAGTAGTGGTTGAAGTCGGGGAGCCCGCCCGGAGAATGGAGTGGCGATTTTATTTTGAGTAGAAGTTGAAGTCAGGGGAGCCCGCCCGGAGAATGGAGTGGCGATTTTGTTTTGAAGTAGTAGTTGAAGTCGGGAGCCCGCCCGGAGAATGGAGTGGCGATTTTATTTTGAAGTAGTAGTCGAAGTCAGGGGAGCCCGCCCGGAGAATGGAGTGGCGATTTTATTTTGAAGTAGTAGTTGAAGTCAGGGGAGCCCGCCCGGAGAATGGAGTGGCGATTTTATTTTGAAGTAGTAGTTGAAGTCAGGGAGCCCGCCCGGAGAATGGAGTGGCGATTTTATTTTGAAGTAGTAGTTGAAGTCAGGGAGCCCGCCCGGAGAATGGAGTGGCGATTTTATTTTGAAGTAGTAGTTGAAGTCAGGGAGCCCGCCCGGAGAATGGAGTGGCGATTTTATTTTGAAGTAGTAGTTGAAGTCAGGGAGCCCGCCCGGAGAATGGAGTGGCGATTTTATTTTGAAGTAGTAGTTGAAGTCAGGGAGCCCGCCCGGAGAATGGAGTGGCGATTTTATTTTGAAGTAGTAGTTGAAGTCAGGGAGCCCGCCCGGAGAATGGAGTGGCGATTTTATTTTGAAGTAGTAGTTGAAGTCAGGGAGCCCGCCCGGAGAATGGAGTGGCGATTTTATTTTGAAGTAGTAGTTGAAGTCAGGGAGCCCGCCCGGAGAATGGAGTGGCGATTTTATTTTGAAGTAGTAGTTGAAGTCAGGGAGCCCGCCCGGAGAATGGAGTGGCGATTTTATTTTGAAGTAGTAGTTGAAGTCGGGGAGCCCGTCTGGAGAATGGAGTCGGGCGATTTTGTTTTCGAAGCAGCAGTTGAAGTCGGTGAGCCCGCCCGGAGAATGGAGTGGCGATTTTATTTTGAGTAGAAGTTGAAGTCGGGAGCCCGCCCGGAGAATGGAGTGGCGATTTTATTTTGAAGTAGTAGTTGAAGTCGTGGAGCCCGCCCGGAGAATGGAGTGGCGATTTTATTTTGAGTAGTAGTCGAAGTCGGGAGCCCGCTCGGAGAATGGAGTGGCGATTTTATTTTGAAGTAGTGGTTGAAGTCGGGGAGCCCGCCTGGAGAATGGAGTGGCGATCTATTTTAATTTGGTCGAGGAAAGCAGTTGAAGGTAACAGAAATCTCCGGCATGAATCCAAGTGCGTAAGCAGAGGGAGGCAACAAGTATCAGAACAGATAGATTCGGATTGCGAAGGAGAATAGTTCAAAGATCATAAAGAAGGAAACAATGGTCGGAGTTCGGCAATCAAGATAGGCCGAAATAACAATTGGCAGAAGAGAAGAAGCATCGGAAGGAACACCAAGTCAGACAGGATGGCAAGGAGCGCGACAAGATCAAGTTAAAAAGGATAGATAAGAACTTGTAATACTGTAACTTAGTCTAGCTTTTTGTTTTTGTTGCTTAGTACGGTGTAACAAGGAGATCGGCTAAGCGGTGGTAGCAGCAGTAACAGCAGTAACAACAGTAACAGCAGTAACAGCGAGATCGCAACAGTCGTGGTAGTCCCAGCTACCAGAACTTCCCGAACTACATTGACCTGACCTTTGAAGCGAGGTTCGGTCAAAACTTTTCCAAAATTCTTCATACGGAGTGCTCAAATGGGCAAAAAATCGCTTATATCCGCTCACTTATCTTTGCACGAAAACTCTTCGTTGTTTCCGCGCAAAGAGGGGCAGCTGTGAGCACGTGATTTTTGCCTAACATGAATTACTCCCACAAGTATTTTGTGAATTTTTGTGTTACTTTTGGTATTTGTTTGAATTCGTATGAGCGTGATTATATGTGTTTAAATTAATAAAAAATACAAAAATATGTCGTGCTTACATTTCTTATCTAGCTTTGAAATTAGGAGTAATTAATTTTATCTTACAAAAATGAAAAACATAAAAAATAATAATGTAGTCTTGCACTTTTAAACATTTAATGTCCAAATTGTGTGACTTCATTTTAAATTACTATTTGATTGCATGGTGATTGTTATTTGAGAGTTAATTAGCACTTTTATAAATTAATTTGGTTCTATAGGTTAATTTGAGTTGGTTAAAATTGTTTTAGTTTTAATTAATTGTTAAATAAAAAAGGGGGGGAAACAAAATAATAAGGAAATCAGACCAGGCTGAATTTTCAATGAAGCCCAAGCGAAACAACCAGGCCCAAACCACTGGATCAGCCCACCCTCACCTTGGATCGGTCTGAGCCGTTCAGATCATTTGATCCAACGGTCACCAATCGCCCCTGTACCCCGACCCGTATCCACACAAGAAAAAACCCGCCCGGTCCAAGACCTACCCAAACGACATCGTTTCGTTAAGTGGGTGGATCCAAACCGTCGATCTAAATTGATCCAACGGCCTAGATCCAATCCCACGCTTAGTATATATTCCTAAAACCTACCCCCCCCCCCCCCCCCCCCCCTCCCTTCGTCTCTCAGAAGCCTCACAGCCCAGACCTCACCCCGCCGTCCTCCGCCGCCTGAAATCGCCTACGGCGGCGGATGGTGGCCAAACACCACCAAATTAACACCATAGACTCCCCTCACTTCCCTCTATACGAATCCGGCGTTGGTTAGCTTCGAATGTTACTCGAACGCTTCGAATATCAATTCGAAGTTCGTCGGAATTTGAAAATTCATCCCAAACCACTTCAAAATCATACCATAACCTCCCCTCACCTCCCTCATGCCCCCACTAACCACGGCTTGGTTCGAATCTGACCAGAACCCCTCAAACCCCAATTCGAACCTCAAGAACCCTAGAAATCTAATTAGGGATTCGGGGTCCAAAAGCGAAACAAATTGGGGTCTAACAGACCTTAATGGAGATGTTTTCAGTTGAAAACATTTCGATTAAGTTCCGTTAGACTCCAAAATCTAAATGGGAGCCAAATCCGAGATTGGTCCGGGGTCGTTCGAGCTATGGTTTCGTCTTATATGGTATTTCTATTCTTCTTTCTTCATATTTAATGTTGTTTAATCATGTCAATTGTTTGCCCTTTGTTTCTTTGTTTTTAGCTCTCTGCTTTGTTCTTCATCTCCCAAGACCTTTTATTTGGTCAATTATTCGTCTATATCATTTGTTTGATTGCGTATATGTTCAAATGCGTATTCGTTTCGATTAGCGTCGTCGAATACTTGGTTTTCATTTTGGCCGAGATTGTAGAATCACTGTTTTATCGATAAATTTGTTATCATTGTTATGTGTTGATTGAATGTCGTCGCTTAATTTCGTAGATTTTACCATACTAGATAATGTTAGCACGGTTGGAATGGATTGTTCACCACCCTGTCTGCCCGTATGCAAGTCACCATTAGGTTTGTTGTCTGTTGGATTCTGGAATGTAGTATTAGGGTTGGATTAAGTCCATTTGTTTAATCTCTCACCCATAAGACATCCTAGTGGAGCCTGCTATCACAGCAGGACACTCCACCAGGTTTTGTACTTCACATTTTTTAATTAAAGCCCATACTTAGGCAGAACTTAGTGGCTGAAACAGAGGGAGCAATAGGACTGGCAGGGCATGGTTTGGCAGAGAGAAGAGTGGGCAAGGGTTAGTTAATTGGGCAGGCCTTTAGGAGGGGTTGGGGTTTTTAGCTATAAATATAGCATTAAGCTGAAACAGTAAAGGGGGAGATAAAAAGAAGATAGAGAGAATTCCTACACACACAGACACACACACAAAAGATATAGATAGAGAGAACTGGGAAGTTAAGAAGAACAGAGGGAAAACGATATTGAAACTAAAATACAGAGAGAACAAGAAGGATAGACTGAAGTTACTGTTTCATTGGTTGTAGTGGTCACTGTTTCGTCTGTTGTGGTTGCTGCAGTCCTGTTGTCATTTTTTGCTACTGCTTTGGTTCTGCTTTGCTGGTGTGGCTTTGTTGTTGTGATTGCATCTTGGCTACTGCTGTGGTCTATCTTTTGGTTGTTGCTTGGTGCTGGTTGTTGGTTATTACTGGGTTTGTTGTTTGCTGTGGTGTATTGTTGTTGTTGGCTCACTGCCGCTGTTGTTGCTATTACTGCCTAAGCTGATACCGTAGCCTTTCATCTTTGACAATTTCCAGGTACACGTTTGTAAACTCATGCTTTACGGGAGTAAATTGAAGTGACGATTCCCCTTTTGTGGATCTCTTTCAGCTTCATTGTTTTCGTTTGCAAACTGATATCAATTTAAGAAATATGTTATGAAGTTCGTACTTTATAGTATCATAGTGATTTGAGTTAAGTCCGGATGAATGTGTAATTAGTTTTTCGTTATTTCTAACAATGGGTTTGGACTGTAACGCTAATGAATTTTCAGAACTTTAGATAATTTTGGTTCTGTTTCATGTTAGTAATAGATTCTTATGTTTAGTAGTATGTAGCTAACAATCAAAGAGTTAGTAGCTTTGGTTTAACGATTGTTAATATAATAGAGTGAGCATTCATTTGAAGGTTTAGTATACTTCTATTATGATAATGAAAAAACAGAGGTTCAATTGTTATTAAGGAAGATAATTTACAGCTAGGTTTTTGCAAAATACAATAAGTAATCCATGAATTAGGCCATGAAGAGTTTGGTATGTGATAGGCTCAATCAGTTAGAGCAAAAGTGACTATGGGCTTCGCCTTTATTTCGAGACCACAACACCCTCACTGCGTATAAGACAATGGATTATGTGGAAAAATAATCAATCAAAAAATGTTAGTTTGATGTATCTAGTTCGGAATTTACTAGGTTACTTGAGTAAATAACATCGCTTTAAATAGCAATTTGAATAAAACTAGTAACTAATGTTAGTGATGAACGTTAGCATGAAGTTCAAAATGACTTTTGTATTACACATAGTTAACTCCATCGGCTCAATACTGTCGGTTTAAATTAATTAGAGAATGGTTAGTTTGTTCTGATATTTTGTCAAATTCGCATGCTATTTATAATTTTAGTTTTAGTACTATTCGCTTGTAGAATAAGGCATAAAACAATTTCCCTTATGCAAGCTCGAGTGCAATTTCCGTTCACATTGATCTAATAACTAATAAGAGGTCCGAGCTTATAAACGTGCAATAAATTAGGACCTTTTCTCTTTTATTTAGAGACGAACTTAATAGAAAAATGTAGTCACTTTAGGATTGTCCTTTTAAAATAAACGAGACGAGCCTCGCCAAAAATACACAATTATGGGGCCCTCGAATAATTGTCATGAAAACTTAGACTTGGAAGGACCGTCTAGTGAATTTCACGGTCCTTTTCCCAAAGTTAAATAGACGATAGACTCTTTAGGCACGACTTGAAATAAAATTACTTTCCTGAATACGGGTGTGCATTTATGTGACCCAAATCTTACTCTCGGCGAAACTGAAATACATTAGAGTCGCAGGTGTACTGGTTACGGTGCGGCTCGAAATATGTTTTCGTAACGTCGCAATTCTTCTAAAAAATAAGAGCGGAGCATCAAAAGCACATAGTTAAAATATATAAAAGAATCAGATAGAAACAAAAATTGCAATCGAGCGACCGTGCTAAAACCACGGAATCCGGGAGTGCCTAACACCTTCTCCCGGGTTAACAGAATTCCTTATCCAGATTTCTAGTTTCGCAGACTGTATTACAGAGTCATAAATTTCCTCGGTTCGGGATTAAACCGGTGACTTGGAACACCATTATTTTCCCAAGTGGCGACTCTGAATTTAATAAATTGATCCTGTCTCGATTGTCCTTTAATTGGAAAAAACTCCCTTGTGCCCTCGCGGATGCGGAAAAAGGAGGTGTGACAGTAGCCCATGCATTCTTGAGCCCGAAGGGCATCACTCTGTAACAGTAGGTACCATGGTGTATGATGAACGTGGTTTTCTCCTGGTCTTCCTCGGATATTAGGATTTGGTTATAGCCAGAGTATGCGTCCAAGAAACATAGTAATTCATGTCCAGCGGTGGCGTCGATCAGTTGATCGATGTGAGGTAGGGGGAAGGAATCCTTAGGACAAGCCTTGTTTAGGTCGGTGAAGTCCACGCACATCCTCCACTTCCCGTTCTTCTTTTTGACCATCACTACGTTGGCGACCCATTGTGGGTATTTCGACTCCCTGACAGACGTTGGCTAGCAACTTGTCTACTTCTTCACGGACCGCCTCATTGATAGCGGCGTTGAACTTTCTCCTGATTTATTTTACCGGCGGATGTAATGGGTCCACGTTGAGCCGGTGGGTGGCGATATCTGGCGAGATCCCTGGCATGTCTGCATGGGTAAAAGCAAATGTGTCTGCATGATTAGTCAAAAATTCATGATACTTACCCGGGTTGGCGAGCTCGTAGCTGATGTATGCCTTCTTTTTGGGGTCGTCACGATCTAGCTGAACTGGGTCGAGATCCTCGACCGTAGCTTTACAGACTTCCACAACGTTTGGGTCTCTAATGGCGTCGGCCGTCGGGTCTGCCTTGGTCCCCGACATGGCTGATTGCTATGCTTCTGCACTCGTCCCATTCAATTGCCGGGTGTGGGCGCAGTCTTGTGTTATTTTATAGCACTCCTGCGCTGTGCGTGGTTCTCCCTTGATGCTGAATATTCCCCATGGGGTAGGGAATTTGACCACTTGATACAAGCTCGAGGAGACCGCTCGCATGGCATGTATCCACGGGCGCCCAATGATGACGTTGTAGGCTGTCTCCTGGTTCATCACATGGAAGGTAGTTTCCAGGGTGACTCCCCCCGCGAGGACGGGTAGAGTCACTTCTCCCGATGTGCGCTCTACTGCATTGTTAAAACCAGTTAGAGTTATGCAGCGAGGGGTTATCCTATCTTCGAGTCCCATATGTGAGAGGACTCTTGGATGGATGATGCAGGCGCCGCTTCCGTCATCGATCATGACTCTCTTGACATCCGTATCGACAATACGTAAAGTAATAACTAAAGCATCATAATGAGGGAAACACAAACCGTCGGCATCAGACTTATCGAAGGTGATACTTCCTTCGAGGTCATCATACCGTTCGTGGAAGATGGTCCTCTTCAATCTGTGATTGATGGCGACGTCGTTCCCTTCTCCGACGATCATATTCACCGTGCAGTTCGGAGAGGATGGTTTCGGAGGCCCACGAGAATGTTCTCGTCCGCATGCAAAATTAGCTTTCCCCTTGTCGCTGAGCAACTCTTCAGGTACCCTTGTTTTAGCATCCTGACGACTTCTTATCGTAGGCTGATGCAGTCTTCGGTCCTGTGCCCCCGTTCTTGGTGGAATTCACACAGGACGTTTGACTTTCTTGTGGCAGGGTCTGATTTTATTTTTTGAGGCCATTGCAACTTGGTGCCGAGCTTCTCTAGTGCGTACACGATTTCTGAAGGAGAGACACAGAAGTTATGTGAAGAAAGTAAAGGGGGCGTACATCGTTCATTTCTGAGTGGGGCGAGATGGCGTTGCAGAGCGTCCGCATGGCGAGAGGGAGGAAGGGGGGACCTTATGTAAGGCTGATGTCGCTCTTTACTGGGGCGAAAGGGGGAGTTCCCGGCATCCCTCGTGTCGTTGATCTCTCCTTGTGTCTGGATGTATAGCTGTTAGCCGTCGGGTCGGTCCATTGAGATCCTCCTCGTCTGCCCTTACTAATAGGATAGGCATTATAGATCTCGTCCTAGGTTGTGGGGGATACTTCATGAGCTGACTTAGTTGTTTTTCGGTTGCTCTTGAGCCGTCCCTGCTGAGTCCGTTCTGGAAGGCCGCTACCGCCATGCCCTCTGACACGTTCGGTAGGCTCATTCTTACCCTGTTGAACCTGGCGAGGAAGTCCCTAAGGCCTTCGCCCATGGTTTGTCTGACTGCGAAGACATCGTTTACCCTTGCTTCTGCCTTTTTAGCGCCGACATGTGCTGTGACAAATTTATCCGCCATCTCTTCGAAGGTTGAGATTGCTTTGGCGGGTAGTTGGGAATACCAGGTCAAGGCCCCCCCAGTCAATGTTTCGCCGAACTTCTTCAGCAGCACTGATGGTACCTGTTCTTTAGATAAGTCATTACCTTTCACAGCGGTGACATAGTGGATGAGATGATCCTCGGGATCGGTGGTTCCGTTGTACACCCTCAGGTAGGGGGCATCTTGAAGGTCTTCAGGATGATGTAGGGTGCAGCTTCTTCGGAGTAGGGTTGGACTTCAAACCTTCATAAGTCCCGTTTGGGTAGCAGTTTAGGTGCTCCGGGGATCTTGTCAACTTTATCTTGGTGTTCCTTCATTTGGTCACGGAGGGCCTGATTTTCGCTTTCCATTTCTTCCATCTTCCTTAAAATGGAGGCCAACGTGTCTTCGTGTGTTTGCATTTCGACGGGTTGGCTATTGGTTCGTGTTCCTTCCTGTTCGTCTGCAGCGGTGGTGTTGTTTGTTGTTGGTGCTGCATTTTCATAACCCCGTGGTGGCTTTTCCACTAAGCCGCTCAGGGTGCTAGTTAACCAGTCCTCCAGTAGTTTCCTGACCGTTGGGGGTGCTTCTCTTGAAGTAGAGGTGTCATTCTCCTTCCCAAAGGGGGAAGGTGAGACTTCCGCCTCGGGTGTGATATCAGGGGTGGCGTTGATGGCAGCACTACCACCGGCCTCGTTCATGGAATCCAAGAAGTTGGTAGTAACTTCTATCACAACTTTGGATCGGGTGTTGTTTTCGGCCATTTTCTGGGTTCTTTCCAATGATCGGATCTTGTGGATGTATTCTACGAGTTTGATTCTCGAAATCCCCACAGACGGCGCCAAATTATTTGACTCAAAAGTTATCGGTTACTTTTTGAGCTAAAAACAATCAAAGAATATATGAGAGGGTAAATCAGAATCAATGGTAATATATCCAAAGATAGATCTTTGGATTCGTATAAAGATTGCTCTTATAAAATTGTAATGGATCTTGATGAAGTGTTAAAGCTAGTTAGTAACAGAGAGATGAAATAGAGAGAGAATGATAGATAGAGAGAGAGTTGTATTATTATTGACTAATAACACTTGCCTTACAAATGAGGGAGACCCTTCCTTATATAGAAGGAAGTCCCCTCACCAACATATTACATCATTTCAGAGCTACTATTATTACAATAACGACATAGGGGGGGAAGTCGGGGCGTCTGTACGGGCAAGTGTGCCGATACGCCTCTATGGTCGGGGCATACCCCTTTCGTCGTATGGGCGTAAGAGAGGATACCGTCCGACATCTAAGGCCGTATAAGGATACGTGCTCGACCCACATTGCATCCGATTCGATCCCATACAATACCCAGAATATGGAGCAAATCCAATAGGTGACCACGATATTGATCGGACACATGGCCGATTTTCTCGATATTATTTTTCTTGAGGAGAAGAGTCCCGAGATAATGCAATATGTAACATACAACCGGAGAGTAAATTTGTGAAAATTCTAAGTAGAAATTATTTGGACCATATATACAAAGGCTAATGTGTCATCGCAATAAATCAATAGTATAATCTGCAGAACTTGGGCCTTATGATACATTGCAAATAGAGATTAACAATTATTATTGAAAATGATGACTTGGGCGCACATATTATGAGTAGAAAACTACATGGATTATGTTAGTTCAAACTTTATAGAAGGAGTAATCTTTTTTTAAGAAAACGAAAAAAAAAACACTAAATGTTCATTAAGAAATAGGGAAATTATCTTCAAAATTTTAAAAAGGGGAAGTAAATGTAATACGCAGAGAAACTTTTATTCTAGAGCATAATTTATGTACTTGGAGCATTATTGTAAAATTAGACACTTGACCAAAAGAAGTGAAGTTGTAAAAGTTTGTCTAAATAGGTTTTAATTGACAGGCTATTTCAATTTGATATCCCTCTATTTTAATTTATGTGAATCCATTTGACTGGACATGAAGTTTAAGAAAAGATAAAAATACTTTTAAACTTGTGATGTAAAATAAAATATATATACTATATTTTATGTGGCTATAAATTATTGCACAAAGATAAATTATTTCCAAACACGAAAATATATGATTCTCTTTGCCACCGAACTAAAAAGTAAATAGTTTTCGCATAAACTTGAAACAGAGCTAGTATCTTTTATGACTGCGCTTATATACCAGTTTAAGAATATATTTGGCTATTTTTTTCACTAAAATTTCTAAGTTATTGCTACAAATTGGAAAGAAACTCATAAACCCCTAAAACCCCCAGTTTGCCTTTCTGAGAGCACACACAAAACGAGAGCACAACCCAAATAAGCTCTCTAAATTATCAAAGAATAAGCCATTGGAGCATGTAATTTTATTATCAAAATTCCAGGTCGTTAATTTCAGCCCCTTTTCATATGCTTGCAGCATTTATGAATTATCTTTGTTGTGATTCTCTATTTTTCAATTTTCCCTCTTTTTTCTTTTTTGGGTACAAAAATTGACTCTTGTTATGCTGTAGAGGGAGTTTATCAGTTTTGATCCGGTAAATACAACAATGTCTTCAAGTTTTCAAGCTTCTATATTGGTGGCTGCCCCATCTTACCCCAATTCTGTCGCTTGGTCAGAGGAGAATTTGGTGGCAGTGGCTTCCGGTCATATCGTTACCATATTGGTAATATTTTCATATTGACAATTGATCCACTTGTATCTTTCTTGTAATAATGTTGTTAAAACTTTTATCTTTTAATATGCAAAAGGGTGTGGCCTAATGAATTGGGAGGAGAACCATGAGGTCTCAGGTTTAAATCCCACTTGAGGCAAAAAGCACTAGGCAATTTATTCCCATCTGCCTAAGCCTTGGTGGGCAGAATTACTCGAATACCTGTGTTGGTGGGAGGTAGCAGGTACTCGTGGATAATGGAGGTGCGACCAAGCTGGCCTGTCACCACCATCATAAAAACTACAGTTTGTATATTTAACAAGCTTTCAATTTAGTTATAATTGATTAGATATTGAATTAGCATGTGTGCTAGTGAAATAAATATTCTCTTTCTTTCAGAATCCAGCTAAACCATTTGGATCACGAGGTCTTATTACGATCCCTCATAGCAAACCTTTTCCTATTGGGTTGATTGATAGAAAAGGTAATGCGATGTGTCTTGCACAGTTAATTTCTGGTTCACCAATGAGATTCTTGTTAGAACCTTTGTTGAGCGGACTCTCAAAAATACTGCTGCTCCCGTGTCGGATCCTCCAAAAATACACTACTTTAGGAGGATCCGGTACGCACCCAAAGACATTTTCCAAGAGTCCGAGCAACATAGGTTAGTACAAGCTTATGTTATTTGTAGAGAACCATATTTTTGTGTAGGTTCTTTGCTGTACTACCACTTGGGTATCCGGAATTTTCCACATCAATACCCTTAGGGGTTGGCCTGGTGGCAATTGACTTGAGCCTTGGGGTTTGCTCCCTTTCAAGGTCTCAAGTTCGAAACCCACTGGGTGCAAATAATTTCTAAGGGCTATCGGACTGGGTAAAACCTAAATTAATTGGGGTGCACTTGTGGGAAACTCCTTGCCGAGGGCCTCTGCACCCCCGGGATTAGTCGGGGCTCGAAGAGACTCGGCTACCCGGTGCAAAATCAAAAAAAAAAAAAAATTCCACATCAATAAGATTATTTCCTTATTAAAAGAAGTGCCGTGAATTATTTGGACAACTTATTCATGGTTTGTATATATGGTCCAAATAATTTCTACTTGGAATTTTTACAGATTTACTCTCTGGTTGTATGTTACATATTGCATTATCTCGGGACTCCTCTCCTCAAGAAAAACAATATCGAGAAAATCGGCCATGTGTCCGATCAATATCCTGGTCACCTATTGGATTTGCTCCAAATTCTGGGTATGATCAATGAAACATATCAGTTAATGACCTTTGGCTTTTCTCAACAGTAATATGAATATCAATGTTTCTGCTTGATGTAGTTGTTTGCTTGCGGTCTGCACTACTGAAGGACATGTAAGGCTTTACCGGATGCCATTTCGTGAGTTTTCAGCAGAATGGGTAGAGGTATGAATCAAACATGGATATGGAATAGTAGATTCATAGCTTCTTGGTTCTCTACTTGTTTTTGTTTGTTGGAGTGCCTCAAATCTGTAGATAAGAAAGCTGTTTCTGTCTAAGATTTCAATGTACGATGAATCAACTCCTTTGACCTAAAAGGAAAGAACCACAGTTGACGATTTGGAAGAGAAAATAATTCGAGTTCAGGTGCAGAAAGGCTTCGCTGGATCATGAGTGAATAGAAAATGTTCAATGCGGGACTACTAGATTGATACCAGAAAGAAGTATAAAGATCTTTGTTTCTCTGTGATCTAATTTTTGCTGTTTGCGCACCATTTTTATGGCTTTTCAAACTTAAAACACCAAACCCGATTGGAGATGCAAGAGAGACAATTCTAACACACGGAATGAGAGTCTCTTTTTAAGTATTGGTGCAAAGCTTTAATCTGCCTTCCACCGAATATAAAAAACCTTAGAGTTGCCTAACCAGTAATTCATCTTTGCATGAATGAAGAATGTGCTAAGTCTTCACGGATTGAAGACTTTAATATCAAGAAAAATACTTCTGAAAACATAATATTTTACTACCTCTATAAATGTCCAAGGGCTTGAATACATCTTCTGCTGTAGTTCATGGCTTTGGTTTTAGTTTCTGTATTCCTGGTCGATTCTCATTCCAAATATTTTTTCACCTTCTTTGTGAATATCACTCTCCATTTCGCATCTAACATTTCAGAAGAATCCTTAGTGACCACGTAACAATTTCCAGGGGCTTTCTTCTGTTTCTTCATAATGATCTTCTGTCTTTTATCCTTCTAGTAGTTGCCCATTGATCTGGTTATCGAACTTCACAGGTCATGGATATATCAAAGGAGCTGTATAGTTATCTCACAACTACCAATTTCCAAGCAGCAGGCTTTAGAGCATCAGAAGCTTCTGATGTAAGTTAAATTCACTGCTTACTCCGTTATGTGAATTTTATCCATTTTACATGATACATTGCTGCTTCTCTGGATAGTAAGTTGTATTTGATTTCACTTGATTTCTATTCTGACAGCCTAGTCAAGCTTTTGATGAGGGATATGCTGATGATCTGCCAATCTCTGTCATGAGAAAGGAACTTAAGCGTCGGAGACTGAATGCATTAACTGTACTTGCTGATCTCTTTGGTTCCTCCAAGTACTTTCACTATGCATGAATATCGTACTGTCATATGCTGTAAACTTAGACTGCAAATAATGTAAACAGAGATAGAAGGGAAAAGAAGTCAACAAATAAGAACTACGTTTGCCAAATAATTATTGAGTTATTTAGATGGCGAAATGTGCAAACTCTTTTTGTGATGCTATTACTTTTTTGTTAGGTAATGGAGGTCAAAGCTTGCAGTCAGAAAGGGAAAAATACTTTTAGTGCTCCTCGCTCAAAAGCAAAGTCTTCTAAGAAAGTAGTTGGAGATGACAGTCAATCGCTAATAACTGCAGAGGAATATGCCTCTCGCAGTGCAATGATGTCTTCACTTATTATTGCATGGTCGCCCTGTCTGCCACAGACATTTGGATGTGGTATATCTTCTACTACTGGCTTGAACAGTGACTGTTCTGTACTTGCTGTTGGAGGGAAGTCCGGCATACTATCATTGTGGAGAATTCATAAACCAGATGAGTACTCTATCATGAGCAGCCCCGACTTGAATGAACCATTGCTTATTGGACTTCTCAATGCACATGATACTTGGATCACAACAATCAGTTGGGGATTGTTCATTTCTGATACTTCAGATCCTCTGCTTTTATTGGCTACTGGGTGTTCCGATGGGAGGTGCGTAACTATGTTGATATTATTCAATTTTTTTACCTTGTAACTGCTTTCGGTTTTAGATCTCATTGGGTGTATGGGTAAGAAGAATGGCATGAAAGTACCAAGATATAAGCAACTATTGGCATGAAATGACAGAGATGATTGTCAGATATTGGGCAAGTTTTGCAGAATTTTATACACGGGAATAGTGATATGAGACTTTATATCTTAGCTCTGAAGCTCTAGTCAAATTAAGTACATGGGAGCAGATATGTGCACTCCCTGATGACTTTACTGTAAAAAGTAAAATTATTTAGTTAATGGTTATTAGTCCAGTGGTCAAAGGTCAAGCTATAGATTTCCAGGTCCTTATACTGCTCACCAATTATTAACTGAAGTCAAAAATCAACTACGGCTCAACTACAAAATAGGTTGGGTCGATAAGAGATGCAAGACTAGGACTTCCCAACCCATCTAGTACTACTCATGCACAAAACATGTTTAGCTATGAGATCCGGTGCATAGCTGATATGGTTGCTTCTCACATCTTTTATCAAGGAAAAATGGTCACATACTCACAATAATTAGATTACTTTTACGTTGGTTGTCAATCTCTTGCAACCCTCCTCTTTATCCTGACTTGTGATCCGCTATGCTTTGTCCCATAGATTGAGTTAATAATTGACTTGAGTGAAAAAGGAAAATTATCAACCGTAGATTCTTGATATCCATAACAAAAAAAGCAGCAATGGGATCAGGGAACAGTGTACTTCAATATGTTCCTTCCCCCGCCCGCCATGAAACTTAAAAGAAGTAAGAGTAATTGAAAAAGAAGTTGTTAGCATAGTGACTGCACCATTTTTCACCTGATTGTCTAGAGACTCCTCTGCTTTGTCTTTTCCTCAGTATAACTCTTATCTTCTGAATAAAGAAAGCACAACAGGAAAATCCAAAATAATTTAGAGCACATAGCTTCTAGATGATGGAATGATTTTGTTTTATAATTGTTAATGAGGACAGAATAAAGTAATCAGATGGTAAAGATGGAGGGGAAAACAGTTAAATGACAGCATTAAATAAGAAATACTTGCTAGTGACCATCCTATCAGTAAAGCTAAAGAACATTATTAGTTTTTAATGTTTAATTGCCAAGAAGAAATGAATTAATCAATTGGTTAAGCAAGAGGCCTAGAATGGTCATATCAAAGTTTCCAGGAAGAGATATGCATTAGTGCCGTTCTATATTATAATGCTAAACAACCTTGTTAATTATGGGCCTTAAATTACAGGAAGAAATTTGGTAAATAAATGGTAACATAATAGTAGAATGGAAGCTTTCACTAATAGTAAGTTGTGGATAACATCCTGTATCAAACTGATGCAAAACAACCTTACAGAAGACGCTTATACATGTAGATGTTGGCGTCAAATTAATGCAATGGCCTGCATTATATTGCACGAGTTGATAGCTTCAAAGATTTATTCTTCTTTATTTTTCATTTTGTAGTGTGAAGATCTGGCAGGCGTGTTGCAGAAGACTAGTAGAATCATCAGAACTTAGTGATTCACCCTTTTCTCTATTGAAGGAGGTCCCCTTTTAACATAGAGATCTTTCTTTTGTTATTCTTCTTTTACTTTTTTGTCTCATTATCTGGTTCTTGTTGTCTCTTATACAGGTAAAAGCCGCCGACTTTGCAATGGCGTCTGTGATTTCCTTCAATGTGTCTGCACAATCACCTAATAAAATGCTCTTAGCCATTGGCAACGGATCTGGATCAATTGAAGTGTGGAGTTGTGACATTCTTCTTCGTAGATTTGAGAAAGCTGGCTCCTGTGATGCTCATAATCATGTAGTAAGTTCTTGTTGATACTCAAATCTTTGCCTCTTTATCATCTGAAGACATTAACTTGTGTTTATGTGTCTAGGTTACAGGTTTAGCTTGGGCTTTTGGTGGACGTTGCCTATACAGCTGCAGCCAGGTAAGCTACTTTGTTATTTGGTGTTTCGCTTCAGACTATTTTATGTCTCTTTTGTGATTCTCTTCAAAGACATTTAAACCGCAACATTTCCATTCTTTGAGTAGTGGTATCACTTAATGGAGAGCAGTCTTCGGATGTCTTTCTCAATATGATTGCTGTAAAAATAATGTAGCATAAAAGGATTTTCCCAAACTCTGTTCCCAAATCCCTAAGTGAGATTCTACATGAAGTTCTTGCATTTGAGAATATTTTAATGGTAGATAAAGTTTCTTCCTGAATAATTGCAGGACAACTCAACCCGCTGTTGGATTTTACATGAAAATTCCCTGTGTGAAGTACCTATCCCTTCCAATACTCTTGGTGTGAAAGGCTCTGGCGATGTACGGACATGTATCTTGGTTTCATGCATCTCTATCACATGCTGTTTCCTTTAAAATGAAAAATTCTTTTCAGGTGCCGGATGCATTTAGTTCTTGCTTTGGTCTAGCCGTATCTACAGGAAATCTGGTGATGGCTGTGGTAATGCATCATCCCTTCAGTCTTCGATACTAAGTGTGGTTTCTCTGCATATTAATTCTCAATTTGCAATGTACATAGTAAACATCTCATCTCCTGGTTCTGCAAACAACTTTGAAGTGCAAAGAAATGCACTAGTACTCTAGTACCACCAACCAGACCAAGCATTATGCATTTCATGGTTTGGAAGAATGGAATTTCTAATTTAGCGTTCATTCACAAATTACTCTCCTTTTTCTAGTTTTCTTCCTGTCATCCTAAGCCCTAAGATGTTTATCTTTAATTTCCTTCCAAAAGTTAAGAGACGACCCTTCTTTAAATGATGTGTTCTTCTTTCTCATATATGGAAGATATCAAAAGGTATAGACAGATCCTCTGTATTCGAAATGATAGATTTTGTTCTTTCTTCCCTGCCTGCGCAGGATAACTTGACAGCTTTATCCACTAGTATTTTGCATTTCATCTGTGTATTAGTCTAGTGAAATCACACTGAAATATTTTACAGGCAACTCCCCCATGAAAGCTTCAGATAGATAATTCTTCCAGCACCTTAGGTGTTACCATCTTGGAATTTGTTTCTAGAACAGAATGCGACTAAGTTTATTGCTAAGCCTTGATCTACGTAGTTTTTAGCAGTAAAGTCCAACTAGATTCTGAAACTATCATACGCCCTTTACGAATGCGCTGCCAGATTTTGCTCTTTTGTAAAAGCTTTTTGCATTAGAAACAGATCATCACGTAAAGATCTTTCCTTATAAATGGCAATTATTGAATTGAGATGTTCCTTCTTTTATGGTCTGTTTTAATACTACCAACAATAATTACACACTGTGCAGGTAAGAGCTTTTGCTACTGAGCAACTAAATCAAATGTATGAGGCCAGGTATTTAATTTCCCCTTTTTGGCTGCTTGTTGTTACCTATTTGTAGAAGCCAACTTTCACCAGGATCTAGGTATATATTTCACAGGCTACCGATTTATCATCGACTAATAAAAGCTTGTCCTTACTCTTGATAATACTTTCTACAAAAGAAGGTTTTGGCAGATTCTTTTTTCAACTCCTAGTATCTTTTTTCAAGTTTTCTAGATTATTTTCCTCGTTCATTTCCTCATCTTTTGTGAGGGAAAAATAGGCTTTAGTAAAAGCTATACCAATTTATTTCTCAATGAGTTTTCATATCACAGGTTTTCCTCACCTGCTACATGAAACTGCTGCTTTCCAGTACCCATAGATCTATCTTTCAATTGAAAGTATACACAAATCTATCTACCTGAACAAAGGAAGGATGTATATACTTGGTTGATTATTGATTTGTTGTCTTCTGTAAACATAGGACTTACATCCTTTATGGATTCGCAGGACCAGGGATAATCTGACAACTGCCCCATCTAATCTATTTTGAAAAAAGAGATGATAAACTAGTGGCAGTGCTTTAGAAACTAACATCACTTTGCTCAAAACTTCCAGGGCTCTGAAAGCTGCAGTAGAATATCTTTGGATTGGAGGACAGCAACTGGACATTTCCTCTACTGTTTATCCAGATTTTGATGTTAAAGTTTTCCCAGATTTTCCTGAGAAAGAGCTACTTAGTTGGGAGAATAATATACTATGGTCATTAAATCAGCATGAACCTTTGGATAAACCACTGGTTGTTTGGGATGTTGTAGCAGCACTCTTGGCCTTTAAGCAGTCTATTTCGATATTTGTGAAACATATCATAATTAAATGGTTGAAATCTTCTGTTGGATCTCAGTTTGGAGTTTCTGCAAACTTGTCTGAAGCAATTAAATGTCTCTCAGAGTTCTCCTCACGTAAGTTGCAACTCCTCAACATCATCAGCAAGCTGGTATTCTTGAAAAAGGTGGAGACAGATAAGGTTGATGGGCAATCGCAGTTTTTAGAGGACTTCAACGATGCTGAAGATGAAAGATTGGACTGGACACAGCTTCATTTGAATGGTGAGATGGAACTGAGAGATAGGCTGGTTGGCTATAGCTTTACAGTCTTTCTTGATGATGCCTCTGGTTCTGATGGAAAGGGTAGTAAATCTAGTTACTGGGTCCCTGTTGGAACAGCACAGATGAAGCAGTGGGTTGCGATTCGTGGTGAAGATGTAAATGATCAACTGAAACTTCTTGGAGAAGAAGTACGAACCGTTGATAAGAGGTAGTCCTCGCACATGCCTGTCTGACTTCTCTTACACATGGTCTATGCCATTTGCATTGTCTTCATATTTTCACATTCTGATGTTACTTTGTTTAACTATTAGCTATGTCTTATCTAATTATTTTTCTAGTCTGGAATAGAATAACATTTTGTATTCTAAAATTGGTGCTCATTTTCCCTAGTTCTTAACCAGATACAAGCATTGATTGGTTCGAAGGAATGGATAAGAAATACTATGCATTTTTATCTTACTCATTGTTTGCATTCCATCTTAGCCAGTTGATTGAGGGTTTAATATCACATTGCCATCATCCAAAATAGAAAAAAAATTACATAGATGCAACCAAAACCTCTTCGTTGTTAATGATGAAACTTTGAATTTCATGTGTTAGTTTCTGTAGCTATTGTCGATTAGCATTCAAGTTGGTTGTGACAAATACGTGTAATATGTTGATTTGGATATTGCTGATTCTGACTCACTATGTCTCTCATTTTTGCAGCCAAATTCCCTCCATCTATGAATATGTAGAGGAGGAAGAATGTAGTTTCTGCTCAGCATCAGTTCCATTCGACTCTCCAGATTTCGCCGTTTGCAAGGGGGTGAAGTGCGATAACAGTAATGGTCCGAGCCATAAACTATTCCGGTGTTCTGTTTCTATGCGTATCTGCCCAATTGTTCCTTTATGGCATTGCATGTGCTGTCAGAGATGGGCTTCAACATTAGCCCCTGCACCCCTTTTTAAAATGCCTGGATATCCTTCAGATTTCAAGTCTTTCAGTAAGTCTACCACTGATGATGAACATCCAAAACCTTGGTGTTCCTTTTGTGGGATTCCTTTAAAGAGATTACTTCCGGACTTTCTACTCTCACCATCCTTTGTATAGGCTGAAAATGAAATTTGAGTAAATAGGTAGAGATTTAATGTTAGTCTGAGTTCATCAAAAAACAATAATTATGTTGCTCGAAAGTAAGTGCTTATATTATGGTTTTGTCTTCAGTAGTCTAATCATCATGTTGTGTCCCAATCTAAATGTTGTGAAATTGATTGTAATTCTGTTGGATAATGTTATGAGATCAGGGGTAGCTTTTCCTAGAAATGCAATTTAGTTGAAATTTTAACAAGTTAAATAAAATATTTTAACGTGCTCAGTGTAAAGTTGATACTTGATGCCTTGTCTAATAAAACAACTTCTAAGTATTCCACGAGGGATGTTAGTTATAGTTAATTTCTGTTTTATGGTAGGCGGATTTACTCTTTTCAGTATACTTTCTCATAATTCTGTTGTTTATCACATTTAATTTAGTTTTATATTTAAATTTGCATTAAATCAGACGAACACATTAGACATTCAATTTGAAATCGGAGAACCAACATGATTGTATAGTTCTTTAATAAGAAGTTATCAACTCTAAAATCAACTTTATGCAATAGTGTAGAGTTTCACAGTACTTTCCTTAATTTGTTTGATTTTATATGATGCTTTTCCCTTTTAAAATAAGAATGATATTGTTTGCAATAAATTTTTAACACGAAAAATAAACTGCAACCACAAAAGAATAAAGTGATTTTATTGATAAACATTACAGTTTACAACTCTGTTTATCCCTTGATTCTGCCCTCTGATTTATTCTACGTTATTCGAGGGCCTTAGCGACGTATTTCTCAAATGTAGAATGATATGCATTTTCTTGATGTATTTGATGATCAAGAAGCATGTAGCAACACTCCGTTTGGATTTTGAATGTTGCTAGAAATTTAAGCAAGAAATATTTGACCTGTTTTTGTTCTCTTAATGAATATTCCAAGAGTTTCGTGGAATTTAAGAGATCTCATATTTGATCTCTTTGTGCATATTCCGAGAGTTTATGGAATTACTGAGATCGTCTTTGAAGGACATATGTCGCCTTATTTATAGACATGAATATACTCATAATATTTCAAGAGTTGTCTTGTGTTTAGGATTTGTCTTGATCTGTTAAAATTTTGGATCCTTGCAGATTTAAAATAATTGTAATATGAACTTTAAAATCTTATAGACACAAAAATGTTAAGTTGATTATTTAAACCTATAATGTTTTAAAAATTAGCTGTTGTTTCTTTTTAAGGCTTATTCAAGACTACACTACAATGCTTCAAAAGTTCATTTTTCTTTCTCAAGGATTGTTAAAAACATTGTTTCAAAACTTTAAGTTTTTCTTTCTTAAATTTTGTGAACAATCAAATATGGTTACATAAAATATAAAAAAAATTCTAAAATGAGTATAAGTTTTTTTTTTTACTAGAGTTACAGATAAGAAAGACAGAAGCATGATGTACAATGCAAATATATGTGAACCAGTACATCTTCTAAGTGAGGTCGTTTTCTTTTACATGTACATAATACACCTAGCAGCTCAAAAAAATAATACGGGTGTGAGGCGGGTGAACGCGGGTGGAGTGCGAAGCGGGTGAATACGGGTTTAAATCCTATGCGGGGCGGGTTTAAATTTCACGGGTTCAGACAGAAGTGTGTTTGAGTTCATTCTGGCAGGAACTGTTCTCAACACAAGGGTTATAATTTAACACTTCCTCAGTCTATCATACACAGTCTGATGGAAAAACTGATGTTCTAATCAGATGTTTCGAAGCATATCTCAGATGTTTGAATAATGAAGACAACTCTAAATGTTTCTTTTATAATTGGTTGTAGATGTTTTGTGAACGACCTTCTTCTTTCTGCAGAAGAAGCACTCATTCAGCGCTATTTAAAAACATGACAAGAAGAAGCACTCATTCAGCGCTTTTCTACATTCATCTGTCCAAGAAAATCACCAAAAATCAATATTTCTCAAACAAACAAAATAATGTATTAAAAAACTTGGATTAATTACCATTGCTTCTGTTTTTTTTTTTTTGATAGGTAAAGGTAATTTAGAAAAAATATTCAAAGATATAATTATCAATTAGTAAATTATATTCCTATAGATAAAAAGAACTTTAACCATTCAATTGTTAAAAGAATTTTAAGAGTCAACAGTACAAATTAACGAATTCAACACATGATTTGCATAGGAACTTGGGTGTGTCCGAGCATTGAGTGTTAGGTATGTTTAGGATGCACAGTCGGGAGCTTGGGGCATAGGCCTCATAGAACTCACACATACACGGAAATTTAATAGTACCTTATTTTGGGGCTAGTCCCAAAAAGCCTTTTAAAACACTAAATTTTATGTACGGTTGAGAATATATCGTATTATATTACAATATACCTA